>GL379931.1:29088-73056 GCA_000143925.2 Caenorhabditis brenneri | reverse complement strand
GGGACCGTTCAACTTTGAAGGGACCGTCATTTTATTTCCGAGGTCTGAAGGGACCGTTCAACTTCCAAGGGACCGTTCAAGTCGAATAGAGCCCCAGTTTTTAAACAAATTCTATCCAAATTAGAATGAATGGTGATCTAAAAGACAAAACAGTTCAGAAATTATTACATATCTGAAATTGAAAATATTTGAACAGACAAAAAAGAATTATAATCTTTCAAATTTTATAATAAATTGCGATTTCTTAAACTCCACAAAATCAAGAATCTAGGAAAAGTCGCCACTCGTGAGGCAAGAATTTCATCTCATATCAATATCTTCAGTAGTTATACCCCTGGAGTTCGATCAAAACGTATTAAAACGTTAGAAACCAGCAGAAACCGAAAATGTGTCACAAGTGGTCTCTGAAAATGTCTAGCTCTTCCAGAAATCAAAAATCTGTTTTCATTTCTTCTATATCATTTTTCAAAAGTTTCAATTCCATCAGTCTAGAGCTGCTTCCGGATCTCCTTTTCCTTGATTACACCTGCTTTTTTCTATTACTACCTCCCTCACTTTCTTTTTTTTTCATTTCAAAGATTAGTAATTTCAATGAACTCCACTTCAAAAAAATTCCACCCACAAAATCCATAGAACATCTTTTTTGAAAATTGAGACTCTTGTCCCTCTCGGAACACATAAACATGATCCCAATAGGAAATGAAATTTGTGCCGGAAATTGCACAGAAAAATCGGATTTTGAGCTCGGTTTTCAAACATTTCTTCCTTCTTTTTCGAAAAAAGAAGAGGAGTTCCACATACTCTTTTCCGTTTTGGAACTTGATCTTTGAGGAGATTTTTTGATGAAATGGATGAGAAATTAAACATTCTTAGAATCATGCTTGTAGAAAATGTTGAAGAGAGAAGACTTTTCTCAGAGGACTACCCGATTTGCGTCATTCAAATGTTTTTTTTTCAATTTTTTGAAGAGAAAAAAGTTTTGAAACTTTTAGAATCGAAGAAAAACTGATATCACTTTTGATTATTTATTTCATGTTTCAAAAACCACAGATAGGCTTCGAAAGATGTGTCGGGCTAATATCTCGTTCGATTCACTGGTATCGTTTCTAAAGCGTTGAGTCTTATTTTTTCATAAATGTTCAGTTTCAAGCCGTCTAGAATAATTTTTCGTACCTATACCAGGATTAGAATCTTTTCCAATTGATCCGCATTTGTAAAACTGTCGAGAAGTATGTTCACTTATCCAGGGATTGGTCTCAATGTCCATGAAATAAAAAAAGAAACAGGTTCACTAGCAAGACTTGAACTTGGAATTTTCCTAACGATAGTCATGTGTTTTTTCCTAAACCTCAATTTGAGATTGTTACAGTAATTAGTCAGACTGCAAATGCGCCGGAGGCGCAGGGATGATCAATCATGAAAATACTAGCTTCTCTGGCTATAATGATTTCTTGACGTTTTCCTAGTGTGGAAGTAACAATCACGAAACATAAACATTTTTTATTCAACTGTTAGAAATTACTCAAATTGTGATTAGTCCTTTCGATAAGTCTGTCACCGAATCTCACGAACATATATTGAGAACGTTTTGTGCACTGCTTTGACAATTTTCCGATCTTGAAAGCATATATTTGAAATAGCAGAATTTGAAGCATTTTAAAAATGTCCAGGAAAATATTCCGGATCCCAAAAGATAAGTTTAGAAATATTTTCATCCAAAAAATCCTGTTCCCAAACATTGTGAAGATTGTTTCCTTCAACTGAAACCATGATAATAAGTCAAATTCGGTTTTTATTGTGACTGTCTTTCTTGAAACTGAACTCTGTAAAACAGCTATAAAAAACAGTAGTTTTTGTAATCTGTAGAAAAGAGTTGTTTTGCTATCCACAAATTCTACGTCTCTATGATTAAATTCTCCAAGGAAAATTTACTGCTTCAAATTATTCTGAAGATGACCTTCTGATACTAAAAGACGATGAGTAGGGGTTCTTGTTATCTCATAGTCATGATGCAATATTATTGGAGGCTGAAAGACTAAGCTTCCAGAAATTGAACTCCGAAACCCAGTGTTTTACAATTATTCTAAATATTTTTCTCACTTATACATCGAAAAATTTCACTAGGGAAGATTAATCCTTGAACTTCATCCATTCTGGAAGCGAATTCAATGAAACATAAAAAAAAACATCCGCCTTCTTGGAAAACTTTCAACAAATTAGTATTAACATCATTCGGAAAATACGCATCAAATCCACTGAAAAAGTTAATCCTGTGCTAACTTCCTCCCTCCTGAATTTCAGACATCTTTGGTCATTTCCACTTTTTCAGAATTGTCATTTTCAGTCATTTTCAGACTTTTCATATTATGTTCCGTTCATTTCAGGCGCTGAAAAACATGCTCCGTCAATCGGATGGTACTCGAATGCTCCAAGAAATGCGGAGAAAGTTGATTCAGTTGCATACCTCTCAGGTCAGTTTTTTTCTGTTTGGGAAGTTTTCAGGGAAGGAAGTTTCAGCCATTTTCAGCCCGCCGGAAGTGGGGTCTGATGGGTTAGGACAATAAAAAAAATGCATTTTTTCTGTTTCTAAAAGAAAAAGGAAGAAGAGAGAAAAGCAAAAAGTTATTTTATTCGGTTTTTTCCAATTAAAAGATGGGATTCGAGTTTTCGGAGATAAAAAAGGATGCCGTCACTTTTTAGGTTCACTGGGAAGAAAGTGTATTTCTGTTTAAAAAATATTTATTGTTTCACGGGTTCGTTTTTTCTCTGACTGAAAATGTATTTTCAATTTCTTGTTTTTAATCAGAAAAGTATTGAAGAGGGGTTTTACGACAGTTATACTCACCGTTTTCGGAAATAATACTCATCCACCACAAAGATTGATTTAAATTTTTGCGGCTTCACATTTTGAGTTAATTTTTGGCTGTTAATCTTGAAGCGGTACGTATACGTGAATGGTTAATCATTTGATAACTAACTCTTTAACTTTGAATCTTCCGCAGTTTTCGTCCCAAAATTCAACTAGTTGATCAGAATATTTGTACTGGATGATCAATTTTAAATAGGCTGCGAATTAGAGCTCCATACTTCAATAAATTTAGGCAAACTTTTGAAACCGCGACGTATGTTTCTAGTGAAATGTATTGTTAACTGACTATCAGAAGAGAAATCAGAAATTTGTGAGTCACTTCATTCAGTACTCCTGGAAATGTATTCTTGCTTGAGAAAAATTTACTGTTTCACGAGCCCCTCATTTTTTGACGGGAAACGTTTGTATAATCGTAATTGTGTATCCTTATATAGTTTTGAGAAGACCACCAAATCAATATTAGTTTTGTGATGCAGGTCATTAATGGGAACGTGTTAGGAGATAAGGGGCGCGTTTTCACGACCGAGTAGAGCCCACCAGAAGTAATTACCATTTTTATTTCGAAGAGAGCTTTTTTCATAATTCCCGAAATTATATTGCATACCAAATTGCTATTCTCGCTATTTCCCAAGTAACCTTACAATTCAAAAAACTGCTTTAATCGTATTTCCGGGCATCCCATCATTAGAGGAAGACACCTTCTTCTTCCCCTTTTTGCACTTTTTATCCAATGCGACCTCCCGTTTTCCTTCTTTTTTCTCCTAGCAGCTCTTATCTTGTTTTCCTTTTTATTTTCCCCCAACCTCTCGTCATTTCTGTTTTTTTTTCGGGCTTTCTTTTGCTACCTCCTAGTCACTTTCTTCTAATTGGACCTGTCACTTTTCACACCTGGAGGAGAGTGGGAAAGATGATGAATAAGAAGACAGAAAAATGAAATGAAGAAGGGAAAAAATGAAGTGTTTGTCTGAAATTTTTAGATGATGGAAATTTGATAGTTTTCAGTTTTTTCCCCTGAAAATGAGAATTTGGTTTTTGGAACCATCTAAATTTGATAAGTTTCCAGAAAAGGTTCATGTTTCACAAAGTTCTGGAATTCAGAGGAAAAGATTTTCCTTCGGTAGTCGTTCGAGAGAATCATTTTATTTCCGATGCACTTCTAAGTTTTTGGCAGGTTCTTTGTAGCAAAATTTTTTCGGTTCTAGAACTTTCAGAACAGATCAAGTTTATAAATTGACATTAGTTTTAAATTCATGTTCTGGAAGATCTTTTAGACGTTCTTATTCAAAAATAAGTTAGGAAGCTTGGTACTACTGTGGCTCTGTTTAACCAAACGGATACCCCGATTTGTTCAGTACAATATAATATATTAATGCCTCAAGTTTTTTTGGAAAAATTTTACGAGTTCTCTTTAATACCATGAAGTTTTATGCATTCTCATTCAAATCAGTACGGTTTTGAGTGGAAACGGAGAAAGTTCAAAGTTTTCACTCGGTTTCAAAACATTATTACTAGTTTGAGTACCTGAAATATTGACAATAATTTGTTCCTAATTTATTCCTACCTGAACAGTTCTATCGGTTATCATATCGGTCCTACTTTTAAAACTTTCTCAAGTACTTTTTTTTCAGTTTTAAAAAACACGTTTTCCGATTTCCATATATTTCAGTGACTGTTTTCTCATTCATTATGAGAATAAATTGATTTGTAATTGCCTCACGTTTTCTTGCGATGGCTTTTTTTTCAGTTACAAAATATCGTTAATATTTTGAGTAACCGAAGCTAGACAATTTGTAGCCCAATTGCGTGCTTCCTATCTGAACAGTTTTATCGGTTATCATATCGGTCCTACGCTTAAAACTTTTTCAAGTACTTTTTCAACCAGTGTTTTAAACATGTTTCACGATTTCCATAAATTTCAGTTACTGCTTTCTCATTGATTATGAGATGTTCAACCCGACTTGCCTGAATATTTTTCGGTTCCAAGTTGACCATGACTGATAAAATTCCTGAACCGTACAATAAATTAATTATCCACCACATCACTACTGGCTGTATCAGAAAAGTATCGATCTTTTGGTGTTTACTCCTCTGAATTCTCTGAAAGAATTGATTTCTAATGTTTCACACTTGCCATAAATCCTCTAGACATGCCACTTTGTTCAGTATCGCGTGGGTTCTCCTTGAAACAATTGCCAAGAATTTTCACATCAAAAAGTTCTCCTCCACTTTTTGATGTCTACTTGTCAATCAAAATAACCCGGATTTCATTCAGTTTTTGGGGTAGAGGGAATCAGAAATTGTTTGTTGTTCATAATGCATTTGCAAAATTGTGCTACATTTCTTCCTTTTTTTCTTGTTCAACGACAATTTTCTTTGAGGGAACCCGAACACGATCTGAACATATTATGTAGCGGGAGGTATCGAAATTTGGACTCTTTGATTCTGTAGTTGTATAGATCAGGAAAAAATGTGCCTTGCACTGGAAATCCGCGAAGTAAAATTTTTTTCGAAATCATAGTAGTATTGAAAAGGAGCTGAATCGTAAAATTTTCTTTTTGACCATATAGGATTCTACCGTAGAAACAGATGCTGTGAATGGTAAATGGAAAGTCATGCCAGTAGAATTAGCGTAAAATTCAAACTTAATGATGGTGAAAAATGAACAAGAAAAGGTGATGCCACTGATGGGTCTGAACCAGGAAATGGCACACCAAAAACGTTACCGACTGCGCTACACGTCTCGTCAACGTGCTTTTTCGATAGCGCAACCGGTAGTGCGGTCTGGTGATCTGCCTTTATTCTGTTCGATTCCATCAATGTTATCTACCATAATTTATTTTCAGATGAACTTTTTTTGAAATTTCCGATGATCCGCTTCAATATTGTTGATAACTGTTTCAGAATCCAATTATTGATCAACTAAAATTTTGAAAGTTTCAATTGTTCTTTTTTGTTCGGTTTGAAACTGAAACTTCTCTAATCCCATCTCAGGATCAAGAAACACTCAAAATCTATTTCAAAACAAGATTTATTCAATTCGAATTATTTGAAAAGTCAGTTTCATACGTATGTGATATTTGATAATTCTTCCTGGAAGACTAATCCATTGAATAACTTTTACTTCTTTTATAGGTCAAGTTTTCCAGAAGAATTCCAGAAATCTCTGACCCATTGAAAAAAAAACATTTGATCTTCCGTTTTCCGATACTTCTTTGCTCTCTCTCCTTCCAAATGTTACCTGATATCCTACATAGAGATTGTCATGAAAGAATAATAACAAGCAAGGTGTCTATTTCTTCTTTCCCCCTTTTGCTCCTTCTTTATTTTCAACTCATCATCATTCAATTTTTCATCTTTATTCTTTCTTTTGCTTCTCTACAGAAGGGCTTCTCGGTGGTCTTTTCTTTTTGCAGGGAATCACGTTTTCACTCCTTGTTTAGTCTGAAATTTTTGTGTCTATTGAGAATTGTGTTGGGATTTTTCGGCAGAGAAATTCCCGTTTCAAATACTTTTCAAAAAAGGAAAATGACTTTTGGTTGAGTTGCTTTTTCAATTTTATGTCAATCTTTTTCTCCAAAAGCTGAAATCTGTAAAGAAAGTTACTTTAGTTGGAAATTTGAGAGCTAACGGGCTTTAAGATTTTTTCGGTTTCCTCTCTTCCCCATTTATTTTGTTCAATATTCGAACTGTTAATACTTCAACATCTACACTTTTCAACTATTAATATTATAAGTGGGGTACAGAAGAGGGTATCTGTAATTTATTTATATTTCAATGTATTAATTCAAAATTAATCTTATTTCAAAGTCTTCATTTTGCAAAGGAAATTATTGTAGTCAGAAATTCGAGATGCAACATGATTGAAGAATGTTTCAATTCACCATTGCAAAAGTAATATTTTCTATGAATTGGAATCTGGAACATTAATTTTTTTTCGGTTCCCAGTCTTCCGTAGATTCACAACCATCCTTTGAGTTTCGATAGCTCTTGGTATATATGGACAGTTGAATTAATTTGCTATCTATGATTAGGGACCGCAACATAATTTTCAAAGTGAATTTTTCTACAACTTTTTTACATAGACGTTTTTAGGACGCCTACGATCGGTCTTTTTTGTGTAATGAAACTTCTGTTTCAAGTTGTTTGTAAAAAAGAACGGTTTCTGATTTCCTCTATTAAATCGTCTGAAAGAAATGATTGACACTAGGGTTCCGAATCGAGCTCACAACCCAAGCCTAAGCTTATACAAGCCTAGGTTGAGCTAAGCTCGTATAGCTCGTTTGCAAGCTTATGCAAAGGCTCGTCGTAGCTCGAATAGCTCGTTCATAAGTTCACGCAATAGCTCGTGAAGGCTCGAATAGCTTAATTTAAAATTACGTCAAAATTATAAAAGCTCATGAAGCTCGTTGGCGAGCTTAGCTCGAGCTTGAAAAAAGGCTCGATTAAAGAGCTTTCATTAAAATTGGCTGAACTTGGGTTCAATGGGATAACGATTTTCAATTACCTGGCCAACAGCCCCGAAATTTTGTTAACTTCAGCCCATAGCTAAAACTGGTCATTGGCCAAAAGTCTGGTCCGGCCTGATCCTGGCTGAAATCCGATCCGATATATTTCGGCCCGAAATCCGGTCCGGCCTGATCCGCGCTGAAGTCCAATTCGGCCTATTTTGGCCCGGAGTCTGATCCGGTCTATTTTGGTCCGGAGTCCGATCCGGTCTGTTTCAGCCCAAAGTCCGATCCGGTCTATTTTAGCCCGGGGTCCGATCCGGCCTGATCCGGGCTGAAATCCGATCCGGTATATTTCGGCCCGAACTCCGGTCCGGCCTGATTCGCGCTGAAGTCCGATCCAATCTGGTATTTTATGAATCCAGTCATGACCTATCCGGTGCAAAGTCCTGAGTTGGCAGCAATAGGTCGAATAGGGCTTGAGCTAAATTAGGCCCTGCCCTTTGTTTGTCTTATCACCAACGAGATAGCTCGCATGAGTTTTTTAAGCCTTTTTTGAAAAAATGGAACGAGCTGTACGAGCTTAATCGAGCTTTATGAAAAGCTCGTCGACGAGCTACGTGAGCCCCAACGAGCTTTTTGAAAAACCATTTCCGAAATGAACGAGCCTTGACGAGCCTTTTGAAGAGCTCAAAACACGTGAAGGCTTGGTCACGGAAATTTTTATTCGGAACCCTAATTGACGCCCCATTGATTAGATACGTTTTTTTCTGTGAATAGCACTGTACTTGGAAATTCGAGATCCAAAATGCGAATTTTCTTTGAAGATGGATTCTGTCAAACGATGGTTACGGAAGCTTAATTTTTATGAAATGGTCCTGAAACATTTCTTTTCGGTTTCCAATCTTCCAGATTTTATTCTAACTGTCTTCTAAATTTCGATTCTTACCTGGCTTTCGATTCTGCAAGAATGAATAGATAACGCTTTTTTGCAATTGATGAAAAGCAGTCGTTTTTATTCTTTTTTGATTCTTTTTTGATTCTTTTCAATTCCTTATTTATGTGGGTTTGAGCTATCTTTTTCATTGTTGATAAGTCAGTTGATTCGAACTAGACTTTCAGAAGTTTTTTAATGTAGCCTTGATTGGAGTCTTGCTTTCGAAACTTGAAAGAATGTTAGGAGGATTTCTGTTTCAATGCTCTGATTTACGGGGAGATTTTATTTATTAGACAATTCTATGTTAACTCATTTTCTTGAGCCGCTCGATAATTGCCTGGAAATCTGTGGGTCAGTATTATCGAGCTTGATTTTAGATCCATATTCAGCAAGCTCGATATTACTGACTCGCTTATTTTCAGATAATTCTCGAATGGTCAGTGAAAAGATTGTCTTCAACAAAGCACCATTATTGTGGAGCTCTGCCTGATAATGATGCTTGGAATTGTGGAAATTACGAAAGAAAAACTTTAAAAGAGAGAAAACGTTCTGATTGGATTTTAAAAAAATTTAGTTTTTGGAAACTTTTTGCTGTATCAAAACCGTGATTTTTTGAGAATCATTAGTATTGATGTTGCTTCTCCTTGACTTCCCTCTTCAAAAACATTTCGCTCATGAAATATCAGAACAAAAAACCGCTTCTGATTTTTTTCTACAATTTATTCCGCATTGCATTTTCAAATGTCATTTGTTTTTTTCTCACTCACATTCATTCTGTTCATTTTCTTTTCACCTGGAACCTTCATTTCCTTCTCCTCCACTCAAATTAGTGCTTTTCATGGCACACACTTTGAAATTTCCGTTCCATTTTCCCAGTTTTGCTTTTCAAATCAAAATGATTGAGTAATCAAATTTGATAAATAAATTTGGAGAGAGGTAACCCCCTCCTCCCACTATATGGCTATTTATGTATATAGGGAAGAGAAAATTTCCGGTTTTGACGCCCCCCTTTCAAAGGTCCCGAATTGAATGAAAATGTCAACCAATTATCGCCCAACTTTTGCGCATTTTTTGCCGATGGAGCTCTTTTTATTTTTTATTCGAGTTTTTTTTTGAGAGTTCAAGGAACGAGGTTATTGGTTTTAGAAAAATTAGAATGTGGACAGCAAAAGTAAATGAAGTGACCTCAAAATTTCCCACAAGCATATATTTACTTGTTGGAACAGTTTTTAATTCTCAATCAGTTGCCAGAATAAAACAGTGTGGAATATTGTAGTTCTTCAAATTGAATAAAAAGTTTTCCCCGTTACTGTTACTTCTCAAATTTTGAATGACTTACCATCTTCGATAATCGTTTTGTCGCTAAAGTACAGTTATTAATCCTATTTCATTGATTGATCAAACATCATCAGCCTATATTTTTCGCAGGAGAAAAAATATCGATTTTTAATTGCTGAAGTCATTTCAATCCCATTTGTTTGCAGACTTCAAACTCTCATATTTTTTCAAGGGTGACCCTGAGAATCTTGCTTGGAAATTACTGTAGTCGGTAGAAAGCTTTAGTGCATTTCTTCACAATAAAATGCGGCTCACAATAAAGTGCGGCTCACCATGCTAGATATAAAATTGTCGTAGGATATAACGTCAAGTCTGCAAACACCCCAATTGGCACGTCACGGCAGAATGCAGACATATTTGCAGCTTTTGTTGCCTCAACTTACAGCCTTGATGCTGCATTTAAACAAAGAATTAGCGATATTTCTAGATGTCACGAAAAAAAAAATTTTTTTACTACAATGTTTCTTGTTTCAAAAACTTCCCTTATCTCAGTTTCTTGTTTGCAGTCTAGTGGTTTTTCCCAACTTTTGAGTCCTGATCTCGCAAAATTCGAACAAAAGTTCGCATCTTTTTCAATTTTTCCAAAAACCTAACACCCAAAACTTCTTTAGAATGTATCTTCCAAAGTTCAATGTCCAACCAAAATCAGTACAAACTTTCTTTTAAAAAATTCACACTCATACTCTTAGCAAAACAGAGAAAAGAATGGGAAGAAGGTATCTGAACGACGTCCCTAGAGACAAAAACAAAAGGGAAATAAATAATAGTGTTTGTGGTGTTGGGGGGTAATTAAGTGAATTGAAAGTGGTGGTAGAGTACTTCTATACTTCTTTCTCCTCCTCTTTTTTCCAGAATTAACCTTTCCCCTGCTGTAGTTTGACTTATCGCTCTTTTTTATTCCCATAGATGAGAATCGAATGAAAAATTGCAAGATCTTTTGATGGTTTTTCTAACGAATCCCGTGCAATTGAACCGGGAACTTTTGAGATTTTTGAAGGAAAGAAGACCCTGAATTGTCTGGGCAGAGCATTTTGAACTTAGAATGTGGAAAAAAAGAAAATGATTTTGAATTTCGATCATTCGTTTTAGGGGTTCTCTTTGACAATTAAAATATATCTTGGAGCTCAGAAATCCTTGGATCTTAAAGTTCCAATATGATATCGTCATAGGGAAACTGGATTAATTTTTATTTTATAGAATTTTTTGGTTCCTCAGAACCTCATTTTGCATCCCCTTTTTAGTTTCTTCCCCGGAATCCAAAAACTTCCAGAAACGTTTCCAAAACGAAAAACAAACCATTTTCTGAAATTTCCATCGTTTTGTTTCCATGAACCACCAAGAACATCATCAACAACCACCGTCTTCATTAGCAAGAAGAGCCTCTATTTTAATTTATGATGTCTTGGATAAAATAAGTGTGAATGAATTGAAAACAAGAAAAAGAAGAAGGAGATTTTTATGACCAATTTTTGAAATTGAGAGAAAGAGGGAGAGTAGAATTGCTCTTTGAATTTCTGAGTTTAGGTTCATTTTTATTCTTTTTCGGTCTAGACTTTCGATATGCACTTTTATATATGTGAATTGCTTTTTGAACAATTGTTTCGTGGCTTCGTTTGGGATTGAATCTAATTTTTTTGACTGTTTCATTTAGGTTTCTTATTTCAGGTTTCTTATTCTGTTTCATTCAGGTTTTTTGTGGCATAAATTATAGAAAAACTCTGATAGAACTGCTGCGTACTTTTCGCTGAAAGTTTTGTTACAGTCACATAGGTCTAAAAAAGAGAAATCTGTTCTAGAAAAAGCTCAATAACAGCTTCACTCAGACTTTAGGAATATAATGCAAATTACGAAATTATATGATAATCACCCATATAAGTAATGCATCGAGTATTTTATTAATCACATTTTTCTTACCATTTTACTGAAACGGTAAAAGTAACTAAGAGTTCGCAGGGAGATTTCAACAGCTACGTTTGATCCCTTTATATTTTTTCTATTCCCCCAATCACTACCGTACCTTGCGCCTGATGTTGTCTAATCTCTCAAAAAAAAATATGTTGATTGATCCATTGGTGATAATTGAACACCCCATCTCCACGAGGTTCTGCAAATCACTTGTTTTCAACTGGTAATCTCACGTCATTTACTCATTTGCTCTTCGTTGGAAAATGTCTTGTTTGATCTGGAGGATATCAGTAGTGTTTTTGGAATTGTAGAGGTGAGGTGGTGGCTTAGAACGTAAATTGAAGTTAAAAATATCTGATCGTTATTAACAAATTGAATTAAAAGTTTGTTTTACAACTATTGAGAAACATAACAATTTTGATAGATTATTTGAGATGTTTAAATCAAAGTGGAAAAGCGCGAAACTGATTCGTTAGGAATTGCTTTCAAGAACTTCGGAACCCTAGAACAATATCAAACTACTCATAGGTTTTGAATCAATTTAAACTATGTTCGTGAAACATTGAGTTCCAAGATCAGCTTCAGTGATTGAGTGCCGTTTAGACAGAACTCCTTTTTTGTACACATATTTTTTTTGGTTCCTATTCTTGTTTAGTGGCTCTAACAAGTAAGCTTCATGAGATAAGCAGGGTACGCGCGCTTCCTTAGCCAGTCGCATAGCGTGTCAGATGGTAGCGCTTTTGATAATTTAGCAGACCAAACCCAGATTCAGACTCGCCAGTGAGACCATTGAAATCCTAGTCATATTGTCCCATGTTTCACTGCCTTTAAAAATATTCGGAGCAGTTTCGAACCCCAATAATAGTACAACAATTTCGGTTAAAAAATTGATGTTCAAACTTCACCTTTTTCTAAAACAAAACTTCCGATGATTCCCGTTCCATTGTAATGATAAAAATGCATCTGTTACAGTTCAAAATTAGTGTATATGCCATAACTTCTTCACCTAAAGACCTCTGTGTAAGAGTTGTTTCTGTCTAGTCATCTTTTTTTAGTCTCAACTATCAGGAACTAATACCTAAATAAGGATCTTTTCCTCAATTAATAAGTTCATCCAAATTCATTTACCCTATTCCTTTCCGCTTCAGAAACTTCAGCTCCTTGTCTCCAACACCTTCTTCTTTTACCCTTTTATTCGTCATCAATTCGCTATTTCCTTACTCATTCTTCTCCGCTTCAAAAACCTACTCCGAAATGCATAGAAATAGGAACCCAGACAATTTATTTTCTCCAAACACCCACCTAAACACCTTTTTTTTCGGAAATTTTGTCGTTTTGGAAATGTCCCAAATGGAATGAATTCGATTAGTTGAACACCTGGTCCTCTAAGAAATCTTTGAATTCAATCTAATGTTTCAAAAATCTCGGATTTCTTTCTTTTTTTATTCCTCGTTTTCTTAGAAGTTCTGGGTCTAAAACCTTATAGACATACCCTAAGAATTCTTAAGATAAATGAAGGATTCCAATTATTTATTCCCTTTTTCTCTTTTCCTGTTCTTCCTTTTCCTTTGATAAAATGGGCGGAGTCTAGGCAATTTAATTGAGCTCTCTTTCTCTGGGAGCTCAATAATTACCGGAGTCGACCACATCATCTTTCGTCCCATCATTAATATGACCACGTGCCACGTCATCTAATTGACAATATTGTACTTGGCTTTTCGACCTTTTGACCTAGTTGCCAATTTAGAAAAAGAAGCTATTTATCTATTATTTTCCTCTGAAACTCTATTCTACTATTTTTCAGATGATCAACGAGACAGAGGAGACATGTCATCGATTTATAGACAAACATCCAGATATGACCAACGAACCGAGTGTTCTGGTCACCTTCTCCATCCTCTATCTTCATATTTTTCTACTCGGTGTTCTAGGAAATTCGGCGGTTTTGTAAGTTTTTTTTTTCAATTTTCATATTTTTGATTTTTGTGCAGAGGACGTTAAATGTATCAAAACTCATACGGCTAATTGTACTTTGTCTCATATCTGAAACAGTATCTTTCCGTCCTTCTAATCCCCCTATGTTCCAGGTACCTGACAATGAAACATCGTCAACTGCAAACCGTCCAAAACATATTTATCCTCAATTTATGTGCCTCTAACGTGTTGATGTGTCTGACAAGTCTTCCGATTACATTCATCACCAATGTCTACAAACAATGGTTTTTCTCGTCACCAGTTTGTAAATTGATTCCGTTGGTTCAGGTGAGAGTTCAGCTAATGAAAGATTCAATAACTTTTTTTGAAAATGGAGGAAATAAAGAACTTGAGAAACAGAATAAAAATTAATTTGGAACCCAGCTTGGGTTATCATGACATTACCGTTTCCAACTGTTTGTAAAAGTTCATTCAAATGCTATTTGTGTTACACATTTGGATACATATCGGAATTTCCTTATCACATTGAAGGTTTGAAAGGAGACGGAACTAAAAACTCCGGAAACCAGAGGTCATTCAGTAGAACACCAAGAGCACAAGCCGGTGCAATGTAGTTCTTGAAGAATTAACTTAACTTGGAACTAAATTTGGATTTTTCTGGATTTACCGTTTCTAACTGGGGTAAATTTTTACTCAATTTCTATGTTTCCTAGTCATCAGTTCTCGTATGTGTTTTAACATCAACTCTTTTTCGAGGTACTGTTGATGGTTTGGCTTTCAGTCTCCCGAAATTATCAACTGAGTCCTGATCCATTCTAGATTTTTCTCTTCTCGACAAAACCTCCTGATAACATTGATAACTAGCAAGATATCTCTATAACACCTTTTTGAAACCTTATTTTCTTCCAGGGCGCTTCAATCTTCGTTTCCACATTCTCCCTTTCCGCCATCGCCCTGGATCGCTACAATCTTGTCGTCCGGCCCCATAAACAAAAACTAAGTTCCCGAAATGCAATGATGATTGCACTCCTAATCTGGGTGATTAGTGTAGTCGTCTGCATGCCATATGGATGGTATATGGATGTTGAGAGAATCAGTGGACTCTGTGGAGAGTACTGTTCGGAGCATTGGCCATTGGCTGAAGTCAGGAAAGGATACACTTTCCTCGTTTTGATCACTCAGTTCTTGTTCCCATTTGCTACCATGGCTTTCTGTTACTATAATATTTTTTCAAGGTTGAGACAAAGGTGGGTTCATTGAGAACTGGCTTTGGTTGTAAAACTGTATATTGTTATTTTAGAGTGGAGACAAAACTGAAGAAGCTGTCCGAGAGATCTCAACTTTTGGAGAATAGTACCACTTGTGGAACCACAAATCATATTGTGAGCATTAATGCGGTAAGTTGCCTTATCTGACTAACAGGGAAATCATTAGTTGCGTTGGGAAAGGATCATATTAAACTCATTAAAAATCAATAGTTAGTTAGTGTTAAAACACAGCATTGAAACAGAAATCATTGCAAAAAATCACAAAATTAAATTGTTTTCAGAGAATCACACTAGTGATAAAGGTAACGTTTCACATACTTCTTAAAAACGTCTTTCACTAAAAAATCTAATCTAATATCATTCTTGTTGGGTTAAAATTGATGATAATGTGGTGATTTTTTCATTCAAAATGTGGTGGCGTATTGTATTTTTTTTCTGAATTAAACTTCTCTTCAAACTGTGATAGTTAGCCTTTTTCAATTGTAAATAGTACCGACAAGAGATCTTATCAATGAATTCCTCTTTCAAAATGTAAATATGTCAATTATCAGAAACAGTATCCTCTCAGTTTTCTTTAAATTGTTTTAACTTAAAAAGAGTATTTCTTATTATTTCTAGTATAGCCTCAAAATAATATAACAACTTCTTGAAACTGTAAATCGTGTCTAATTTTCAACTGCTTCCTGAAATTAACCTTTTTTAATACTGTTCTCATTTATTGTCAAGTCCAAGTTACTTCTCTTCTACTCAATCTCACATACTTGGTCATGAACTCACTTATTTTCCAGGAAGCCGTTCAAAACGGACTCGAGAATAAGCAAAGACTAGCAGTTCTTGCTCAACAACGACGAACCACCACTATTCTGTCTTGTATGGTGAGTTTGAAGTGAATGACGCAGGAGAATCGGATAATTGAACTAACTTAATGAATTGTCAGTACTTTGAAACAGAAATTCTAGTTGAGACCGTTTAAAGAATTAGTTAAAAGTTGAAAAAATCTTTTGATGTTTCTCGAATTCCATATTATTTGGATACTGTTCTATTGTGATTCATAATAAAATCGAAAAAAAAAAGAAATGAATAATTCCTCAACTTAGTGGAAAATTATTGTGTTTCATTACTTTCATAAACCTAGGAGTTTTCCAAACATTGCAGTTCCGCATCATCATCCCCACGAATATAAGAATTTCCAGATCCCATTGTGAAAAATTCTTCTCAATTTTTCAAAAAAAATTGTGTCCTAGTGTGCCCCTGGGACCCCGTGGAGACCTTGGAGATCCCATTCATTGATAACCTTTTTGCAGGTCCTTCTCTTCGCATTCACATGGCTTCCACATAACGTTGTCACTTTGATGATCGAGTACGATGGATTCTTTTTCCATTCTGATGAGACATCAACAACCAGCACTGATCATACCTACATTGTGTCCATGACTGCTCATTTGTAAGTCTAGAGAAGAAATAGGGATTTGGGGGAGAGTGAGGAAAAACTGTGTTTCAACTAACCCATTAATTAGGAAGTTACAAGGCGGTAATGATAGTGCATTTTTAATTGGCAACCTAAATCAGATTATTGAGAGTTTTGAAACTTTATATGAAAAAAAAACTGTTGCAACAACGTGATAAATAACAGGGTAGCTCGCTACTTTAGTGCGCAGTGTATTATGCACCCGAAAATTTTAAATCACTTCGTCGGAGCATCACCATCTTCATCAATTTCTCCGAAAATAGCCAACCCAATGCTTGCGCAGAATCTGATGCGTTACGTAGGCCTCGTCCAGTGAATGATAAGATAGATCACTGGGATGAAAACATTCAGAAACCGAAAAAAAAATCTTACAAAACTTCAAAATTTACTTATTTCACTAAAAAAAGACTAAGACAAAGTCAGACAACTAAGGTGAGACAACTAAGGTTAATTTAATGCATGATCAGGTAACGCACTGTAATAACAACTTTAAGAAACCGGAATAAACATTTTCCAAAACTCCAGAATTTCCATTTGCATAGTAAAACTCATTAAAAACTTGGATAGCAGCCGATTTTTGTTAAACGGTTTTTGTAACTAATATTGCTTTTGCAATTCACTGGAATAGTTTTAATAAAACATGAGAGCTATATATGAGCTATGTGAAACTGAAAAAAACAACTCCATGCAATTCCAGGATATCCATGTTAACCAATGTAACCAATCCATTTCTCTATGCCTGGCTCAACCCAATGTTCAAAGAAATGCTCATCAAAACGATCAGAGGTGGAAATAAGTCCCCAAAACCAGCCGACATCAAACAGACCTCCTTCATTCGGGTGAGTCCATCGTCTTTCCCATAAATCTTCCAGATTCCTAACCGTATAATTACAGAGTATTCCGTTTAATTACCCATCATTTATAACTGTTTTTCAGATGCCGAACAGTGGTGCGCCTAGTCAATCGTCCTACCTGTGATCATCCTTTTTTTTGAAACCCATCTTTTTCTTTTTGCATTTTCAAAGATCTCGTCCATATCGGTTTCAACTTTTTTTTTGTGTTCCCGCCAAAATTTTGAACGGTATATTTTATAGCTGAATTGCCCATTTATTAGACTTTTCTAGTAAATTTCTCTCCGGTTTTCAACGGTTTCCCCCACAAAAATTGTTCTGTGTAATTTATGATGAGAATAAATTCATTTTTGTTTATTTTCATGGATTTCAATTACTGTAATAAAATGATGGACAGCTTTTGACCGATAGGGTGTCTATTCCGTATTTCCTGGAAGTTTTTTCGGTTTTCACTCTACTTTCCAAAAAAAAGTTCCTTTTTCGAGCTGCTGACTTATACACCTTCGGCTGAAGTCAATCGATTCGTGTGTTGATGGAAAGCTAACTTTGAAAATCATTATTGATAACAAGAAAAGTTGAAGGCCCGAGTAGAGATTTCTGGAATGACAGTTAAGGCAACATTGAAACTTCAGATTACGCTGCTTTTGAAACATCAAAAATTAAAAAAATTTACTGTTTCAATAAAAAAGTTTGAAAGGTTGTTGAAAACCTTTGGCACTCCTGACTTTGACAACTCGAACGCAAAAAATCCATTACAATCAAGTGATTCAACAATTTAGAGCGATATTTTGTAATCTTGAATCAGGAAATTTCAGTTTGGAAGCCCTAGAAAAAAATTTTCTGACGATTTTTTACTGATACAGCCTTATATCAAATATTGGTGCATTCAAAGAAAACCGATGAGGCTTGATTTGTTGAAAAAAGAATCAAATTCAGATCAGAATAGTATAAAGCAATAGCGTCGATGAATTTAATCTTGAATTCTGAGTTATGAAGTATTTGAAGCATCAAAAAATGTCAAAAGTTTACGGTTTTTGTATATAATTTTGTGGGGTTGTTGAAAACCCTTGGCAGTCCTGTTTGATTTTCTTACATGTTAGATTGTTTATTCTGATCGTCGTAGTCAGGCAAGTAGCTCAAAAAAACTTCATTGAAACGACCAAGTCGATCTATACGAATATGATTTGGTAGTTTTGAATCAGAAAATATTTGCTGGAATTTCGAGAAATCTGCTTTCCCCGATATTTTACTAATACAGTATGATTCCAAGCTATGATCCATCCAAAGAGAACGATTCCCCCGCTTTAACCATTCTACTTCAAAAATGTTCCAAACCACAAAATCCAAAAAAATCTCTCTCTCTCTCTCTTCCAAACCCAACAAGTAAATAGAAGATTTGTTGTTCCCGGAAAGCGAACCGGATGGAACCATTCCATTTGTATAGTGTCTCTTTTTCAACCGGAAACTTCAAAAAACATCCAAATTTATTTACTTTCCAGAAGTTTTTTTTTCTTCAAACTATACAAATTCAATTTATTACCCCTAGTATATAATCTATTGGGGAGGGGGAAGATTTCATAGAATAACTCGCCTTCCTAAATCAGATTCCGCCCACTTTTTACCCCTCCAGACTAGTTCATTGTGTCTGCGTCTCCTCATATCTCACACTATTTTTCATGTTCGAAATATGAAATCTCAATTGAGGATCTACCCCCCTCTTCCATGGCTTCCAGGGCAATCATTCTTCTCCTCCTCCCCTTTTTCTGAAGAAGATTTGTGTCGCCTTCCCCCTATCTTTTGACACTGATTCCGTCGGGACATCCCCCCTTCTTTCCTCTTCTTTTTGACTCCTTATTTGGGGGCTCACCAATTGCGGGAGGGCACCAAAAGATGAATGAATATGTATTTTTTTAGAAGAGCTCTGAAAAGTTGCTCTCCACCACAAATTGCAAGTCACCACGCTCCCCTTTGTCCCATTTTTCCGCTTTTTGGAACAATTCATTGTCCCCCACCAAACACTCAGATTGTCTTTTGTTGGTTGGGTAGGGAAGGAAGTTTTTTTTTATATTTTACTCTTGACCTCTTAGGTTACTTTTATGGGTGGCATGAGACTTTATTTGTTGATAGAAAGCTCGTGTCTGTTTTTTTTTCGGTTCCAAAGACCTGGTTTCTTTTTGTCATTGCAAATCGGGCTACTGTGAGGATAGCTGATTTTTAAAATAAAAATTAATTTGATTTTAGTTGATGCAAAAGAGTAACAGTAGGCTGTGGGTCCTGAAGAACCTAAGCAACTATTTTAATGTTTTGAGCTTTGGCACGAATATTTATTATATTATATTTGAAAAATCGTATTTTTCATGATTAGCTGGAATAGAAATCTGGATTAAAGGTTCCACCTCTTGCAAAGCCAATTTTAGGTTTTTTCTGCTGGGTAACATGCGTTTTTTCAATGGAGATCTCGAGACATATTTTCTCAGTTTCAGAGATCTGCCTTCATTTCTAATTACTGGGAAGACGATAGTATGTTGTTCTTCAATTTTCTTTCTATTAGTTGTTGTGATATCCTAACAGGAGTGCCCAAGTAACATGGACCTTTTTGGTTACGATATGATTTTTTGTTGTCCACATTGACAATATTCCCTAACCACTTGAGTACCGACTTTACTGGTTAGTTGAAACGATACCTAAAGTTAGTGTCCGTGTACCTGGCAACTATGAAAATCTTATTTATTTATTATAGCAATTATAATACCAAGTTACTAGTTAACCATCTTTGTTGGTTGATTGTAACGGGAAGGTTTGTATTTTTCCTAAAAGTGACCATTCATTTTACTTTCATGGGTGAAGTTATCCTAAAGGAGTGATTGTGATATTTTCGGTTCCAGAGTGTTGATTTATTTTTTAGTCACTAAATGGACGTTGATTGATAGGTTTTTCAAAACTGAGTTTTTTTTTTCAAATTAAAAACTTTCCGTTGAGAAAAACCCCCGAACAAAACTTTCGGATATCATCGCATCATTTTGAGACCTGAGAAAAAACAGCCACTTTTTGTTTGCCGCCCTTTTTGGTTAGCTGAAGCCGGAAGTTTTGTATTGAACATTTGAGATCTGACCTCTTAAAAAGTCAGAACTCTTCTATGGGTGGCATGAGTTCGCCAATGGAAAGAGCTTCTGACTTTTTTTTCGCTGTTTCAAGTTTTCGCCTTAAATCTTTTAGCCATTGTGTTAGCAGTGTACTTGTACTTCTGAGCCCGTTACAAAAGCTAGCTTAATCACTATACCCATTTCTCAATTCTCCTAAATCATACTTTTGAAACAGAATTAGCATTGCTTGGCTCCACTGAAATCAAACTTGCATCTGGGAAATGTTGTTCCTAAGACTGCTTTTCAGTCGACTTTATCAGTTTCTGTCATTTATTCCTGTTACATATTGTTCATATTTTTAGAATAACACGGACTGCTATAATTTTTCGTATTGATAGAATCGCTCGAATGCAGATAATGAGACAACCTCAGTGACATGAAATCTAGACGATTTTTGTCTAGCGAGTTCTGATAACTATAGTTCTTAGGTTATTGAGTTCAACTTGTCGTTTTTTTTTCATTTTCCTACCTTTTCAAAGCCTCTTCACCGTCTGAAAACTGATACTACTACGCACCAAGTATTCAACAAATGATACGTTCCGAATACTGTTACAAAACGTTGACTTCTATTCCAACACTTTGAAACCGCGTTACCTTTTTTTTCTCCTTCTTCTACTTTTTCGTTCCAAGATCAGTATACTCTAGAGTTATCCCATCATACATCTCAGACATCCTTGACAGGAGCTAATAAACTCTTCACTCATTCCTCCCTTTGGCTCCCAACCAGATCAAAACTCATTTCCGTTTCCTCTTTTTACTTTTTCTCCTCCTCCCCCAATAAAATCTTCTGAATTCAGCTCAACAACACAAACCATTTGGCGCTTCCTCACATTCTTCATGGTATATGTCCCTCCTTTCTCTTTTCCTCTTCTCTCTTCACATCTCTCAAATTGCCACGTCATCCCCATCACTGTTTCCGTGTCCGACACGATGTCAATGCTATTCGGATAACGAACAGAATCAACAAGTGCATCTCATTTGCAAGTGGGAACAGGTAATTTGAAGGGGAGGGGAGAGGCTAGTCATTGACAATTATCAATTTGCAATCCGCATGGATACACCGTAACTAACTGTATGCAAGTACATGCTTTGTAGCAGAGGAGGGGAGACCAGAGAGGGGATACCATGTAAATGCACTAGAAGAAGCAATAATTAGAAAAGAGCAAACTAGTCAATAAATAAGAAGTTTGAAACAGAATCCTTTATGAAAATTGGGAAGGACCAAAGAACAGAGAATTGGTTGAAAGAATCAGCAAAGTTGTAATTAATCCTTCTATGGGTTTTCAACAGGGCTCGTACAGCACAACTCTTAACGAGGAAGTTAACTAAAGACTAATGAGAAGTGAAGATTCCTATTGACGAGATTCCTGTTCACATTTCCGGTTTCTTAACCCTTTAAAAATTTTTACAATTTTCGAAAAACCAGCTGTTCTGATTTTAATATTGGGTGCCCTATTATGCAATTACATCTTTAAAGGAGGTGGGAACTCAAAAAATCATTTTCTCTAAAAAAACAAATATAAGTACATCAGGTGGGTTCGAACCCAGGGTTGGTCTGACAGACCACCAGAATCGCTACCGACTGCGCTATGCGGCCGAGAAAGTGTGCTGTCTCTACTTGTCTACACGAGACCGCGCCCTTTTTTTCCCCTTGAAATTCCCCTAGGAATGAGAGTTCCCACCCCCTTTAATTAACTGTTTCGAGCCTTCGTGAAAGGATCCACACATTTTACTGTTCTAGTATTCCCGTGACTTCAATTATTACAGTTAAACGCCACAACTCTCCAATTAGCCCGCCCGGATCTTGTCCGAACTTTGACCATAAAATGTCCATATCACTCTCCAAAAGTCTCAACTCCTCCGCATTCTCTATTCCAAGGATTCCGAAATCTGGATCGACTCGAATTGGATCGGTGTCTTATTGATACGGTGCCAGAAGGCCTTTTTGCGGTGAGCTTTTTTTTCGCCATTTTGGGAATGTCACGATTGAATAGGTAAAACGGTTCTAACTGATATGGAAATTTTGAAGCGGTGAAGGTAAAGGGGCTCTTGGCAGTAGTAATTTTTATTGCTGAGAAAAATCAAGCTGGACCGATTGGATCTTCATGTGAATAACTGATAAGAAGTTTTTGAAATAGTAAAAAAAACCGAGAGTTTCCAGAAACTTAAATTAACAATTTCCATTGTCGTATTGCATTGAGACTATCTGTAAGGAATTAATGCCCTTGTTGAAACCGCGAAAATTCTTTGAGAATAACTTCAATTGCGAAAGCAACCCTCACGCATAAGGAGACTGCTTTGATAGTTTTAATTTTTGACAGAATATTTCAAATTATGCCAATTGGATATATCTGAATAATAAGAAAAAATCTGAAACTGATTAATGTTAATGCTGAAACTGCAAAAATACTCTGCCATATATTTCTCTAAAAAGGGTTAGTGAAGAACTTTTGAGAAGAATGAAGCCACCGCTTTTAAAAACAAGTAAGAACAACTCATGTTTCTGACAATATACAGCAGCCGGTAGCACTTTTGGTAATCTGCTGGACCGGCCCGAGTTCAAACCCACCTGAGGTACCCATCATCGTAATTTTAAAGATCCTTTTGCTTCCAGGGTCTCGGTCAACTATACTCCCTCATCGTCAAAAATGCAAAAATCGCCGATTTTCCACGAGAAATCTTCGCCCATACTCCGAACCTGATGACATTGGACCTTTCTGGAAATCGACTCAGAATTGAACCGTACTCTTTACGATCCTTGCAGTATGTCAAATTAGTATCATTATCTAAAGATGATATATTTTCAGCAATCTAATCCATCTGGATTTGAGTGACAATGACATTGGATTCTTGACAAATACAATGATATCGCTGACCAAATTGAAAGTGATTACAATGAATAATAACAAGATTACGAATATCGATTTTAGGAGGTTAGTTTGGAAAGAATCGTCTATTCACAAGAAATTGGATACTCTAGAAAAGTTTCGTTTGATTAATGTTGAGAATCAGTGATTTTCCCAGAAAATGAAGTCAACTTTTTTGGGTAATTTCTAGGAAAATCCTAAAATTGCATCATCAATGACATTAAAGTGTACATTGAAAAATTATAAATTAAATTGAAAACTCCATCTGTCCACGAACACAACTCCTATGAGAAGCTATGCCTCATTAATTTAGAATAACACTGATTTTTTTTTCAAAAAATCTAAAAAAAAAAGTTAAAATTTTATGAAATAAACATAAAACGCTGATCAAGTTGAAGGTTATCACAATGAATAATAAGAAGAGAACAAATTTCGATTTTAGGAGGTTGAAAATTAGTAGGTAGACGAGTAATAAAATATATAAAATCTAGAAAAGCTTTGTTATGTTGATGTTGAGGAACAGTGATTTTTTTTGAACACGAAATCTTTTTTTTTTTGGAAACTTTTCAGGATGTTATCAAAAATGACATTTTCAATGACTTCGTATAATTTAGTTTTAAATCAAGTCTTCCGTTCCGAATAATCGGGATAATCATGAAAACGCCGTGTTTTATTAGTTATGAATAACATTGAACTTTTTTCCTGAAAATCCAGAACAATTTACGATTCCATAAACTTCATATGAATTAACTAGACCTTCATAAATAATCCATTCCCTACATTCGTCTCCAGATTCCCTGAGAACCTCACCGACCTCTCCATCCGTCACAACTTGGTCTCCACTATCCATTATGTTCCTGCCAGTGCCAGAAACCTCAAACGCCTTGACTTGTCTGGAAATCTTCTGGAATTCGTTGCCGGTCTATCTACAGGAGCTGTAAACGTACTTCCTGCAGAATTGAAACATGTGGATTTGTCAAATAACAAGTTGAACTACCTCCATGAATTTGCATTTGAGCATCTTCAGAACTTGATTTTGTTGGATTTGAAGTGAGTTTATTCCATGGTTGCAATTCTATAAAATTAACTTTTCCAGAAACAACAGTCTGAAAGAAGTGAAGGCGTCAAGTTTCAGAGGATCCAAGTATCAGATCAAATTGTTTTTATCTGAAAATACATTACTGTGTCATTGTAACCATAAGTGGTTGATGGATGCTGAATCGAAGGTTAGCGCTCGATGAATTCATTAAAAAACGGTATATTTTCAGAACATATCAATTGGAGATCTTCAAGCAATCCAGTGTTCAAACCTTCTGAAACCGGAGAAGAAAATGTTATTGACGTTGGCTCATTCAAGGAATCAACTGCTTTGTAAATATTCTAATGTGAGTTCGGAGAGGGGCTTTGGATTTTCATTCAAATTTTCGTAGATTTTGTTTTGAAAACTATAGAATTCGGTTTCTTTTTTTCGATCACATGTCTACCCACGAGCATGCAGGAGTAAATAGAATATAAAAAGTCAAGAATATGAAACTGAAAAGTTTTCAGATGTGTGAAGCGGAATGTGAATGCTGTCAGAAGAAGGAATGCGAGTGTCGATTCGAGTGTCCGCCGACGTGTAAATGTTTGAGATCCGCCGATGTTTTGAATATTCGCGTGAGTTTTCTATTCAAAAAAAAAACATGGTTTCAAGTAAGTGATAGATAAGAATTGTATTGCATTCGATAATAGCATTTTCTGATGAGTTGTTGTATCTGTAAAATATTCCTAACGTTGGCGACCCCTTCTTTTTTTCTCTGCGTCCCACCCTAATTTTTCTCAAACTTCATCAAATTCTTCGAAAACAATGATGTGGAAAAACTGAAATGAAAAAAGTAATCATTCGTATCGACCCACCCTATGTTTATCAAAATCCAGTCCGGTTTGAGCTTTGCTATGGTCGGTATCACACTCACACAACCAAACACAGAAAGCGCTACCGACTGCGCGAAGCGGCCTGCAACTCCCGAGAACTCTGCTCGTCTTGAACCGCCGGGGCTTTTTGACTCTCGATAAAAGTTTCAATACAACGAGAGTTTCCACCCTTATAAAAAGTTATCATTTACCGAGACCCTATGAACTGCTAGACTTGTGAGCAAGAGAGAATCGTAAGTATCTCAAGCTCTTGAAACAGCTATGTATTCATTTTCAAAATGTTAACTTTGAATTTTATCCAAAATTTTCAGTTGGTTTTTTGATTTTTCTGATTGAAATTGGGCACTAGTTTAGAGAAATAACAGTTCCAAAAACTGCATTTTACCGTGAAAATTGGAACGATGGGTAGTCGACAAACTCTTCGGAATCAATTTTTTCCCCTGAAAACTTTCGTGAGAATTGGACTAAAAATTGAGTTAGCTTCAAAAATGACTTACATGCAAGAGATATACAGAAAAGGATATTTGTTTTTTTTTTCCTGTTTCATGATCATAATTTCTATGGCAGCTAAGCACTCACGGGAGTTTTCACGACTGAGTGTTTGGAAAATCATTATGCATTGAAAAATGTAATGAATCATTTTCCCGTTTCTGAACATGAGTATATTTTGCATCTTATCTTACTGTTGCTTCCTCTAGAAAAAGCTAAAAAAAACAATGTTTGCAATGCTAAAATCTTTATAAAAATGGGAAAGACGATCAAAAAATCTAGCGTCTGGATCCGTCCTCGAAGAAGACTCCTCCATCGATGGCGCAGTACTTTGGACAGATTCCCTTCTCTCCTGGAGTTCCGTCGGCTCCGGCGACTCCTGGTTGTCCTGGAGCTCCGTCTTGTCCTGGCTCTCCTGGTCCTCCACGTGGTCCTGGTTGTCCTGGAGATCCTGGAGCTCCGTCCTTGCCCTTGAGTCCAGCAACTCCACGTGGTCCACGTGGTCCAGCACGTCCTGGTTGTCCTGGCTGTCCTGGTTTTGGTTCGTCGGAGTGTCCTGGTGGTCCTGGTGGTCCTTGTGGTCCTGGCTTTCCTGGATGTCCATTTGGTCCATGTGGTCCTGGTTGTCCGGCCTCTCCTGGTCTTCCGTTTGGTCCATCGTGTCCTGGGGCTCCTGGTGGTCCGGCGGATCCTGGATTTCCTGGTGCTCCTGGTGGTCCTGGTGGTCCTGGTGGGCAAGCTGGGCATGGTGGTGGAGTCAATGGCTCACATGGCGATTGTGGTGGCTTTCCTGGATTTCCTGGTGCTCCTGGGGCTCCTGGACGTCCTGGAGTTCCTGGACGACCGGCGGCTCCCACTGGTCCAGCAGCTCCTGGAAGGCAGCATCCATCGCAAGAGTTCGACTCTTGAGCTGGAGCATCTTGAACGGCAACATCATATCCGGCCTGACGGGCGGTACGGTTCCCTCTCCCGGGCAGCGCTGGCATGGCGACGGCGGTGGCGTAGACGGTGCTGATGGTGTCACGGCAGTGACGGAGCTCGGTGTGCATTTGGGAGCGGAGGTTGCTCACATAGGAGTAGACCAGAGGGAGAGTGATGCAGACGGAAAGGATTCCGACAGCCGAGAGAGAAACGGCAGCATATCCGATGAGGCGGTAGGCCTGGAATTCGAATTTTTTTACAGTTTCTTGAAATGCATTAGTACTGGTGCAAAAAATATCGGACAATCATCCCGGACTAATGCAAAGAACCGAATTCCCATAAAAAAAGCTTACCTTGATTTTGTTGTCCTCCATTTTTTGAGATGATCAAATGTGTGGATGATGCCTTTCCCTTCGCCAATCGTCCCTTTTATACTGACAATTTTCTCTTGATCACAACCATTTTTTTTGGAATTTTATCATTTCTCTCCGTCTCCCTTATCACAATTATCTCTGCTTGTTGTTAAGGCGCAGCGTCGCGCGGTTTCGTTTAACTTTACACAATTAGGTTTTTTTTTCTTGGACGATAAGAAGAAGATAGGAACCAAACAAGGAACTGACTTCTCTTTTTTCAGACATCGCAGAATATAATGGTTTGTGACAAATTGAGATGGGATAAACTTGGAAAATTGCCATCACCTTTGACACAATTGCATATGAATCAAACGGATTGGAAAGTTTTTGAGGTGCATTTTTAGAAGAGTTTGGAGGAAAAAAAAGGGAAAGTTTGATTTCAGACTGGGAAGCTGAAAGAGTTGAGCAATTTGAGAGCGTTGAAGATAACGAATAGTAAAATGACAACGAAGGAAATGGTGAGTGAATTGGACGGTTTCATAAAATTGATCCAATCATAAAATGAGTTCTGAGAATAATTTATCTGCCAAAGCATGCATGAAAATGAAGCAAAACAACATTGAAATACTGGTTTCACCTCCAATAAAGTTGCACCGAAATCCGTAATTTTCAAAAAACGAATTCAAAAAAATGTTCAGTTTCATGACTTGCATTAATTTTGACCGGGAAATTCAGACATGCTTCGCTGTTCTTCTATTTTTTTCCAGTGTTCCAGAACTTTTTTTTGAATCTCATCAGGAAATTTTGATAATCAGTCGCAGAATAGCTTTGGCAACATAGAAAAATGTTTTGGAATTTTGAATTCATTGGAATAGGATGTTCAAAACAATCTGAAATATTGAATAGTAAAGTGACAATGAAGAGAGGAAACAGTTTTTTTAAAAGAAAACTTTGTTTCATGATTTCCGTAATTAATTATTTTTACATTGAAGCAATAGTTGATGTTGAGTGCATTCGAATAACTCTTGCTAACACCTGATTCGCTTCGTTTTATTTAACCAAAACTTGGAAATTCTATCGACAATGCACCTTTAATGGGATAACAAAGAAACTATATTTTAAAAGAGTTCAGTTTCATGGGACTCATTAGTTCCGATGTAGAAATTCAAAAATAGTTCATAGACTCTGAAGACACTTCAAAATACATTTCTCTCCATTTTTTCATTTTTTTTACTGTACCAGAACATTTTTAAAAAACCTCGATAGGAGAATTCGGTGATCGTTCTATCAATCTCTCAAATAACACTGGAAAATATTATCTCAAACTGGAAATTATTAGGTTGTAAGGAAAGTCTTGCACCAAAATTAATTTTTTGTTCTAGAAAGTTCTGGAACTTTCTGGAATTTTCCTGAACATTATATTATGGTAGCACATTCTAGAAACTTCCATCTGTAAAATATATAAGCGCGCAGCTCTTCCCACAGGGCAAGTATGTCAACACTAAGTAAAGAACAACTTCGAGCGATTGTCTACTACGAATTCCTCCAAGGCCGCAGTGTCGCCGAAGCAACTGCCAATATACACGCTGCGTTCAAGGAAGATGTACTAAGTCGATGGACAGTCAATCGATTCTTCAATCGTTTCCAGTCCGGAGATATTTCGTTCAAAGATCAACCTCGTTCTGGACGCCCATCTGCTCTGAATGATGATGATCTTCGTGAAGCCCTCAAATGCAATCCGAGTGCCAGCACCCGTGAACTGTCAGTGAAGTTTGCCTGTAGCCATACCATCATCGCCCAACATCTTGAGGCTCTTGGTTACAGAAAAGTTGTGTCGACATGGATTCCTCACGAACTTCACCCTTTTCAGTTGGCAGCAAGGGTAAGTGTCTCTCAGTCATTGCTGCTCCGTCCGCACAGGAAGGATTTGTTTCGGCAACTCGTTACTGGTGATGAGAGCTGGATTCTGTACGTCAACCATTACCAGAAAGAAATCTTGGCTCCCTCGCGGAGAACCACCACCAAAAGAGCCAAAGCCGAATCTTCACGAAAAAAAAGTATTGCTGTGCTGTTGGTGGGATATGAAAGGAATGTTGTACTGGGAACTGTTGCCACCAGGTCATACGATTACTGCTCAAGTATATGCATCTCAACTTCAGAAGTTGGCCGAAAAAATTGGCGAGAAAAGAGGGAAAAGAGTTCAAACTACCCTACTTCATGATAACGCAAGACCGCACGTGGCAAAGTTGACTCAAGCAAAAATCGACGAATTGGGCTTTGAAGTTCTCCCTCATCTTCCTTATTCTCTGGACTTGGCTCCCTCCGACTATCACTTGTTCCGCGCTCTGAAGGCTCATCTACGTGAAAAACGATTCAACGACCAGAGTGAACTGCAAACTGAAGTCGCACAATTCTTTGATGCGCAGCCACCAGAGTTCTGGGCTTCTGGTATTGAGAGTCTAGTAGATCGTTGGACTTATGTTGTTGATCATGATGGTGAATATGTTGTAGACTGATAATGGTTTTAAATAAAGTTCTAAATAAATTTTGAAAACTGTGTTCTTGGTGCAAGACTTTCCTTACAACCTAATATTTTGAAAATCCGATATGGTCTATGATTTTTGGAATAGCTACAGTATTGTTGGATACAGAAAATAGTAAACTGACAATACAGAACATGAGAAACAGTATTTACAGAAAAATCAGTTTCTTCAATTCCATAAAATCACGACTGATTTATGTTTATGTTGAGCGGTTCACAATTTTCTGTAACCATTGAACAACTCTTGAACCATTTTTCATCTGAATTTGTTTGTTTCCCAAACTCAGGAATGCTGTTCATGAGTTTTGGTTTTCTAGGAGTGCACTTTTCTAGAGGTGTTTCTAGACAACGTTTTCCCTTACTACTCTCTTTTCTTTCGGTAAAATACTGTTCCCTGGTGCCGATGTGAGACAGTTGGCTCTGGAATCGATTGATAGTCAACACGCCTGTTCCCAAACTATCAACGGATTCGTTTGAAATCCGAATAATGAATTGTTATTGAAGCAGGAAGATTTTTCCGATCTCTGTACTGCTCACCGACAGTTCTCAAAATTTTCGACCCGTTCCTAGCATGTTTCAAATAAGAATCAGTTCTTTTCAATTCACCCCAAAGCTCTAAACTCATATATTCAAAGTTCAATAACATTGCGAGAGCCCATTGAACCTTCCTATGTCCATCCCATATTACATCCACTCTGAATCCGCGAATTAATTTCCTTTCCAGGAAAAACTCTCCGACCTTGCGAACCTAACCCATTTGGAAATAACCTCATCTGCCATCTCTTCCATTCCCGATTCCATCACCAAACTACCATCTCTAACCCATCTCTACCTTTCTGATAACCCATTGGATCAACTACCAACAACTTCATTGGTTCATTTAGATGGTTTAAAAAAGGTTTGTTCTCAAAAAATAAAAGTTTCAACATGAACAGAAGAGAGAAACCAGTTTCTGTTCCTAATTGAGAGAAGAGAGGCGCTTTCAATTTCATCTGTCATGATAATAAAAGAGAAAAAAAGTTCAGATTCGATTGGGAGGAAACTTCAGTAGATTCGCATGTGATTGTGAATCACCCTCCGATTTGCAGAGATGGTTGATGAAGAAGACGAATCGGGCGAAGGTAAGGACATTAAAGTATTGACTTTTCTGGGAGAGGTGAATGGAGTCAACAATAGTTAATGATTTTTCAACGCATTTTGTAGTAATTATGAACAAGCAGTAAGACGGAAACGTCTAATGCATACAAAAGAAAATAGGATTTAAAGTTGCGTACTCGAAACAGAAAAAAAACGAAAATTTTTAAAGTAGATGAACGTTTTTCGAAATAATCTCAAATGTCTAGAAACATTTTTGGTAAAGAAGAACAGAAAAAAAGGCTCTTTATTGAGACATCTAGAAGCAATAAACTGTTCGAAACCGAAAATTGATGGAGTAAATACTTTGAAAAACGATCACATGAAAATCAGTTTTTTTAATACTATACAAGTAAGCTCGAATAGTTTACTGTTGTGATTCACTGATCTTTAATGTCATATCACTGAGTGTTTATTTTTTAAATATTTGAAATTAACCTCCTGGATCAGAAATAATTTTGAAGAGAATTTTCATTGATTGTCGGCAGTTTCAAATATGAAAAATATACTGTATCATCCAAGAAATATACGAACACTCACGGTTTTTTGTTAGTTTGAGGCGGTTTTCTTATGTTAAAGGAAGTGGGAACTCTCGTTGTATTGAGACTCGTATTGAGACTATAAAAGGCCCCGGCACATATAAGCAATTCGAGTCGGCGCGCTTTCCGGGCCTCATAGCGCAGCTGGTAACGCTTTTGATGTTCTGCCAATTGGCCCCTAGGTTCAAACCCACCAAAGGTATCTACTGTCAAATTTTCGGGAAAATTATTTTTTTGAGTTCCGCCCCCCTTTAAACATCACTTCATTCTCATTTTCGTAGATGACAAGATTTCTGTGCAAGCACTTTCCTGACAGATGGAGTTCTTCCAAAAGAACCACCTCAGAAATCTCCTATTTCCTGTAGAAAAAAGTTGACGATTTCAAGAGTTCTTCATCAGACAAGCTCTATCTTTCAGGGAATTTGATGTAAAAAATAACTAAAAAAAATGAAGTTAGAGTTGTGTTTAGCACACCCAATTTTTTTGAGAGTCATAGAAAACTGTGTGGCGCATGCTCAAAGTCAGCTTAAATAAGCTGGATTTGATGAGAATACGTGAGGATTTGCTTACTTTTGAACGGTACTGTAATTGTAAAAACTGGAAGTTATTAACAAAATGTTTTTCTATAGGTATTTTGATGAACATAATGAAACTGGAATTTGATTGAACTTTATGTCATCATGATGAAAAAAACTGAACATATATTTTGTGAGGAAAACAGCTATAATGACGAGTTGACAGATCCTGAAGTTTATATGATAGCGCACAACATACCTAAAAACCCCTGTTTCTGAACATTCATAAAAACTCTTATGTTCATTATTTTTTTAATCCAATCCTTGCTGTTTTTTCTTCAGATCGACGACATAGATGACCTTTACTGTGACCTCAACGGTCACGGAACAGTATGGATGTTGGAAGCACTTCCTGGAACAAATGAAAGTGTCTGCTTGGATCCAACAGAAGAGACGAAACAATGGATGACTTTTGTGGAGAATGCACAGAAAGGAATAATGGAGAGAGTGTTTACATCTACAGTACCACCTACGGAAAGTGGAGAGAAGGATGAGAAGATGACGACGATGATGACACCGAAAAAGACAATTCTCGAGACTCTGGATGAGTTAGAAGGAGGCAAAACGACGGGGAAGATTACCACCAAGTGAGTTACTTCATTTTCCGATGGAAATTTGAATGTTTGAAAAATGACTTCTAGAGAAACCAGTTAATCAATCAAAAATGGTAGAATGACAGAAATACTCATAGAGACTCCGAAACAGTGTTTTTTTCGGACTAAAGTTGCATTGTAAACTTCGTGATAACATTTGAAACTGAGTTACAAGTCACCAATTCTGAACACTTGTGTCCAGAAACTTCAAAAATCCACTCTTCAATCCAATTTCAGACTCACCTCTTCTACCACAGAGACAACCACTCCTCGCTACCGTAAGAAGTACAAAGACTACGATAATGAGCCTCACAAATTTGTGAATGTACTCATTTTCCTCCTATTTTTATGTGTCATCATTCTAATCATTTCAATTGGAGTCACTGTTTATTTGAAGTGAGTTTTATTAATTCGAGTGAGACAGCTGTAAGAATCAAAAGTTTCAGATTCTGGCATCCAGAAGAGCTATTGCTGAAACGGAGGAAAAAAGAAAGAGTTGCACCGGAAATTCGAAGAGAAGAGGAACCACTTCAGCATTTAGATTAATTACTTTTTTTGAGATTTTTAGGTTATTTCTTATAGAATAAAACACGGGTTTTTGTGTGAATAAATGGTTTTTTAGATGGAAAAGCCACAGATTTTTTCAAGTGCCTAGCACCAGTGAATAAACTCAGATGAACTTATCGAGTTTCTGAAACATAATTAAACTTTGTCTGAAGTATTGGAAAGGATTACTAATTTTGTTTTTCAGAACATAAATAATTCATGACAACACATGAAAAATGCTCAGAATCACTTATAAAAAATTAAAAAAAAATTCCCAAAGCCTCGATTGACTAGACTCTCTGGACTTTCTTTAAATATTGAATGAACACAACTCCTCGTAAGAAAAATAATGAAGCGACTACCATAACTGATTTTTTGATTGATCGCATCCTTTCATTGCACGAGCTCCATTGAAAATATCAAATTCTGATGTTTAGAAAAGCTGTTGTTGAAAAGGAGGAATAGAAAAGGAGCCACCCGAGGTACAAGCAACAGTGAATAAATTAAGATGAAGTTATCAATTTCCTGGAACAGAATGCGATTTCGGCTGAAGTTTCGAATAAGCCACTTATGTTTTTAAATAAAAATAGTGGACGATGTTATACTGTAGGAAAACCGTTGTATTTTCAGAAACGGAGAGAATTTGTTTCACGCCTTCGAAAACTTCCTAATGCAGAATCACAGGGTATTCCCAAATTCTTTGATTTCAGGAGTCAATCAAATTTTCATCAGTCTTGATTCAGAATATAGTTTTTATCATGAAACCTGTCGTGATGACACATCTCGTTTTCACCATAACATGCGACCGTCATAAGGAGCATCACACATGTGTATATGTTGACATGCGATCGATGCATAGAGCTCATTGAAAATTCCGAACTTCGGTGTCCAGAAGTGCTGATTTTGAAACGGGGAAACATATGTGACACCCGAAAATCGACGAGATCACTCCGGAATCGAAATAATTCATTGACTCCAGGAATCAATTCAATTTTTTTTTCTTCATAAACTTCCCTCTCCTACCGTATTGACGCAATTTTTTTGTTGCCGTTGAGAAACGGGGAGATTCTTTCTAAAAAAAACACTAGAACACCAGAAACGTTGCGTTTTTGGAAACACATCGACTTCCGGGATCAACCGATTCAGAATAGAATTTCGATAGTGAAGCCTGCCATGATGACAAAGCAAAAAAGAACACACCGACATAATAAACCTTTCAAGTTTGTGAATGTTGTAATTCCACTCCGCGACCAATCGAAAACTTCAGATTCTGACGTCCGGAAGTGTTATTCTTGAAACGGAGGTAAAAATAGAAAGTGCCGATCCAACGAAATCCTTTCAGAATTTGAGGCTATTCTATAAGAGTTAGTGTTCTCGACGCAGTTTAGTTTTCATTTGCTTGAAATAGTTAATGAGAGCAATTGATGATAATTCGATCGGTGGTATCAATTTCAGGCAGCATTGTAGCGTTTGAGAAACGGAACATTGATTTTTGTTCAGATAGAAATTCGGCAGTAGTTTGCTACTAGATGAGTTGAGCAACAGATACTGTCTTATGCTCAATCGGGGAGGAACTCATAGGTATTGAAAAACGGGGAAAATGTTTTCTCGAAAGTTCCAAGTCTATAGGATATTTTCAAGATGAGAAAAGAAGTCAGAAAGATAAGATTCTGGAGGTTATATAAAATACAGTTTTCAGTCTGTTCCCAGTTTCGTTTTCTCTATTTCTGAGAATACCATGGAAAGATTGAAAAACGACGAAACTGTAGAAATACTCGTAGACTTTGAAAAACGGGAAGTTTTTGTCTTGAAAACTGGAAAAAACAAAAGAATTACACTAGAGCGAGTTTGCAACTGCCTGTGAAACTTGAAGCTTTTTTTTACTTTATTGATAAAACTGCAAAAAAAAATATTAATACCCGAAAAATAAAAATTAAAACTTCAAAAATAAGCAAGAAAGTCAATATTGTCAAGCAAGCGATTGTTGTTGACTCCGTGGAATACTATGGTTTTCTTTCGTTTCGGGAAGAATTGTCGTCAAAATAGTGCAAATGAATGAGCAAAGTGCATAGAATAAATAGTGGAGTCCCGGGAAGAAAATGTCCTGAAATTCGGAAAATAGGTTGTAGAAAAAAAAAACTTAGAAAATAAAAACGTTACCATGGCTGGGACATGAGGAGCCACAACTGCTCCAAGATTGGAAATGGTGGCGCAGGCGCCAAGGCAAATGCTTCTGAAAAATGGGATTTTTTGGAGGGTTTGAACAACTGAAAAGTTGTTGGAAGTGATTTTCAAATCAACGTTTTGAATCAGTAGATTCTTATATTATCCCTCGGTGAATTTAGAATGAATGCTGGGAGTTATGAATAATTTTAATTATTTCGATTATTTATAACTTACAGCATGTCACTATTAACTGGCAATCAAGAACTATTCATAAGGATATTTTGAAACTGTAAAAAGTTTGTTGTACTAATAAATTACTCAAGCTCACCTGCAATTAGTCGGAAAGAGCTCAGCACCGTAAACAAAGCACAACATGAATGCAGATGCGACTGCAAACTTTGCAATCAACCAAATGATCAAAAAGATCTCTGGATCAGCCTCATGATCAAATAAATACATTGAGAGAAGAGAAAAGGCGAGAATCAGATGGCAAACCATCACCGATGGTTTTCTTCCCAACCAGTCGATAGCTGCAGGGATTAGAAAATAAAAAGGGATTTCGACGAGTCCAGAGAAGATATAAGAGAGATGCATGTTATGAGAACCAACTCCAGTTGAGGATAGGGAAAGAGCACTGTAGATCATTAGGTCGATTATCCTGGAAATACGGTTTTATAAAGGGCAAGATAGGTAATTGTGGATTGTCAAGTGCAATTTTACTAGATATTTGTAAATTCACTTCAATTTCTGTTTCATACAGTGTGTAACAGTCTCACGGCCCGTTATTACCAATTCATCTCCTCTGTTTCGAATTCACACGAGCAACTTTCTTATGACTGTTATCGGTTATGTCCTTTTTGGCTGTTATCGGTGGTAGAACAGGAATGCAACAGAGGCTTTTCCTGCATTTTTGCGTCAGTTTGTTGCAGCGCTGTTGATTACTACATTGCAGAGTTCAGAGCAATCCCCCAAAAAACTGTATTTTACTGTTCCACAACTTTAAGAAATACTCATGTGCAACTGTTAGGCTCAATAACAACGCAACCCCCCATTCTCCAAATTAACGTTTTGTCTGTTTCACATTGTCTTGAAGGTTATCGAAACATTCGGCAATCCATTTTTACATTAACCACAAAAATTATTCTACTTCTATACAAGCGAATTACGGAGAATTTTTCTGCATTTTTGCGTCAGCGTGTTACAGCGCGGTTACTTTGCGAACCCTCTGCATTGCAGGGTTCAGAGCTATCTCCCAAAAAAAGCCCCTGTATTTTCCTGTTTCACAACTTTAAGAAATAATCAGCTGCAACTGTTAGTCTCATTAACGGAAATGGTCAACTTGTTTCCAAATTACATTGCCTATTTCACGTTATCTTGGACATTGTAAAAATATTTAGCTTTCTTCACTGTGCAGAACACTTTTTCACGCTAACTACAAAAATGACTCTACTGTTATATGTAAAAGTGAATTATGGAGACTTTTTCTGCATTTTTGCGTCAGCGTGTTGCAGCGCTGTTAGTTTGCGGACCCTCTACATTACAGAGTTCAGAGCGATTTCTCGAAAAAATAAACCCCTTTAATTTCCTGTTTCACAACTTCAAGAAATAATCAGCTGCAACTGTTAAGCTCAATAACGTAAGTAGTCAATTCATTTTCCATAATTAGGGACCACAACATAATTTTCAAAGTGAATATTTTTGAAATCTTTTTACATAGATGTCTTTCTTATACAAATCTAAGTATGTTCCCAAATTTTTTCGAAAAAATATTCGCTACTTCTCGAGATACAGCTCATTTAGTGAGCAAACCGTTAGTACTGATTTTCTCCTTGCGCGCTGCCGGCGGAGAAGAAAAAGAGGGGAGTGCGCGGCGTGCGGTGTTGAACCCCCGCCGGTGGATCGCCGTCGGAGTGCGTTACCAGTAGACCACAACTGCGGAATCGCGGCGACAAAGAGAGGGCCCTTAGGTTGCGACGGTGAGAGTCGGCAGCCGCGACGCCTTTTTGAGTAAAAAGTTGTTGATTTTTTTGGCTTTGAGCAAGAATAAAAAATTTGCGCGACCTCGCGCGAACATTGTGTGAAAAGGAATCGGTCCAAAATTTAACGTAGAATCCGATTCCGACGAGAAAACATGCGCTACGGACCTGCATGTGACCAAAAAACTAAGAAAACTGTGAAAATTTTGAAACTATCATTTTCTGACCAATAAAAAAATACCTCAAAATGATCCAAACTTTCTAAAAATTTTATCCTGTGTACTGAAGGTACTCTTCTACACGAATAACACATAAAACATATGGGTCATGGCTGAAATTTTTAAAGTGTTTTTTCCTGAAGTTTGAACGATCATAACTTTTTTGCGCGACCTCTAGCTGAAAATCTAAATGAAAAATCGAATTCAGCGTATCAAAATCTACCGGAATCTATATAGAAAACCTGCGCTACGAACTTTTCTGAAAGGTTTTTCATCGACTTTTCGAAAATTTCTCCCAAAATTTGTCTTTTTCTCTTTTTGTCAGCTCTAAGGAAACAAAATCTTCAGAATCTAATTTTTCCATCGTATTCTACGCATTCGATTACATAAAGACAAAAACTATGTGTCTTGACTTCAGTCCTATAGCTCCTGATACGGTACATCAAACATGGTGAGGTACCGCCAAGGAGAAAAAAATCGTCGCCCCGCCCCCTTTCATTGCGGTCTCTATCCATAATACATTTTTGACTGTTTCACATTGTCATGAACATTGTTGAAACATTCTGTCCTAGCTATAGTTCTTATCCAGAACCCCAACAACATCCCTCCCCACTTACCACAAAAACGACTCTACTGCTGTATAAGTGACCATTAATTTCGACTGCAATACAATCTTCAGTGTCTGTAACAACGACTTTTCTGCGACCTAAATGGTCACGGAACAGTTTGGATGTTGGAAGCCCTTCCTGGAACTAATGAAAGTGTCTGCTTGGATCCAACAGAAGAAACTAAACAGTGGATGACTTTTGTGGAGAATGCACAGAAAGGAATAATGGAGAGAGTGTATACATCTACAGTACCACCTACAGAAGTAGTTGGAGAGAAGGATGAGAAGATGATGACACCGAAAAAGACGATTCTGGAGACTCTGGATGAGTTGGAAGGAGGGAAAACGACAGGGAAGATTACCACCAAGTGAGTGTTTTTTCTTAAAGTTTACGAGAGACATCGAAACTATTGTTTCGAAAAGAGATTTGAAAGCGTTGCGAAACCGAAAAATGTTATATTTCGGAGACTTACAATTAGAAATTAAATATACTGGAATATCAGAAACGCTTTTAGAGACTACGAAACATATTTTTTTTTACTAAATTTGTATCTTGAAATTTCGAAAATCCACTCTTAAATCCAATTTCAGACTCACCTCTTCCACCACAGAGACAACTACTCCCCGCTACCGTAAGAAGTACAAAGACTACGATAATGAGCCTCACAAATTTGTGAATGTACTCATTTTCCTTTTGTTTTTATGTGTCATCGTTCTAATCATTTCAATTGGAGTCACTGTTTATTTGAAGTGAGTTGATTGCATGGTTCGCCTAAATACTATGAATCAAAAGTTTTAGATTCTGGCATCCAGAAGAGCTATTGTTGAAACGGAGGAAAAAAGAAAGAGTTGCACCGGAAATTCGAAGAGAGGAGGAACCACTTCAGCATTTAGATTAATTACTTTTTTTGAGATTCATAGGTTATTTCTTTTAGAATAAAACACGGGTTTTTGTGTAAATAAAGGATTTTTCAGATGAAAAGGCCACAATCATCAATCCCTAGCACCAGTGAATTAATTCAGATGAACTTATCGAGTGTCTGAAACAGAATTTAATTTTTTTTTCATTGGTAATGCCTACAAAACGTCAGAGAATAATTTGTAGACTTTGAAAAACGGGGTGATTTTTTCTTTTGAAAATTCGAATCCTCAAGACTGAAACGATTCAAAAACGCAGAAACGTTGCGTTTTGCCGACACATCGACCTCAAAAATCAGTCGATTCAGAATAGAATTGTATTAACGAAGCCTGCCATAGTGGGAGAATCTCTAAAAAAAAAGAACACACCGACATAGTGAACCTTACAAGTTTGAGAATGTTTCGATTTCACTCTACGATTAATCGAAAATCTCAGATTCTGGCGTCCAGAAGTGTTACTTTTGAAACGGAGGGAAAAATAGAAAGTGCCAGTCCGACGAGATCCATTCAGAATTCGAGGCTATTGTATAATAGTTAGTTTTCTTGTTTAATTTTTACTTGCTTGGAATAGTTAGTTAGAGAAATCAATCAATTTCCAATCGGTGGTATCAATTTTAGACAACATTATAGCGTTTGTGAAACGGAACTTTGATTTTTGTTTAGATCACAATTGCTACTAGATGAGTAAAGCAACAGATACTGTCTTATGCTCAATCGAGGAGAAACTCATAGACACTGAAAAACGGGAAAAATGTTTTTTCGAAAATGCTGTGTCTATAGAACATTGTCAGTATGAGAAAAGGAACTCAGAAAGATAAGATTCTGGAGATTACATAAAATACAGTTTCTAGTCTTTTCCCAGTTTCGTTTTCTCTATTTTAGAGATTACCATGGAAAGATTGAAAAACGACGTAACTGTGGAAATACTCGTAGCCTTCGAAAAACAGGAAGTTTTTCTCTTGAAAACTGGAAAAAACAGCAATTTCAACAGGCAAGCAACTGCCTGTGAGAATCGAAGCTTTTTTTTACTTTATTGATAAAACTGCAAAAAAATTTTGATACCCGAAAAACAAAAATTAAAACTTCAAAAGATAAGCAAAGAAATAAATATTGTCAAGCAAGCGATTGTTGTTGACTACGTGGAATACTGTGGTTTTCTTTCGTTTCGGGAAGAATCGTCGTCAAAATAGTGCAAATGAATGAGCAAAGTGCATAGAATAAATAGTGGAGTCCCGGGAAAAATATGTCCTGAATTTTGAGAAATTGAAAAAAAAAAGATTATTGAGGAAGGGTTACCATGGCAGGAACATGAGGGGCTACAACTGCTCCAAGATTAGAGATGGTGGCGCAGGCGCCAAGGCAAATGCTTCTGAAATTTAAAAATTCATAGCTAGCTGAGGATTCGGACAACTGAAAGGTTGTTAAAAGTGACTTTCAAATCAAACTTTTGAAACTTAAAGGATTCTTATAGAATCCTTTAAGTTCTTTAAAAAGGCCGGAAGTTATAAATAATTTCAATTATTTTAATTATTTATAACTTCCAGTGTATTAACTGACAATTACTATCAACGGACAATTAAGAACTTTTCATAAGGACATTTTGAAACTGTAAAAAAATTATCTTTAAAATCAATAAATTACTCAAGCTCACCTGCAGTTAGTCGGGAACAGTTCAGCACCGTAAACAAAGCACAACATGAATGCAGATGCAACTGCAAACTTTGCAATCAACCAAATGATCAAAAAGATTTCCGGATCAGCTTCATGATCGAATAAATACATTGAGAGAAGAGAGAAGGCGAGAATCAGATGGCAAACCATTACGGATGGTTTTCTTCCCAACCAATCGATAGCTGCAGGGATTAGAAAATAGGATGGGATTTCGACAAGTCCAGAGAAGATATATGAGAGATGCATGTTATGAGAACCGACTCCAGTTGAGGATAAGGAAAGAGCACTGTAGATCATCAGGTCGATTATCCTGGAAATAGGGTTTTTATAAAGGGCAAGATAGGAAATTGTGGATCTTCAAGGGCTCTAGTAGATGTTTGTGAAGTCTTTTACTTGCTAAGTTTATGGATTACATTTCCTCGCATGAATTTCTGTTTCATACAGTCTGTAACAGTTTCACATACCCATTTTTATCAGTTATTTTCATTTTACACGATTAACTTTCTTATGCCTAGGAGAGATAGAGAACGTGATACAGAAAAACTACGGATACTTATGTCTGTATTTCTGCGTCAACGTTTTACAGCGTGGTTAAATTCTACATTGTAAAGATTGGAGCAATCTCCCAAAAAAAAGTTCCTGTGTTTTCCTGTTTCACAAATTTAAGAAATAATCAGCTGCAACTGTTAGGCTCAATGGTGTAAGTGGTCAACCATCTTCCAAATTGGATTGTTTCCTGCTTCACATTTTCTTGAACATTGTTGAAATGTTTTATCCTGGCTACAGTTTCTATCCTCGTCATCACTTATCACAAAAACTACTCTACTGCTGTATAAGTGAATTACGGAGACTTTTTCTGCATTTTCAGCGTGTTACATCACTGTTAGTTTGCGGACCCTCTACATTGCAGAGTTGAGCGCGATCCCCCGAGAAAAAACCCCTGTGATTTTCCTGTTCCACAAATTTGACAAATAATCAGCTGCAACTCTTAGGCTCAATAAGGAAATGGTCCACTCATTTCCCAAATTAAATTTTTGCCTATTTCACATTGTCTCGAACATTGTCTGAATATTTACATTTCTTTACTTTGCAACCCTCTTTTTTTACGCTAACGACAAAAATGACTCTACTGCTATATGAGTGAATTATGGAGACTTTTTCTGCATTTTTGCGTCGCTGTTAGTTTGCGAACCCTCTGCATTGCAGAGTTCAGAGCTATTCGCCAACAAAACCCCCTGTAATTTTCTGTTTCACAACTTTCAAAAATAATCAGCTACAACTGCTAGTCTCAATAATGAAACTCAGTGAACTCGTTTTCCAAATTAGATTTTCGCCTATTTCACATTGTCTCGAACATTGTAAAAATATTTTTACCTAACTACAAATTCCACCCTCCATACTTACCACAAAAACGACTCTACTGCTGTATAAGTGACCATTAACTTCGACTGCAATACAATCTTCAATGTCTGTAACAACGACTTATTATCATCCTCTCGACTCGACATATCCACAATTTGATCTGCATCGTAATCGATTTCCTCATGTCCAACTCTTGACGCCGTTTCAATCCATTTCACGAGATTATCTCTTTTTCGTTTGGCAACCAGGAATGAGAAACTCTCGGGAAGAGTGCTGGAAAAAAATGCTCATGATAACTAGAATAATAGAAACAGGATACGTAAAATAGCCAAAGAGAAACTGTGGATTTTTCGCTATCAAAACTTCGTTCTTAGTACAACTATAAAAGTGACGGCACTGAAATTGACATCAAGAAACTGTAATTTTAAAAAAACTTCAAACTTACAAAATCATCAAAACTCCAAAAATAACACACGGAACAGAAGTTGCCAGTTGTACATATCTCCACGTGGAGAAGTACATTGCAAGTGGAGAGACTGAACAGTATCCGATGACCCAACAGAGACCAAAGAGAACAGATGCATATCCATGACCAGAGAAGGAAATACTTTCACAACACATCACCCAGTTGATCATTGTCAGTGCCTGGAAATAATTAGTATTGTTAGTATTAGTATTAGTATTAGTTAGTTTTAAAATAGTAGTGTCGTAGTTTCCAAAAATGACACTATTGAGCTATCAGTGAAACAGTTGTTTCATTTAGAAAGAAACATGATATTTGGTCATTTTTCAAACCGTCAAGTGATATTTTGTTCAACTGGATCGAACAGCAATTTAAGTGACTTTTGGCAGTTGCATTACACTCTTATGATATTGTTGAAGCAGGAGAAGTTTTGCAAAATTTACTGCCAGTTATTCTTCGATGGCACTCCCCAGCAGGTCCAACTCACCGTAAAGCAACTCCCTTGAAAGAACCGCCCAATTAGCATAGTCTCAAAAGTCGGAGCATATGCAGCACCGATTCCAGAAAGACCTGATATGAAGAGACTAGCAATGAGAACTGGACGACGGCCAATTCTGAAAATCAGAAAACCATGATAAAATAGATCGGGAGTAAAGGGTGATGTCGTATGTCTGAAAGTCATGAAACGGAAATCTTTGTGTGAAAAGGAACTCGTTCCAGATTTGATTTTGGGATGAAACTCCCTACAGTTTCAATCTTAAGCTTCAAGAATGGTGGTAGTAGTAGTATCGGTTACTATCAACCAAAGTTCTTCACCACAACTGAAATCGTTATTAGGAAACAGAACAAATTTTTTTTCGCTGTTGATACCAAGACTGTCTAATATCAATTCAGAATTCAATTGAAAATTCTGGTTAACAGTATAATTGGGGACTAATTTTGTCATAGGAGCTATGTCAGGAAATTCTGAACTCAATAAATTTGAAAATTTCCTCTGTTTCATGTAGTTAATTTTGTGTTTGTTTCTCTGGGATTATCAGTATTGGTTCATTTGAAACGAAGGCTATGACTACCTGTCTGCTGCAACGGCATAAATCTGTCCGAGTACTCCGTTCCCCAAGAAAAACACGGAACTCGTCATCTCTCCGGGATCAATCAGTGTTTTTGTGATGTTGAACTGAAAAGTTTACATTTTTGTTGGGTTTTTTTCAAATTATGTTTGAAGCTAATTTCAAGAAATTAAAAATCATCACGGTTTCTGAAACTTCATGAGTCTCAGCAACAGTATTTCGTATAAACACGATGCAGATTTCAGAGACTATTCTTCCGTTTGTTATTTTCTTTCCCGTCTAGATTTCGTTCTTATTATTCCAGTCTGTTCTGTTTTTTCCTTTTATAGTCTCTCTGCTTTCCCACCTCGTTTTGTACAGTCACGAAAGAGCAATTATCGAGTGAGCAAGAAGAAGAAGAAGATGGAGCCATGTAACTGGGTGACATTGTCGGCATAACAGACAACAACCAGAGGAATGCCATTGAGAATGTGATGAAGAGAGGATAGGGGTGCCATCTGGAATATAGAACATCTAATACTGATAAAAGATTTTAGAACTCTAAAGTCTGCAACTTGAAACACACTATCTTATCGAAAATCTAACTCGTTTTTTAGGTTTAAAAAATTTTTCATGTTTCAAACACCTGATAAATGAAATGCCATCGTATTACTTCCAATAATTCCTTATTCAGATTAAACTCACATTCCAATCTGATCCAACAAATCCTCAGCAGTCAGTGCCACTTTCACAGACGATGTCATGTTTTGTGATTGTGCCAACTTTTTTGTCCGAAGAGCCTTCTCAATGGTTTTAGCAAGCAGCTCCTCATCGGATAGTTTTCCAGATGATCCTTTTGCTGGAATAATTTTTTTCTGTTTTGTTGGGGTGGTAAGAGAATAGTTA
>GL379931.1:14125-28465 GCA_000143925.2 Caenorhabditis brenneri | reverse complement strand
GTCCCTCATCGAGCATAGCTCATTCAGTTTTTGTCCGATTCGCACGGGGTTTTCACATATCGAAAGAGCTCGATTTGAACTTGATGCCCCTGCTTTTCACTTTTTTTTCTTTAGAGCCCGTGGGACCCCTGTGCTAAGATAAGGCTCTAACTCACTGAAAAAAGTTTCACGAGAAGAACTATTCTCAAAATTAACGTGAACCCAGAAGGGTTGAAGCCGCGAAGCAGCGGAAACCTTCTGGTACTACCTGTTATCAATATACGAGTGAGACACTAGGGTTTCCAGTTTTTTGAACACCTGTTTTAGTAAATTTCCATGAAAATTACTGTTAAGACTATTTCAGAATAAGAGAAATAGCGAATCTTGGTCCCGTTCAGCCAGATTGCCGCTCCATTGAACTGGCTACAATAGAACTGACCAGTTCGATATTTTTCCTCGTGTCTTTTTTAGTCAAAGGATGTAAAAGGACTGGATTGAATTTGATCGGACCAATCCGATGATTTGGTCGTACCCGGCTTAATCTGGCCTAACTCGGCCAGGTTTGACTCTAAAGCAGCTAGTTCTAACACGGGTCTGCTTCCTAATTCTATACATGAAACAGTGCCACCTGAAACTGATGGAAGTCGAATAAAAACTGTTCGGTTTCACGACAAGCATGATTCGCTTCAGACAATTTTTTTTCAATACAAGGGGGACTTGAATAGAAACGTTCATTCCAACTTCAACAGTATGTTTTTGTAACTCACGAAGCTCCTCATTCTCATCCTCCTCCAATAAAACATCAGTGACAAGAGACCCTGGCAGAGATAGGGAGACCATTTTTCACTGGTAATATTAGTATAGCCGAAACTTGAATACACCGAACCGTTCTCTTTTATAATAATAGTACAGTTCCAGTTTTGACGCTGCTGCTGTCACAACGGTCAGAATATTCAAATTCAATACAAAATACGGTCGAGGAAGGGAATGGATTGACAAAAGGAGGAGAGAAACAATGCATAAACACACTTCTCTCTTTTTCTTTTTTTCAAGATTTTTGATGGTGTCACATAGACGGTATGAATGATGGAGATGATGATGATGGCTGCCAATTATCATCCATCCCACTCAATTTTTCTCGCGCTCTTTTTTTCGACGACGATGGTGTCGATAGAGATGTGATGACATGACGTTTTGATCTTTGTGAAAATTGGGGAGAGAGTGAGAAGGGTATATGAAAAGAGGGAAGAATGAGTTTGCAAAAAAAAAGAGAGTAGTAGGTCAAATTGTACAGAGGACAGGTAAAGTGCGGAAGTTAGCGGTTTCATGGAAAGCATAGAAGCCGCTGAAGTTTAAAAGGTCAGTAGGCGAGCAGGAATGGATGAAAAAAAAAAGAAAAGAACACCGAATTCATTTCCTAAATGTCCCTATTCCTTGTACTTTTCTCTTCGGGAAAGCAAAATCTTCTAATGAAATCGTTTTGCGCAGTAACATATAGCTATGCACAACGATTACAGTGAGTAGTAATTTGAACGATAAAAAGAAGTGCAAAAATTGACGGTTTCATTGACAGCATAGAGACAGCTGACGTTTACAGATCTTGATCTTCCCATCGGATACTACATTTAACCTGAACGTTTTGTAGAGAACACAAGTGATGAGACAAATACTAAATAAACTGAATTTCAGGAATTTTCATAGTTATATGTTAGTTTTTTTTCTTGAAAACATTGTCTTAACTTAGTACTACATCTTCTGGAAGTAGCTTTAGAAGAGACAGCAAGTGGTAAGAAAACTTGGCAGTTTCAAAGAATGCTTAGAGAGAAGTGTCGTTTACAAACTTGATCTTCAAGTTATGGGCTCATTTGGAAATTTTATAGCAGATACAAAACCCAGATTTTCAGGAATCTTCACTGTTTCATGGATTAGTTTTTTGGAAAACAAAGTCCAACATATCAGTTTTGGAAATTTGTTCTCTGGATCGGCAATTTGATTAGAGAACAGGTTGGAACAAAACTTGGCAGTTTCATAGAACTCATAGAGGCACCTGACATTCACAGTTTTTTATTACACGTCGCATTTTTCACCATGACTGTTTTTTTTTGCAAATTTAGCGAAGAGCAAAAGTAACAAGACAAGAACTATATCCGGCAAATTCCTGAAATTTTCACTGTTTCCTGTCTTTTCCTTTTGGCGGGCTATAATACGTTTTCCCAGTGACAAACCAACTAGATTTGTCTTCAGTAAATACACAGTGAAATGTAGGAGCTGGTGGATAAAAGCTTTCTGTTTCATAATAGTCTTAAAACCCTAAAAAATTATCGTGATGATTATGTTAATCGCTAATACGTTGAGTCATATACTAATAAGCCCGATACATCGATAGCCTCTCGCTAACTTTCTTGGTATTATATTTGTGCAATTCCTAAATGAGTAAACTCTTCATTACGAGACTTGAAACATCTGGAAAACTTTCACTGGTCCATGTTGCACACATAGAGGCAGCGGACCTTTACAGATACGATTTATACGAAATTGCCAAAGATGAGCACAAAAAAAACGTCGTCGGAATAAAAACAAGTCGGAAGTAAACTTGACAGTTTCAAAGAACTCATAGAGATAGCAGATGTTGACAGATATTATTAATTCCAGCTAACTGTTTTCTTTTCTGAGAAATTTGATAAAGAACATGAATTACGAGACAAATACTGCTATCGCTGAAATGAAACAAATCTTCACAGTTTCATGCTCTTAACTTCTTACGGATCATATTGTGGAGAGTTATTTCGGCACTGTCAATAATTAAGTATCAGTCTTAAGTAAGTACCGAGAGCAAACGTGGATTGAACGTTTTCAGTTTCTCGATAGTCATAAAAGTTTGAATGATCGCAAAAAAATAATAATGATAGTTTAGAGGTTTATCACATACTGTTTTAACTCAATACATCGAAATCCAAAAGCACAAGATCTTCAATGAAACAACTTGAAGTTAGGAAAATTTCCACGGTTTCATGTTGTGGAGTTATTGTGAAAACCGAAAAAACCTAGATCCACACAACATCGTGGCTGTGTTTTCTGTATTGAACTTCTCAGTGAACTAGAACCAGAAGTCTGGGAAAAATTTCATAAATCGCAAAAACAAATAACTGAATGTGGAAATTTTCGAGTTTAATGTTTTCTTGAAGTAGAGTTGATTTTAAATTGTTCGAAAATAACGATATGGTAAGCGCACCTAAGTTTATGTGGGGATGCTGAAATAGAAAAGTATGAGAAACGGTTAAGATAGTTGGTATCTCTGATGAGTTAGGTCCTGGGTCCGGTCTAGCAGACCAACAAGATCAGTAACGGCCGCGCTCCTTAAAATTCTCCTATTCATGATAGTTACCACCCCCACTGGGTTAATATCCAGTCTAGCGGAATTGATTTCAATGAAGCAGAAGTTTCTTTCTGGAATTGGATCCCAGAGGTACAATTTCTAACATAGAGTGCCATTTGGTTATTGCGTCATTCTTTCAAAGTAGTTGAACCATTATAGGATGAATATTCTCGCTCACTTCTGAAATGAACGAAACAGAAAAAAATCTTTTAAAAAAAGACTCACCACATCTGGGAAGCTCCAAATTCATAACCGTCAGACGACGAATAAAATTTCATAACACAGTTCTCACCTCCTCTTTTCCATTTCCCAAACAAGTTCCTCTATTAGAGAGGGCTAATCCCGATTGGTGAACGAACAGGTGAAAGGTCAAAACGTTTATCCAAAATTATTACAAGAGAGAAAGAGGGATAATGGGAAAAGTGGAGGGAGAGAGAGAGAAAATGGACAAAAAATAAATAGTTAGTAGAAGAGGAAGAATGATGAGATGGGAAAGAGGAGGATTTCAAAATGAATATTTCGATACGGATATTTCAATGATCGCTTCGTTGAAGGCCAGAATCACTCCGGTCCTTGATTTCGTGTGAATATTTACTTTTATTGTTTCGACAGTGGGCCCTCGGATTGGTTTCACCAATTTTACGATTCCTGCAAATAAGAATTTTGTGTTTCAAGAAGTTTGTATGTGGTTGGACAGGAAATCTCCTGCAATAAAGAGGGTCTTTTAGCTTTACTATATATTCCAGAATATGTAATTTAACACAAGGCCACCATATCATAAAAATAGTAAATTCTGGACACTCTACCAGCGCTTCGAAATTGAAGTAACGAAATCTAACAAGCCGCGGTTACCAATTTGACGGCCTTGATATAACTGTAGCTCAGAATGTGGAGCAGTCAGCAGTGCACACGGCACAAAAGTTGGTATCTTCGAATTACAATAAAGTTTGTCTCATTTTGAAATATTTTTCATTGATTAACTGGTGCGAATACCATATATTACGGCAATTTGCACTATTCCGTGCACTACAACACATTATTTTTTGTCCTCCCACCTTCAGTCAATGAATATTAATTTTTTAACTTTTTCACATCTGCTATCATATGTGATAAAAACCTGTCGAACCAAAAATCTTGTTTTCAAAACTGTTTCAACACTTCCACAAGTTTAGATGATTTGTTTTTTACTTCAGTGAGCCTTTTCTTCCATTCAGAATTGTTTAACTTTTCAACGTTTCTTTCCTGCACAATTTAGAAAAAAAGTTATTTAGATAGTAGATACCTCTGGCGGGGTTGAACCTTGAAACGCCGACCGGGCAGCATGCCAACAGCACTACCGGCAGCGCTACAAGGACACGAAAAGTGTTGATTCTGTGATTTTCCGGCCGCATAGCACAGGTAGTAGCGATTTTGGTGGTCTGCCAATCTGACCTCAGGTTCAAATCAGATAGAGATATCTACCATCGTTATTATAGTAGAGTGTGTTTTTTTTCAGTTTCACCCTCTTCAAAATTGTCACCAATTTTTTGAAGAATTAATTCCACGACAAAATGTTTCGTATCTTTTCTTCAGATCTGTTTCAACACGTCTACAAGTTCAGATGGTTGCTTTTTACTCCAGTTCTATTGCCTTTCCTTGTCTCGTTAACTCACCAACATTCCTCTCCTGCACAATCTGGAAATGCCTCTTTCCAACATAATCCAAACTGTAATCCACAGAGAATGGGACTCCCATATGGGTCACGATTCTGGATACTTCAATTGGTGTGATGATTTCCTTCAGAGAAGGAACTGCACGGAATTGATAGAGCACTTCACGAGTGTGATTCCCGAGACATTCTGTGTCTTCTGTGGAACACACTTTGATGCAGGAGTAGCCGTCGGCGATTTGACTGGAATATAAGTTAAGAATGGATTAAATGTTTTGGAAAACCTCATGTTATGAAATTGTCATGAAACTTGGAAAACTATTCGAATTCATTAATCAAAAAGTATGAGATCATCACAGCATATCGTATCAAAAACCAATCAAAAACACACAAAAACACATAAATATTCAATCTCCTATCGAATTCTCATCAATGGTGGATGAACTGTATTATGTCTCTTGTGAGCTGCCACATCCACTATCAAATTGGCGGCGTAGGTATTGAAATTCTTCCCTTTCTTGCTCATCCGGAGCAACAATTGCAACTTGACAGTCTGTGGTCCATCCAAACTATCACGAAGAGTCACAACGGCACTGTTACGTTTCTCTCCTTTTTGGAGGAGGAAATTGGCACGGATGGCTGGGAGTACTCCAGGAGCATCTGAATTCGAAAGTGCGGAGAAGAGAGAGGGTTAGTGGGAAAAAGAAGGCGTGCGGAAATATTATATGTTCTGTTTCATTTGGTACATAATTTGAGCGTGGAAATGAAATTTCAGTCTGTTTTCCGGTGTATTATCTGCGACGTAAAATTCATTTGCTCTGCTTCTACGCTTCCCATGACTGAGAATAAAAAACATACATAGAAATTCAAAGTGTGGTTTTCCTGTTTCTCAAAACTAAGAACACAAGCTCTCGTTGGCTTGGTTAATCTTTCGGACCGTTGCCCTGTTTCATAAAATGATTGCTGGGAAACTAAAAGTTATCCCGTTTACAAAGGGTACAATAATTGCTTTTCGTCAGTTCTGATTTGATATATGCACAATGCTCCCGGACTTTTTGGAAATTTTCGTCAACGGTTTTACAGTTTGTTCACTTTTCCACTGCTTCTCAAGCTTAACTAATGAACCGAGCCGATCAAACGTGGTTACGTTGAAATAAGTGTTTCCTACCAACTATCGTAGTCTTCAACTGCAACTCAAACGCCACTTCAGTATCTGGATGATTTGGAGCCGACACTTTGAACAGTGTAATTGCTGGACGATGAGAAGAAATCGGAACTGCACGAGCCAAAGAAATGAACTGATATGTTAGGAATAACGGCACTTTTGAACACTCTTCAGGCAAACCACATGCTGATGGACTACGGTTACAACGACTGCAAATATATGTTAGTCGGGGGAAACGAAGTTAATTCTGCCACAGAAAAGTTAAAGCAAAAGGAACTAACTTCTTATTGAGTGAGTCATGGATATAGTTGGTTGGACAGTCAATAGAGTGACATTTGAATGATCCGAGGGTGTTGACGCATACTTTATCTGAGCCAGAACATTCTCCCATGGCGCATTCATCGACATCTGGTAAAAAAAGTTTTGTGCGAAGGGATGTAAATGGATCATCGAAAAAAGAACAAGTAACAATGAATAAGCTATAGTTGAAACAGTAAATTTACCTACCAACACAAGTTCTTCCATCTGGTTGAATCTTATAACCTGGAGGGCATTGACACAAGTAAGATCCTTTTGTATTAATGCATCCTCCCATACACAAATCATTGCCAGATCCAGCCCAAATGGAACACTCATCAATATCTTCACACTTGGTTCCATCTGGTCCCAAAGCGAATCCACGGTCACAGATACATTGGTAACTTCCCGGAATATTCACGCATTTTTGTTCACATGTGGCGATTCCTGTGGTGCATTCGTTGACGTCTTCACAACGACGACCGTCTGATGCCAGTTGGAATCCGGGTTTGCATTTGCATTCGAATGAGCCAATCTGAAAAAGATGGGGGAGTATACAATTAATTGTTTTTTTTTCAAAGTTTCGAAAAAGGTTGTGATGAACCAGAAAATTTAGGAATTTGGAAACAATCCAATGAATTTTTCCTACATCTCACAAAAAACCAATACTGTGAAACTGCAAAATTTAGCTTACTGTATTGATGCACTCTGCCGACAAATCACAAACATGTCCAGCAAACTTGATGCATTCATCGATATCCTCGCATCTTTTCTTCTGCAAAAAAAGAAGTTTCGGGTGTATGCAGGGACTTTTAGAAAAAATTTGAGGAAAAAGTATTGACAAACAAAAACTTACAGCATCATTGAATTCATAACCAGATCCACATTTACATTTGTAGGTTCCTGGAAGATTGATACACTCCATTGAGCCACAAACTCCTTGTTGACACTCGTTCACGTCTGAAAGTAAGGTTCGGTTTAGCGATTGTCATATAAATCGGGAATAAGTAATTTCGAAAAAAAATGCAAGCGGATTTGTCACTGATAAGAAACATATATTGTTCTGGAGCTTAACGGAACTAAGAAAACAAATAATTGTAGTTTTTCAAGACCAAGACTTTCATAGTCAGATATTCATAATATATTATGGTGACATTAATCTTCAATCCGCACTATCATTCAAATTGCTTGCGGTTTTTGTCAGTGATATGAAACATAATTTTTTTTTTGGATTGTGATGGTACAATGAACATAACCATTTTCTTCTGTTTCTTGATCAAGACTTGAGTGATCGAGTATTATATACTTCGGTACATTGATTGCAGTAACCTACCTTCACAGAATCCAGTGGCATCATTGACTTCATATCCATGGGCACAGAGGTTTCCTTTCTGTTGACATCTGAATGATCCAGGAGTGTTTACACATTCCTCTCCAGCTCCACAATTGTGTCCAGTTTGACACTCGTCGATGTCTGGAAAATGAATTTTTACTGTTACAAAAAGGTGATTAAGAATGAGGAACAAGGCGACTGGGCTGTATTAGTCAAATATTTCGGAATGATTTTTGTGCCAAAAATCGTTTATATATAAAGTTCCCGATATGAATATTTTAGTGTTTCACAATTTTCATAGAATTTCTGAGGAACTTCCGTTGCGTTCCTTTTAACCATTTTTTCAAAATTTATAATACTGTGAAAGTAATGAAGTTCCAGCGAGGAATTTGGAATTTTTCTTCGCGGGCTGAAACGCTTACCACAGTCTGCCACAGTACGCGTTTTAGCCCGCCAAGAAAAAATTGAAATTACTTGCTGGAATTATATTATTTTCACAGTACGGCTTCACAGCCTTGATAACTGGCTATGCAGTTTTCCCATGTGTTTGATACTGTTATTTTAGGGCTAATACTCGTTTTTGATGAAAACTTTCTGAAGATTTTTGATGTGTATGCTCATTACTGTTACATAGTTTCATTAGAAATTTTGGGGATTTTTGTTACTTGGGCAAAAAATATATAATACGGTTTCACACACTCGATAACTATAGTCAGGAACAGTCTTGATAATTAGTTTATTGCAGACACTGAAACGAAAAACCTCGAGTTCTCACCATTACACATTCCATTCTTTGGGAAGTATCCATGTGGACAAGTGATAGAAGTGCACTCTCCGGTCATTGGATTTTGAAGTTCGCCATCTCCACATTTCTTTGGGTCACATCTGAATTTAGAAATATGAGCATCTTTTCTGAAAATTCAACAATACCTATAACTTCCTTGAGTATTTCTGCATTGATACAACGCTCCACAGTCATGCGATCCCAAATTACACTCGTCAACGTCTGAAATAATGAATCGCTGGTTTAACTATTTTCAACTTTTCAATAAGGAGTTTCTAGAGTAACTGAAACTGAGAAAGTAACTGAAACTGCAACCCTTTACAGATTCAAAATGTAATTAAGTTGGAAAATCGCGAGTTCAAACGATTCTGATTGCTTGTTAATTCTTAATTCATCAGTAAAAAAACTAGTATTTTGTCCATCGACATTAGTTTGTTTTAGTTACTGAAACTGTATTTTCTGGAATAAACTCGCAACTTTTACCAATTCACAATGTGGTTATAATCAACTTGGGTTCAAAAAGGATTAGTATATAGTGCCTGTAGCTTGAGAAACATATTTGGAGCCTTTTTCAAAAACAGTTAATTTAAAAAAACCAAACCACGGCACTGTTCAGTAGCAGAGTCCATTGCATAACCAGTTCCACAAGAAAGCGTCCGAATGCATTTGAAACTTCCAGGAGTATTCAGACACCGTTGAGACTCCAGACAATCATCCATCAAAGTGGCACACTCATCGATATCTGGAGTTAGTAAGAGTTAGTTTTGAAAATCATTGGGCATGCAGTCAAATGGAACCTTCACACTCATTATTAGTATCACTCCAATAGTATCCTCGATTACAGACGCATGTTCCGTCGCCACGATTGTTGTCAGGGGAGGGAAGACAGTGCTGATTTTTGTGGAAGCAGGGGTGGTGGAGGGAGCATTCTGGAGAGAGGGAGAGGGAAGGATGGAAGAGGTTAGACAAGGGGTTAATGTTCGGAATTACTTATGATATTTATGATATATTATTATATACTAGTACGAACTACTATTTTAGAATAGCCTCATTTTACCAGGTTGTCGAAATAGTAATTTTCTTAATTCTTACCAACACAATGTCCCAACTGATACAACCATCCCATTGGACATCCGAATTCCGTGTGAGCCTGTGACGCTTCTCTATATTCTCCAGCACGAGTATATGGATCATCTCGCATTCTTCTTGGTGCATTTCCAACTCGATTATTACGATGACGATGGGGAACCAGACGAGAGATTCTTCGTTGGCAGATGTATGCACCGATGGTGTTGACGCATTCCTCATTGGGTGTACATGGGGATGGACGGGTGGTAAGACACTCATTGCGGTCTGGAAGAGAAGCACAGAAGGGATAAGGGATGGTGGAAAGGGTGATGAAGCGAAAGGATAAGGGTAGTGTGGATGCACTTCGAGAAAAAAAGTGGCTGGTACTACGTGAGATAATTCTAGGTTTATTGGTATTGCTAACTCAATGCATTTCAATTCGGTATAACCAAATACCAATTTCCTGAAACTGGAAAAAATTGACTAACCAATGCAAGCCAAACCATCTGGCGCCAAGTCAAAACCCGATCTGCAACTGCATTCAACCTTCTCGCCTCCACGATCATGGCACAAGTGCTCGCAATTGGCAGAAGCACAACGGTCACCGTGCATCACATGTGGGTCGTTGAGTGGGCGTCCTGGAAATTTTTGCGGTTTCAGATCTTTGGTAAATCGTTAATTATCTGTTTTCTCGGCTCGTTTCATATTTTTAGATTGGTCCAGTTGAATCATAACGGAGAACGATTTATTATGAAAACTCATGAACAGTTGGACTTAAAAATTATTTTTTCTGATTCAGAGAATGCATGATAGGTTTATCATTCTGTCTTCAATGATGTTTGATTCTCAGGGTGTCTTACCTGTAATAATCTCCGTGGCATGAGTGATTTCAAATTCTCCATTGCAGCATTTATTGAAACTCCTCAAGCATCCGGCGGAGAATCCAACTGGAGCAACGCATGGCTCATTTCTGCTCAGAAGGTCTTTGGCGAGGAGACAGCAATCACAGCATTCCTAGAATTTCGAGTGTTCTACGTATCAGCTTGTATATTCCTCATAAAACTTAAAAACCTATTAAAACTGAAATTTATAACCAACCTTCTTCAAACCTCCACCCAACACATTAATATTACTGGGACAGCTCTCCTCCTCCTTTGCAATATCTGTTCCAGAATCACAAGCGTTATCCAATAAACTTCGAAGACAACAAATCGAAGCAGCTCTCTGGCAAGTCATACTCGTTCCCTCACTTTTGATACTTGAACAGGTGTTCGAGTTCTTGAAGTGACGTGTCCCGCCGGCACAACATCTCGTTAATTCGTTGGCCGTGGTGTCTGGAAAGAGATCTCTGAAGCGGAGATCAGTTTCAAGTCCTTTACAATTATGAAAAATTCCTGGTCTATGATTTTTTTTAACGCTTGTTTCTCGTTAGACTACTTCTAATAGCCGCTGAAGCGATCGGGCCGCTCACTTTCAGTTTCACACTTTTCTCACTGTTTCAAAATGTTGTTATTATTAATTTTACGATTAAAATTGCAATTCCAATTGTTAAAGGAGGTGGGAACTCTCGTTGTATTGAGACTCGTATTGAGACTAAAAAGGGCCGGGCGCTTATAGGCAAGCTGAGTCGGCGCACTTTCCCGGCCGCATAGCGCAGTCGGTAGCGATGTTGGTGATCTGTCAGACCGACCTCGGGTTCGAACCCACCAGAGGTATTTAAGTTTGTGATTTCAGGAAAAAATTTTTTTGAGTTCCCCCCTCCTTTAATTCTCTCGTGGCACCGTAAAACTCGTAACAAAACTGACGGCAGAGGATGTCATAATACATCTAGGAGACCATCAATTCTGGACTCTACCAGTAGGGTACTTTTTAAGCGATTTTGCTTGCCCAATCAATGAAATGCATGAAAAACGGTTTTGCTTAGTTTTACTGTTTCCTCAAGTTGTTATGAATAATTCGATTGCTCAGAAACGGTTCTTACTCTCCATGCGACTCCATGACACCCTATAACTAGAAGTACGGGATACCGTCAGAAATCTTAGCCGGACTAGCTGTCGGTTTCCTATGAAATTATATTTTATTTGCCACGTAAAAGCTACAATTTTCACTGTTCCAGTAACCTAGCAAGCGAACCTGAATCCGAAACCTCAGTTTGACACGGAACAAAATTAGATTTCGTTTTTTTGGTAGTAAAGTTTCAGCAAAAATAATTTTATCAACTTTCTATTTCAAAAACAATTTTCTCTAAATCAGGACAAATTCATGACACCGTAAAACTCGTAACAAAGCAGACTGGATTCTGTGCGTCAGAAAGTTGAAAGTTCTTATCGAGACTAGCTGACAGTATTCTATGGACTCTTGTAGAGTTTCAAGGTTTCACGTAAGTTTCCCGCGGATTCGTTATTTTTCACCTGTTTCATTGAGGTAAGTTGAGGTCCTGACTATTTGGTGACGCATTGGGCCATCTTCGCAAGTCATAATTGTATAAGTAGACATTCTGGGGAGGTTTTATTATTTGTAAAAATCTAGACAATGTAAAGGGCACAATCTCGTAGTAAAAGTGGTCACATTAGAAAGTAGGCAGAACCAGGGTAAATAGGACCATGTCGGACTGAGCAGACCAAAACATGCCCAATGAAACCGGATCAGGCTTAACCGAGCTAAACGGAAAGCCTCGTGATCATTTTTTGGACCGATTGTAACATTTCAAAGTTTTAACTTAAAAGTTCTTTTTACTGCTAGGCCAATATTGAATGCACGGGTGGAAGTGTCTAGGCCCGAAATCGAGTCCTGGACTCGTGTATTCAGGGACAATTCCGCACAGTCATGGTTGGACTGGCGATTATAGGCTGTCCAAAGCGTAGAACTCACCAAGATCTACATTTCGATATGTTCACGAGCCCAAAATTTAACTTATGAAGAAAGTTGCCGCAAGGCGGGCCTATGAAACCCTGTTAGATTTTTATGCATTACAGATTTCCCGGTATCACATTTTTTACTGTTTCAGCGAGTCATCATCAACTTGACTGATCCAAGGCCATTATTAGACTCACACAACGGAAACTATGCTTCTTTACTGGTTCATCCACATAGTGGAAGATCTTTAGATTAGAAACTTTATGAAAGTCCATTTCAATCACTCACCTACTACCAGCACTGCCAGTATTAATAGAAATAACCGCATTTTTCGTTCTCGAATCTCGATGTGTGTCTAATTCCCTGAAAAACTCTGAATTTTAGAAAAAACGGAAACGAAATGTTGCGAAGTCGGCAAGTTTCAAAAAAAAAACAGAAGAACGGAAGTGGCACGAAATAAAAGAACCTAGGAAAAGATCTGGAAAAGAGAGGCGGAAGGTCATATGTGCATTCGGATCATATTTCGTACAAAAAGTAAAAACGTGTGATGAGATGTTATCAGTTAAAGAAGAAGAAATAGGAAAAGGAAAAGAGAAAAAGAAGAATAAAAGAAAAAAAGGTTCTCAATAAAAACAATGAAACAGATGATGATGATAAGGAGAAGAAAAGGCGCTTATGGAAAGAAAACTCGCCGGAAAATTTAGGAATTCTTTTCGCAAAAATTGATAAGGAAGTGATGATTAGAAATAAAAATAATAATAGCACAATACTATTTTTATCGTTTCCAGGCATAATTTATTTTGGGTCTGCCCTAAGGAGCCGCCCATATTTTCCGAAAGAGGCCACCTAAGCTTCTTTCTATTATTGTTGTTATTAAATGTGTTATACACCACTCCCTTCATAAATAAGACATAATAGCACGGCTAATTAAGTGAGAAGACTAATTTAATGGAAATTGAGCAAGGAGGGAAAAGGGAGGGGATGGATAGACAGATGTTCAGGGAGGAAGGGGTGTGAGGAGCATTTTCGTGAAATCTGAGTTCGAGATCTTGAGAAAAAAGGTATTTTTAGAAAAAAAAAGATGCTTTTATGTTTCAGGATACTCATTTGAATTCGTGGTAGAGAAATGGATAAAGAGTTGCCTCTTTGTTTGAGAAATATTAAAATATTAGAGCTTTTTTCAAAATTTTGAAAAAAAAATTGCGGTTCCAAGATTGTGATATGAGTCATCATGACTTAATGTAATTAATACTAAGATTCTTCTTATGGGTTCAGTAGTGCAAAAGTAACAATTTGGGATGTAATGTGGAAATTAACTTGGAGGGATGGGAAAGTTTATATGAAGAGGTATTTTCAGCGTGATTAAGCCCTGGATTTTCGAAGACAAGTGTTCTTGGCTCCAAAACACAGCCCCTATCACTGCTGATTTGCCAGACCAACTTTCTGTCCTAACCCACCGGAGGAATCTACCGTCATAGAAATTATAAGAAATTACATAAATGGTTTCAATCTGGCCACAAGATAATTTTCAGGAAAAATTTTAATAATTTAGACTATTAAGACTGAGTTTGTTCAGTTTTTCCTGTCACTGCAAAGATAGATTGAACCCCTCATAAGAGTTTCGCTGATCTGCTTCTAAAGGATGGGAGAGTAAGCTGCGACTGATTCGGGATTTTTTTCAATGGCGAAATCAGATAAAATCAGTCCTACTGAAAACGAGAATGACTGTGGAAATAAACCAAAAAAGGAAAACGGTACAATTGATAAATTAGTGAAAGTAAATACCGTAAGACCAAGCAAAGTGTGATTTTTGGAGCAACCGATATTAGATGAA
>GL379930.1:407015-436469 GCA_000143925.2 Caenorhabditis brenneri | reverse complement strand
TTTTTGGCCCAAACATGATTCTTTGTTTCATTTGATTCAGTTTCTTTTTGTTCTCCCGTTTCTTCAGAAATTGCTTCTTGAATTTCAAGTTCAACCAGAAAATTTGGAAATTCAAGACCAGATCTTTGCAAATTAGTGGATTTTTGAACATCACATTTTGTAGTTTAAAACACAAAAGTTTGTATCGAATGATATCACATTTCAACTAGATCTCGAACAGAATGACTAAGGGATTTATAGCCAAATCAACAGTGGGTTGTGGAGGGATGATTTCAGATCGAAGTGGATCACAACACTTACAAAATGATGAGAGACTATAAAAGAATTGAATCTGCATTCTCAACTGAACCAAGGGATGAAGTAATTCTTTGAAGTATAGGTTATGATGTTTCACTACTGTCTCCAACTCTTTTATAATGATAGTTTCATCACAGTCAAAACAGGAAGTTCTTTAGATCTTTGAATCCTTTTTCTCAGAAAAAGGATCCTAAACCTCAACGAACAAAAAATGACGTTGTTCTCCTGATTTCTTCTTTGATCACTTTAATATACTTCCTCTTCAAATTGTACTCTTCTTTATTTTTTATATTCTAATCAGAAATTCTTTCGAAGCTAAAAATAAGAATATCTGGAAATCTAAAGTGAAATATACAAGTCTTTGAAAGATTTCTTTTGAAAAAATAGATACGTTTGTTTGTTTTTAGCACATTCACGTCACTGACTTCTAAACGGGAAGACTATCTCGGATCAAATCTTTAGAGGAATTTCGAGAATATAAAATGATTTTTGCTCGGTTTCAAACGAAAAATGACTTTCACAGAAGAGGGAACTCGAACAGAACTTCTGAATGCTCAAAAAACTCTGTGAACTGAAAAAAAGGGTAGAAGATGAAAAGGACAGAAACTGGAATTCAGAACTAAAGAAAACTGTGGCTCCTGTCTTTATATACAAGTGATTTCAACTCAAAATCTGATTTAACGAATCAGATATCCGAACTTCATAGCTTCAGTTCGGGAAGTTTTTCTCTATGAGTAACATATAAAACTACAGTAACACATCTATGACCACAAATACTCTTGACCTTTATTTTTCTGTTGTTTTCTATTTCTATTCTGATTATAATTCAAGATAAGACGTAAAAAACAAGACAATTCAAAGTTGATTGACATGGAAAATAGAAAGGGAAAATAACACAATAACTAGGATGGATATGGAGCAATCACCTTGGGAAAAGTCCGAGAATAATAAAAGATAAAAGAGGAAAACAAAAGAAAAAAGAAAAGAAATAAGTTACTTCAGGGAATGTATATAGTAACAATTCAAAGCAATCGTCTGCATTTAATTTGTTTTCTCCAGACCGCCCGTTTTATCTGACTCATTTCTTTTCGCAGTAACTAATTATTATAGACAACGCATCTCTTGCTCTTTTTCAGATGAATAATTGATCCAGATAGACACGTTTTTTATTCCTAATTCTGAAAGAAAAGGAGAAGATGAATTAGATGAAGTTCCGTGTTTTAGAGGTGTCCATCAACAATTTTTTGAGATGGAATCTAATAAAAAAGAGAGAGTTGACCTGAAGTTCCGAAAAAGTTGAGAATGGAATCGCAGGATGAAAGAGAGTTCTCAATCACAAAACTGTATTCTGTCAGGGATTTCAAATCTTCTTAGAATCTTTTATTTTTGTGATGCTCACATTCGACAACTGAAATTGACATTCTTGAGTCAACCAACAGTACTCGTGTCGTCCGACGCCTCAATATATGAAGCTGCATTCTACGCAACCAAACTATTCAAAGACTTTTGCAGGAAAGATAACTTCCACTATTATTAGAGTAACAATTCATGTTGAAGCCTTCAAAAAAGTACGACCACGAACCGTATTTTAATATTATCTGAAGTGTGAATTTCTGGATTTTGAATTGAAATCTATGACTTTGTATTCATTTTTCTGAAACTTTAATTTATGATTGAATATTCCTATTCTCTTATTGTCTCTCTATCCACAATCAGATTGACTCATTTCTTTTTCGAAAAAGTCCGAATCAGAAATAGAAGTCGTCTAGACTTGAACTTTTCTCTTTTCTCGAGTAACAAAACAAATTTCAAAAAGTTTGCAAAACGGAACAACACGTGGTGAAGAGCTGACATACAACCAGGAACATTCATTTCCTGTTATTCACGGATGACTGGATAAGTTTCTGTTTGAAATTGAGAAAGGAATTCAGAATTCAGAGGGATTCTTAGTATCTTCTAAGGCAGTATGAACTTCATTTTATAGTTTGAAAAGTCAGCATAAAGTACTCAGACTTTCCAAAAAAGAGAATTGTCCTAATAAGAGTATGAAAATGTCGAGGACCATATGAGGATACGCTGTGCATCTTTCTCTTTTCTAATAGAATTATAAATGATGATGAGGGAATATCCAAAAAAGATGGATAAGAAAGATGTGTGTGTGTGTGTGTGTGTTGTGTTGTTAGTATGTTATATATTCTCATCATCATCAACAACTCCGACGTTTTCTTCTCGCCTTCTTCCGTCATCAGAATACACAAATATTTTATTGACATTCCTGGTAAATCGAGTGGAGCAGATGATAAAAATATCATTGAAATAACATTCAGGGAATTAAATAACATCTTCGAGATCTCTATCGAGCTGGCGGTCAAAGTCGTCCTCGTCGCTGTCGACTTCTTCTGATATCCTCTCAGGAACGGAAGGTGATGGATCCGGTGGTGTCATGGATCGATCAGATTCCTCATGACGTATTTCTCCTTCTTCTGATACCTCTCCGTCATTATTCTTTCCATCGCCTTGTTGGTTCATTGGCTCCGGACTGGCTTCTGCCGCTTGCTTTTCAATCTTTTGAACAGGTTCTACTGAAGCTTTTTCTGATGCGTCTTCAGATGTTTCTTTTGATAATGAGTGCTCATTCTCTTCTCCCGTTTCTTCCAGTCCAGTCATCATTTCTTCCACAACGTCTTCCACAATATCTTCCTCTTCTTCTTCTTCAGAACTCGATGACTCTTCCAATGTTTCTCCAGCCAACACAGCCATCAACCTCTTTTTCGACATTCCATCGATTTCTGCGAGCAACAATTGTTTCACATCTTCTTTTGATTTTCCCTAAATTACTAAATTAAAAATTTTTTGTTTTTATGAAGAATTCTGGATACCCGAAGGATACGTGGCATTAGAACCTCCACAGCTTCCCATTCAACTGAACTCATCGTGTGATCTGCGAGTAAATCAGGATGATCCACAAAATTGGTTAGAGAAGCGAGGCTTGGATCTGTGGGAGTCAATGAATCCGACATTTTTCTGGAATATTTATTCATTCATTCTTTTTTTCATTCTCGAAACCTCTATTCGGAGAGATTCCCAGCCGATTCCACTGATTCCGGTTTAAATAGGCAATATGAATACAACATACTTCTATGGCTGAAAAATATTTAAAGCTATAATTCACAACATTCATTTTAAAAGGAAAACTGGGAAAAGTTGAGAGAACAAGATGGGAAGGAAAGATTGTTTTAATAACCCATATGACAAATAATAACCTAAGCTTGAGAAGGAAGAAGTGCATTTAAAGGAAAAAAAATCTAAATTTAAGAAATGAGTAAAATGCAATCAAACATGATAAATAATGTGAAATTTATGGCATCGTTATTTTTATATGATACAGATTAACAGGTTTCTATTTATGCATTTCGAAGAAAAGTGTCCACTTGGAAGTCATCATATTGCGTTTCATCCCACATACTCGCCAAGTTGATTTCTTGTGAAGCCTCTCCAGTGGACCTGAAATTGGAAACTCTGAATAGGATACGAATGAATGGATTAATACTTTTTCGACTTTTTGGCTACTGGTTCTCCGCCTTCCGACGTCGAAGGTTTCGATTCATCACCATCTAATGTGAACATGTTCATCAGTTCGCTTGTCTCCATTGTCATCAGCGATGTATTATCGGCACCAATTAGGGCTTGAGCTGTGTTTAATTTAAACTTGGCGAGACTCATAACTTTCTCTTCAATGGTTCCTTGCGTGATCAATCGATAGACATTCACATTTCGAGTCTGCCCGAGACGATGAGCCCGATCGATAGCTTGTAGGTCTTTCATTGGATTCCAGTCGTGATCCATGAAGATTACTGTATCCGCTCCAGTCAAATTGAGACCGACACCACCGATCTGAACTGGTTTTTTAGAACTGATTATTGTTTTAAAACTTACATGAGTTGTCAACACTAAAACATCAATTGTTTTGTCCTCATTGAATCGATTGACGATTTTCATCCGATCTCCTGCTGGAACAGATCCATCAAGAACTAAATGCGATACGACACTCCCGAATTCTCCACTGGACAACGCATTCGAAACAAGTATCGCTGAAGCTTTCCACTGGCAAAAAATGAGAGCTCTGTGTCCAGCTCCCACTTCATTCAGTCCTCCCAAATCGTCAATATCTCCGGTAACTTCTTCTTCTGGGTTCTTGCAAATTTCGCATTCTATGAGCAATTGTTTCAAAGCCTCCATTTTTCCTGATTTAGCAGTGAAAGCCTTGTTGAGAATATCTTGTGGGGCACCGATCTTAGTAAGCAGATCGAAGACTAAAGTTGTATGATCCGTAAGCTTTCGGAGCGAAATCAAAGTGACAAGACTCGAAATGGCTGTTTTATTCTGTTTTTCTTCGTAAGACGCAGTACATCTCTCCACAATGAATCGATAAACTTCTTTCTGATCCTCCGTGAGCTGGCATTCGTAATCTTGTACATTCTTTTCTGGCAATTCTTTGAGAACTTCTGATTTCAAACGACGCATCACAAATGGTAAAACTAGCTTGTGAAGCTGTGAAATAGCTGCGGAACCAGCACTAAGATCTGATTCACTAGCTTTCGGCATTCTACATTTCATGATTTTTTTCAAGAACTGACTTCGGAATTGTTTCTCCGTTCCGAGATATCCAGGCATCAACCAAGTGAACAATGACCAGAGATCAGCCGGTCTAAAATGAAGAATAAAGCATCAATTCAATGACCGAGAAGCTTACGAGTTTTGAACTGGAGTTCCAGACAGAATTAGGCGGCTTTTGCAAGTGAGCTGACTAGCAAACTTGAATGCACGCCGTTTCGAATTTCGCATAACGTGTCCTTCGTCTAGGACGATGTAGTTCCAAACACGATCTCTGAAATTTTCTAAATATGCGAATTGAATTTTGAATAGACTCTCACAACATGTATGCAGATTTCAAGTCATCATATGGGATTACACAAATTTCTGCATTTTGGCAACGCGTTATCAATTTGACAGCTGGAGTTCGATTTGGAAAGAATCGATTCCATTCGAGACACCAATGATCCACCAGAGTCCGAGGACACACAATAAGTGAACACTTTTGTCTTTCGTCTAATTGATCTTTATCAACTGAAAGAGCAATGGAGCACATTGTTTGGAGAGTTTTTCCAAGACCCATATCATCGGCAAGAATTCCATGAAGTCCGTATGTTCGAAGGAATCGTATCCATGTTATACCTTCAAGTTGATACTCACGAAGCATATTGGTGTCGAATCCTCCAGTGATATCTTCTCTTATCACTCGCGGTAAACTGCTAGGTGATCCGAGAACGTTGATAAAGTTAGAATATTCTGCTCTCTTTCCCAAGAGTTCATCGCTGAGATTTTCAATTACTAAGTTCGGATTATCCAGTGTGACTACTGGAACCAATCGTCTGAATGCTTCACCGGCTGCATCACGAACAGCTTCACATTTATCTGTGAGAAGTTGGAATACAGGCGGTGCCAGTAGAGCAGCCCATCCATTTAAAAAGCTTGTATCTAACATGCAAAGCCGAAGATAAACTTCGACTGCAGTCAATCGGGAACTCGTGTTGTTAAGATCTTCGGATAGACTAACGAGTTTGGCATAACTTCTCGAGATAGTGTCTCCACACGATGATTTACAGAATGTTTCAATAATTTTTGCGAATGCAAACCGAATAGCTGGATCTTCCGATGGAACTAAACCGAATATTTTGTCCGTTGAGAGATCAGAGAAACGGGATCCAACACGATTCCAAAGACAATTATGCAGTTCCAAACGAGTAAGGAATGTCTGAAAATTGAGAGATTAATTAAACTGAAACTAGAACAATGTTTTTACATTCTGATCAACGTCCTCGCTTAAATCAAAATGTGTGTAAAACTCTGCGAGTTGAGTGGAATTGAACTGACACATGATCTGAAAGAATTGTTCATGATATTCTGAAACCAATCAATTTTCTCCTACAGTTAAAAAGAGCTCAGCATTTTTGCTTTCTGAAGAGACTAATCCGCTGTTCTCTTCAAATCCATCTTCTGTTTCTTTTCCCCATATCCGTTTCATACTTATAATCGTACTCTGACTACCGGGACTTGCCGTTCCAACTTTTGGAATACGAATAGGGCAATTAGAAAATGATTCCAGTGCTTTTGCAATAACTTTCACATAAGGACGAGGTGTTCGTGGCCAACTGTACATTACAAGAAGAGGAACAGAACCACGAAACACTTCTGCAGCCATCGCATCGTTTTCTTCTGTTTGCATTGTCTCCACTATTGGGCGAATTTGAGGAGTTAATTTCTCCGGGGCACTTCCAAAATAGAACAGAGTCGATGAAAGAAGAGCATTGATTCGACTGAAATTACAGAACCGAATGAATATCAATTTCTTATTCTTTGTCAAACATACATTCCGTTCGATTTTATATTCATTTTAGCGTTTTCTATTGACCTGCTCAGAGTGTTGTATCTTGTATCAATTGCTTCCCGCTGCTTGTCGGTTTTCAGTTTGGCTCGAACAATTGAATACGCTGACTTGCTCACTTCTTCAGGAGCTCCTCCAGTAGCTTCTGAACTTGTTCGATCGAATCCGCGGACGACACAGTATTCAATAAATTCATTGCAGTCTTTTGTTAATCCGTGAACAATTGTTGTCATTTCATCATACTGTTTACCGGGACCTCTTACAATCGTGTCCGCTTGTTGCATTATTGTGGTTGGAGGTGGTTTTTTCGTTGTCTCTGCATTGAATGATGCTCTGTAGAGAGCCGCCCATTCATTTACCACGATTGATGTCCCGAGATTGTGCATGATACACGTTGACTGAAACAGTGGAACAAATAGTAATTGAACTGCTTGGTCTCTGAAAATTGACGAGTCAACACTCAATCTGGGAGTATCATGAGCTTACACTTTCTGACCAAGAATCTCTCCTTCCGACTCGTATAATGCTTCAAAAATAATTGCTAAAAACTTAGCACAAAGTATTTTTCGTGTTAAATACACTTTGTCTTTCTCTTTTTCTCCAAGAAAGCGCATTTCTTCTGAGCACATTAATTCAGTGGGAGTACTTCCATTACTAGAAATCCCTTCAACATCACATGCGAAAACATCGATTTGAGGATTCCTGTGGTCCAGAAGCAGACAAGCTAACCAGTTCCCGATTTTTTGACTTACTTCACTTTTCTCAATCAAAACTTGTCTGGAATTAAATGTTGGGAATCATTAGAGTAGAGATAATTCATCATTTATTACCTATAAGTTCGGAAGATTTTTCCAAAGGTCAGGAAAGTTTTCTCCAGGAATACTAATGAATCAGATGGAGGAGCGAATAGAAGAACACGATAAAGCTGCTTGATGATGACGAAAACATCTTCGGCCCTCAATTTGTCGTTCTGTGGTCTGTCAATGTCCGCATCGAGTAACTGTACTATTTTCTCGCATCTAATCGGGAATGCAGCATCGATTGTAGAACAAATCGTCAGCAAGCTTTGTCTACTAATGCTAGACTCTTGATTTCTACGTAGCCACATTTCGACAAGCTCTAAAAGATCTATACAAAGAGAATCTAGACCTGCTCGTAATTGCTCTTTTGCTGCTTCTAAATCTAGTAGCTTCCAAACATGTTCCATCACTCTTTCAACCAGGCGCCCCATTTCTTCCGAACCAATTTCTTTGTTTGACAAAATAGATGCTAGTGTTTTGACTGCGCATCCTGTTACGTCGTCTACTGAATCATCGAGAGATTTAATGACAAGTTCAAAACATCGGTCGAAAATTTTCTGATGGTCAGCGTCACCACTTCGAGCAATAGCAAAATAATACTTGAGGACGAGAAGACCCGACTGGCGAATGTTCCAGTACTGAAAACATGAATTTAAAGTAATCTGAATACAAACAACTTTACATTTTCCCCTGGAGTGCTGACCATCTGAACCACGATCTCTAACACTACTTCTCTCCGTTTTTCATCGGTGTTCCGAAGCATGTGAACTAAAGCTTGAGCACATTGTTCTCTGACTGGTGCGGTGGCGTTTCGACCAGATATGAAGTCGTTAAATTTGTCAAGAATAAGCACATGGATCAATAGATATAAAATAGTATCGACAAGCTCATAGGAGAGTCTGAAGTCAAAATTTCTTAGGTTCTCGAGAAGAAATTAAAAATTACTTGTCGAATGACGTTGTTGCCATTTGGCAGATGGCAATCGCACCTCCATGACGTACGAACCATTGTTGTTCTGCAACCAAATTTACGAATTCTCGCAGGACTCTCCAGAATTGTTTCTGTCTTTCGATCAGATCGTTGTCGTTTTCTGATATTACTTCATCTTCAATAGGTTCGACTTTTGTCATCTGACCCAATTCTTGACTAGTCGATGGCACATCCATCTCAGAGACTTCTTGATGAATAAACTCGTCGTCGCTGAGGAATTTCTGCTGGAAAAGTGATGAAAGAGATAAACGATGATTCAATTTGAAACTTACCGAGCTTAAACCAGTGGCCCGATTATATTCTAGATGCTGATCAACAATTTCTCTCTGTTTCAAGTTGCTTCCTCTCTCTTTTTCAGACTTTCTCAAAGACTTTTCATCGTCACTAAGGAGCGGTTTGAAGTTCTTTTGTACTTCTATCACAACGATACGCATTAGCTTTTCCGCGATGTAGGAATCCTCTTGCTGTAAGTATTCTTTGAATTCCTCTTTTATGTGATTCATCAAGTCCAACCTTTATTTTTTCAAATTCGGGAGTGTTTTGGAGAGTCGCCTGCAACGCTTTTCCGGCTGATACTCTTGTTTCCCAAGTTTGCGAACCGATGTGCTTTTTCAGACTCTGAATTGGAAATATTTTTGTAGATTCGAGCATCAGCGATGGTTTACCTTCTTCACATCTTCATTGAAAATCGACAATTTACCATAAGCAGCTGCGGCTTCGTTACGAACATTCGGGTTTTTCGCTTCTAGCAGTGGATCGAGCTGTAGAAGACGTGTCGAAGTGTCGGCGCTCATCTGACACTGAAAAACAAACGTGTAAACTTCCAGAACCAAAATCACAACTCAGAGCAAAGTTTATTGATACAAAAACGAGCTTTTAGAAGATTTTGTGAGGCTCAAAAATGGAAAAATAATGTAAAAACGCTCTATTGAAGCAATGAAATGGAGGGAAAATCAAAGCTTGCGAAATCATTCAGTAGCGCTTTGGGTCGTTGCGGTGAAAGGATTTGTTTTCAATAAATCACGCCATGTCGAAAATCTGATTTTGGTCATTTGTCCTTCAGATTTTCTTTCCCATTCACCAATCGATCGATTCATTTAAGTGTTTAAAAACTAACTTCTAAAACAGCTTAGCTGTTCATCTTCTGAACCTTGTTTTTGATTAAAATGATTTAACAGAACGTTCTGATCTGCGTCAACAAATATGAAGACAAGAATCAAATATAAAAGAAGAGTTCTGCTATCCATGTTTATTAGAAGAGTGTGAATAGATACAAGAATACAGTATTACAGTTGCCTTTCAGTTGCCATGCGAAAATAATTATCTTTTTTTTGGGGTGAGAGGGGCAGTATACTTCTGGAAGATTGATTTGTGAGAAGAACAATAAATGAAAAGAAAGAGAAAGGATTGGATAACAGAATGAGAAGAGGCGCGGGCCGGTTAATAACTTATTGGATTTGGATTCCAGAGAGTTCGATATCTCCGGAGATCTGGAGTCCGGCGATGTCGTGTGGATCGGCGCGATGAGCGAACGAAGCGAAGCGCTCTCCGTTGACGAAGACTTGGAAAGCGTACTCCTCGTTCTGGATGACGAGGTCGAATCCGACTCCCTTCTCGAATGGGATCTTTCCTTCGCGCTCCTCATTTCCCCACTCGTTGGCAGCAAGAGAGTTGCGGATGACGTGCTGAAAAGATCGAGTAGTATTCTTTTTAACTGCACTTGCATTGGCACTTGATCGATATACATACACAAGACTTAACGCCAAAAAAATTGTTTGTAAAAGAACCATATTTGCCTTCTCGGTCTCAATGTAGCAAACATGAAAGTTTTGTGTCCCTTACCTTCTCATCGAAACGTGGGTTGAAGTGGAACGAGATGTCGCCGTTCTTGCGGAGAAGGTTAACGTGGAAGCGCTTGGCCTTCTTCTCGACAGTTCCGAAGATGAGAAGGCTCTTTCCGACTGGAAGTCCGTTGGCGAGTCCACTCTCGTATGGAACTGGATAGTACTTTCCTCCCCAGTGAACGTGGTTCAAGTAGAGATCTCCATCGATAGAGAGATGGGAGATCGAAGAAAGTGGGAGACGGTGCTCGTAATCCTTGAACTCCTTGTGGTCAACGATGATCTGAAAGTTGGATTGTTGAGTTGGATATTTAAAAATTTAAGAATTTTACCTGGAAGCGATCATCATGAGCACGGATGCGGATATCGAAGGAATCTCCCTTCTTGATTGGGTTCGACTTGCGCTCTTCTTTTCCCCACTCTCCGTTGGAGAAAGAGTTGAGAACGATCTTTCCCTCATCGAAACGGACAGACACGTGGAGTGGAACGTCGTTTCCGGAGAAGTCAGCGGTCTTCGAGTGAAGGTTGATGGTGAAACGCTGGGACTCATCAATGGTGGATCCCTTGACGATAAGAGTCTGTCCTGGCTCGAACTTCTCTTGAAGAATGGAGCGGTATGGGACTGGCTGAAATAATCATAAATTGAGCTTTGAAGTTTCGAAAAAGTAACCATTCTGTCTTCTTCTTCCATGTGCCATTTTAGAATGTTCAGTAGGGTGATCATTCAGAAATATATAGGGTATGCGCCTTGCTTCTTTTTGCGTGTCACACTACTGAACAGAATAAGCGAGCAACCAAGAAGCGGCCCAAAAAAGCGGAAGGGCTGTTATCCAATCTACCCCACCAATCTCCGCGCTCCCAAAACTTTCACAGCTGATGACAACAACGACAACCAAAAAAGCCTTCTGCATCATTGTTGCTTTTTATGGTTGCCGAGCAAACATTGTGAGTTTGGAATTTTTTGAGGATGTCTCAATTTTGATAATGGAGTCGGAATCACCGACAAAGGCGTGGGCGAGCGTCTTGATAACGAACGGAATGCATCACTTGGGAGCCTAATTTTAGGATTGCGGGAGATGATCTTACTTCGCTGAACATCCACACCATTGTGGCACTATTCTAAGCATATTATATTCATCCACTAACTACTGGTTGGTAGCTCCTGCCGGTAACATCGAAAAGCTCAGTTTTTGTTCGGATATCTAGCAACTATACCTTCTCAGTCTCGTACCAACGAAGGAATGGTGGAGTCGACATGATGATGGATGGAATGTGCTTTAACTCGTTTAGAGAAAAATATGAAAGCAGTCGCCCAGGACGAGTGCTAAGTGTGAAACTGACAGCCGGTAAACAGTTTCAACACAAGCTGAGAGTGTAAGAGAGAACTAGACAACACTACAGTCATAACATTCGCAAGCCCCGCCCAGTTTTGAGGAAAAGAATGAGACATTGTTGGGGGTGACAGATTGCGCAGCGACATTGAAATGTTTCTTTTTGTGCACAAGTCTGTGTCTCCTCTCCCTGTTTGTTATTTCGCCGACAACGTCTTTCCATGATTCATCGTTACAAGGCGATATTGAACTGAAGATAGACGTTCTGGAAGAATCGGAAGAATCAACCGAAACCGAAAAATTCTCAGGAATGCCTTGGAAGTGTGATTTATGAAACACAAAACAGCACAAGTTGGAATAGAATGCATGAACCTTCCGTTTATACTGCTCAATATTTGCGTCTTCGCGTTACTGTTTACCGCCTTTTAGTCTGCATCACGTGCAAACTCAAAGGCACGAATTGATGGGGAGTGACCCGAAATACACTTCAAACAGACGCCTTTGAGTTTCAATATGTGAATTCATAGTTCTGAGTATTGCCATGTGTAAAACAACACCAGTTGATTGATCAACAATCAAGCACATATTCCCACGGTTCATCGTCAGTTGTTTTCCATACCAAAATAACGAACAAATTAATAATCAATGAACACACCCGTCAAAATAAGGATTCATCCAAAATTATAGGAGGATTCGATGGAAAAAGGAATGAGAAGTAATTGCTGCCGACCACGTAGGAAGTGCGAAAATAGTATAATGAGTGTTGTTTTCTAGATGCAATGATAGAATCGATAAGAGTTCTACTGAAGACAAGAAAAGTAGCAAGTTCTCTTTTGAAAGAAATGTCCTTTTTGATAGGATCGATTTCGCTTATAGCTAACACACCATAACCACTATGCTATCATTTTGATAGTTGATCGGATTTTCAAAAGTCTGTGAGCCTTTGCCATAGGATGCCAACAGGTTGCAAGAAACTATACTCAAAGTAATGAAACAAATATCTTATCAGAGTGTTTATTTGTACAACCTATTCTTAGATGCGTTACTTATTATGCCCCTCCCCTTGTGAATATGTGTTTTGAAAGCTTGAGAAAATTTAACTCATTTATGAAAGCAGCATTTTTTTTGGTTTGCTAAATCCAAAACCTAAAGCAAACAAAAAATACTACTGTCTTTAGTTCATGTTGTGATATTCTCTTTCGAATGAATCAGCAAACTTAGCTGTTCAAACATCAGTTAACTTTCGGAGGTACGTATAGTAACTGAAAATCTTTAGAATTTCCTTTTTATTCATTTTGTGGTCGGTATCACTTTCTGATTCATTTCTTTCCTTTCTGTTGCATCACCCTTTCTTCTGAAGACAGAGGGCGAAGTAAACAACAATATTGATACGGTTTTCCACTGACTCATCGAATCTCTTTCTGTTTTCTGTATCCTTCTGATGCACTTAAGTAGATTTTTATTAAACTCACGTAGGACTTTGGCTCTTCGGCAGACATAGCTGATAACTTTCAGTAGCGGCTGTTGGTATCTGGAAAATAAGCAAATTAAAGCCATCGCCCACAGTGAATGATATTTGGAAGTGAGAAAATTTGAAACGGCGGCGATAACGACGAAGACGACAATGGCAATAAAATGGGCCTCGGAGCGAGAGAGAATGAAAGAAATAAACGAAAGCAAAGCGTATTGTAAATAAAGCGATAGAGACAACAGACATGCAAGCAAAAGGGAAAAGAGCGCCGAAGAACATGGAGGCGCAGAGGCGTGGGCCCAGTCAGAAGAAACCATGGTGATAAAATTGTGAGAAACCAGAAGAGCCTTGGTGATGTTTTTATGAGGTGACGCATCGTGAAAAAAAGAGACAGATAAATAGGAATATGGTGCATTCAAATTTGCATATCGTATTTTATGTGATTCTACTGGCACAAAAAAGTCAATATTGGAAACGAATATGAAAATGGTTCTGGAAACGTTTCAAACTTTATGGTTTATGTATTTTTAAAAAAAAAAGTGATGTGATTGGTTTATTGCCAACCATGAACAACTGAACTATTGATGAAATTGAGATACTTCGTTAATGCAATGATATCTTGCTTCTCACCGATAACAGAAGTTTTTATGAACACGCACTTGTGCAAATGTGCCTCGAAACTTTTTGAAACTTCAGCAAACTGCGTTTCATTTTTCGTGAAACTCAATACGAAAGGAGAGTTGCTAGTGTCTCTAATCGGAAAGGGCTGCTAGAGAAACAAAAGAAGCCAATGAGTTTAGTTTCTCGAGTGTCAGTGTTCTTTTTCCCTCAAGTGCAGATGTTTGTTACGACCTATGTCTCTCATGAATAGAGTCAGTATGAGACATGTGGAATCCATATGTTGCTTCAAATCGGAAATTGTTGCCACAGCTAAGCGCACCACACCCAAATTTCGATTCATTTCATTTCACTAGATTTGTATTTCGAAACAAGTTGGAAAACGTTTCAAACATCAAAAATGGATGCGAATACATGACGGGCGTGCGCAAGAGTAAGTATTGAGTGAAATGTAGCGGGAAATCTTTCGCAGTCATCGCACAATTATGTTTCGTCAAAAAGTTCGAAGCGTAGTACGTTCCCTCTGTTGAAGGGTGACGGACGGGAGATGAAACGAACTGACGGGACTCAACAAATGGAGATGTGAACAAAATGTGGCGTAACGCCTTTCGAGATAGAGAAAGGGGTCTTTTCTGAAGTGTTCTCCATCTCTTTTATCGTCGATTCGTGGGGGCGGTGCCGAACTGTTTCTTTTCGTATTTTTCTTCAGTATCTCTAGTGATGCCTTCCCGCATTTTATTTGCTGACGAATTTGATGACTTATAGTACTAGTACCGGGTAATATCGATAGACAACAGAGCAAACGGCATTGTTTAAAGTTTTTACGATTTTTATTTGAATCGAACCTGATAGAACTCAGTGAATACAACATCGACAAGGAACTCATTGAACACTTCAAATCAAATGCGAAAGCTAAAAAGAAACTCCGTTCGGTTTCCATTTGTATTTTACTACTACTCCTAAATCGAAAAATGAGAATGTGGGAAATGCCAAAGTGCCAGCTTCAAAAATTGATAAGAGGCGCTGATAAGAACTTCTTGTCATTTACGCAAAAGACCTTAAGTTACTAAAATAATACTAACAACAAGTAAAAAAAGCAGAGTGGTCACCCCAATGATCAACTGCAAGCTTTAAATCTCTCGGAGTTTACTAACACTTGTTTTGCGACTGTCCACGGGTTCACTGTTTTCTTCATTCACCGTAATCGATTGATTATGAATACTTATTGGGATTACAATAACTCAAACTGATAAATGCACATCAGACTGAGGAGAACTGATTGCGCAAGTTGTATCGTTCTGGTTAGTAAAAAAAGATACAACCGAAAAGAAACAAATTTTTGGGGGTTGCACGACGGAAAGGAGACGCCTTTCTTACCAACACTCACAAACAAGAAGTTAGGTAGAGATGCGATACGAGAAGTGTGAGAGAAATGGCAAAAGGTCGTAGAAACGTGGGGACACTTTTGTTTACGCTATCCCTCGCCACCGTCGCTATACCGCTGTTTCAAATCTATGTCGGAAGTTGTGTCGATGATTGATTAGCCGAAAGTATAGTAGAGAATCAACGAACACTCATCCAGAAGGATGTATCGAATAACTATCTGCGCGCGGCTCAGGAAGTTAGTAGCGTCAAAGATAGAGTAAATTGTGTGCAACTGCTGGCTCGCAGTCCATTTGCAATGGCAGCAGTGCGAGTGCGTTGTTTATTGGCGCCGCCTGGGTGGGCGGAGTTTCGAATGCCCTGTTTGTTAGTGACATAGATTTGTTACTGAAAAGAGACATTCTCTGCTCAGAAGAAAAAAGAAAATTCCGTGAAGGACGTATTCGCTTTCTCTTCAACCTCTTCAACCTTGCAATTGCCGAGCGCCATGATTTAATTGCATTCGCTTCTCTAAGTCTTCAAAAGGGGTTTAGATTGCGAACTGACAGCACACATTTTAAACAAAACAAAAAAAAAGCTGATTTTATATATTCAATGGGAAGAAAGAGATCAGAAAAGTCTCAGCTAAATGATCAAACGTCAAAAAATACGAATTCACAAAAACAAAACTGTTTACAAACGAAACATAACAAGTAAACACGAGACGCAGATGAAACGTAGTGACGATGCTCCTTTATCCCGCTCCTTCGTGCTTTTTATCGTAAATTCACACTATTTTTCTCAATTTTTCCAATTTCCTAGATTTTCATCGCTTGACATAAGCTTGAAAAACGTTCTTATGGAAAATTACAGATGCTGAAAGTGTTCATGTTACGTAGTACGGTTCAAAGAGCTGCCTCCACGAGGCAACTCATCTATGAAGGTTATGGAAATCCACCAGAGGTATCTTAAAAACTCTACATTACATCACAAGAATGCCTTCAGGCTATCAAATTAAATTCTACCAATGTCGCAGACAAACCGGGTGCAAAAGAGGTTCTAGTCAAATGGATTGCAGCACCTATCAATCCAGCAGATTTAAATCAAATCCAAGGTTTTCAGATTCAATTTATATAAGGGTATCATCAACTTTATAGGCGTTTATCCTGTGAAGCCAAATCTTCCGGCAGTGGGAGGAAACGAAGGATTCGGACGGGTGATAAGTGTAGGAAGCAATGTTCGATCTATCAAAGAAGGAGACCACGTAATTCCAAACAAATCTGGATTAGGAACATGGAGAGAACTCGGGCTCCATTCAGAAGCAGACGTTTTCCCGATTGATAATACACTTCCCTTGGAGTATGCTGCAGTACTTCAAGTATAGTTTCTAAAACATAATTCCGGTTGGAGTCTATTTCGTTCCAGGTGAACCCTCCAACGGCCTACCGTATGCTCAAAGATTTCATCGGCCTACAGAAAGGTGATACTATCGTTCAAAACGGAGCAAATTCAGCAGTCGGAAAACAAGTTATTCAAATCTGTCGAATCTTAGGAATCAAATCAGTCAACGTTGTGAGAAATAGAGAAAACTTGGATGAGCTAGTGAAAGAATTGAAAGACCTCGGAGCTAATGATGTAATTACACAAGAAGAGTTGTATGGGAGAAAAAAGAAGTTCCCAGGAGTGAAACTGGCCCTGAATTGTGTTGGAGGAAGAAGTTCATTATTCTTGGCAAGTCTTCTTGATCATGGAGGCTGCATGGTGACCTATGGAGGAATGAGCAAACAGCCGGTTGATTGCCCAACAGGACCACTGATTTTTGAAGACATCTCACTCCGTGGATTCTGGATGTCCAGATGGTATGATGTACAGAAAAGTCCGGAGAAACGACAAGAGATGTACAAGGAGCTTACTGGATGGATGAAGAGTGGAGAGATGAAGAAGCAAGCGTTTGTTCAAAATCGATTAGAGGATCATGCGCGAGCTATAGAGGAAGCGCAGAATAAGCACGATAAAAAACAGCTGTTCCTTCTAGATTAATTTTTAAGCTCGATTATAGATTTCTCATAATTTTTAGATTTGTAACTTTGTATTATATACGACCTTTTCTTTGATTTTTACGTGCTCTAGATGAATATTACCGGTTTGTCATATTTTTTCTCATGCGAAACGAAATTCTGAATCACTTCGGTTTTTGTCATCTTTTAAGATGCTCAAATTCAATTCGTCGGTTCGTTATCTCGTTTCGAGGTCGTTCACTACTCGTCAACTCATTTATGAGAGTCGCGGAGCTCCAGAAAAAGTGATTCAGTTGAAGAAAATTGAGTTGCCAGACACATTGCAACCAGAACAAGTCCTAATTGAATGGCAAGCCAGTCCGATCAATCCTGCTGATATTAATCAGATTCAAGGAACTTACGGATTGAGACCAAGTCTGCCAGCTGTTGCAGGTTTGGAAGGAGCCGCAAGAGTTTTAAAGGTTTGTAGTCTTTGTAACTTCCTTTCCTCTGTATTTAAATCAATATGATACACGAGAGAGGAAAAGAGTGCTATGGAATTTTTGTATTTGCTGGTTCCTGATTGCTGAAGTTCTCAGATTGGGTCAGCTGTAACCTCTCTGAAGCCTGGAGATCAAGTAATACACTCATACAATATCGCTGAAACGTGGGCAGAACATGGAATCTACAACATGAGAGATTTGATCCCAATAGATAATGATCTTCCTATTGAACATGCAGCCCTCCTCAAAGTAAATCCACCATCTGCATACCTGATGCTTACTGAATACGCTAAACTGAAGAAGGGTGATTGGGTGGTTCAGAATTGTGCAAATTCAGCAGTTGGTAAACAAATCATACAGGTGTGTTTTTTGTTTTCATGGTTTTCGAACTTCAGAATCATATCTTTGTGAAAATTTCAATATATTTTCAAGATTGCTCATATTCTTGGCTTTAAAACATTCAATATCATCCGTAATCGTGAGAATTTGGAAGAACTAGTGAAAGAGATGAAAGACTTGGGAGCTGATGAAGTGATAACTGAAGATGAATTGTATGATAAAAAGAAGAAAGTAAAAATGCCACGATCAAAGTTGGCATTAAATGGAGTCGGTGGAAAAAGTTCGTTGTACTTGGCAACTGCTTTAGCAGAAGGAGGATGCATGGTCACTTATGGAGGAATGAGTAAGCAGGCTACCCAGGTGAGAAAACAATTTCTCAATGAGATTCTAATTTGTGAAACTGAAAATACGACTAGAATTTTAAAATCTCCCATCAATACTTTTGGTGGGCCTACTACAGTAATCTTTTCATTTTTCTTTAATAGACTCTCCCTCGCTCAGAACATAGATTTAGTGACTGTAAGCAATGACGTAGACTCCAATTTTCTTCTTGGAAACAGATTTTCAGATTACATATTCATATTTCACTAGTCTGACTTTTTCTTTTCTTGAAGTTTCAACTTCCTGATGTCTTTGTATGAAAACACAGTAAATAAAATAAAACAAGATCATACAAAACTCAGTTGCAGTTGTTGCCTCTACAGTCCATATTCATTTATCCCTTTATCCTCAGGCCCCCGTTGCTCCTCTCATCTTCAAAAATATATCACTTCGTGGATTCTGGTTGATGAATTGGATCCGTGATCAAAAGGATGACCGTGCTATGAATGAACTATTCAAAAAACTATCTGAATGGATGAAAAGCGGTGAAATCCAGCCGACTCCAATTGTTAAAAGAAAGCTGGAAGAGCACAAGGAAGCTCTCATCGATGCTCAGGTCAAGTTTGATAAGAAGCAAGTGTTCTTCATGAAGAATCAATGATAACTTAAACTCGTATATGCATATGAATAAATGAGTGAAGTATTAGTCTTTTTAAAACAGGAAAGTTTATTTCAAAAGTGTGTTCAGATGTATTGGAATTGATAATGTATAGAAAAACATCGAGATGTAGTTTATAATCCGGATATCTATCTCTTTTTAACATATTCATTCAGCCCATTTTCGTGCTTTGTCCTTGTCCCGCTGACTCTCTGTCTTTTCTCTAAATATTCAAGCATTTTGCTTTTTTAAGCATGCCTGCCCTGGTAGTCGTATGGTCGGATATCTTCCATATGTGTCGATCCTGGGAATACAGCACACAGCAACAAAAATTCACATTATTTGAAAATGCCAAAAACAGTTAATTATATTAATGAAACGTATATGGTACCAGAGTTCTCTTTGGCATCGTATCAAGAATGAAAAAAAGAATCACCAAGCAGTTCCATTTTCATTTGCTTCAGGTAACTTCATATCACAAAAACTGATCTACAGATTATAAAAAAGTGTTCACAGCTCAATCATTTACTTGTTTTTTTATGTGTCATGGATTAATTTTTTATGGTTTTAATCATATTCTAATCTATCACTTATTCACGATATGCTCATATTGCTTCTGAAACCAAGCTCAATCTCGATAACTATTCCTTTTTTTCAACATGGTAATACATATGCAAGACAGTAGAAGAGAAGAAAAGGTTTGTGGTCTCTTCTGATAAGAACTCTTTCACCTCTTTCTCCAGCATCAGTGCCTTTCCTCTCCGGTTGCCAGTAGCGACATAAAAGAGAGAAAAGAGACTTTCAGATATCTGGAGCTCCTTCTTTTTTCTCTCGAAGAGTAGGGGTGGAGTCGAGTGCAAGTCGACACAACATTCATTCTCTCCGCCCTCTTCTTCTTCTTCTTTCTACTTTTTTGTTTCTAGCCTCTCTTCTTTCTTTTTATTTTGTTTGTCATCAGTTATTTCCGAAATGATATATCTCGCCCACCTACATAATTATAAGGAAAACTCCGAAATCACCAGACCATCACGCGCTCATCTAGAACCTTCCACGTCGTCATTTTCCTTCTTTTGTAATCAACATATCTACTTCATCAGTGTTGTATTTCAGAGTTGTTTCCATTTGTTTCTCAGCTTTGGAAAACTATGAAAGGAAGCTCGAAATCTGCTCCGCAATCATCAAACTTGAAACCGTGAGTTATAGAATTCATAGTGAATACTGTGTGTTTGTTTTGTATCTTGAAATGTGTCCTCTGTGAAGAAAACAATATCATTATTGTTACCAACCTTCTTCTGCTTGAAACTAAAGCGTTTTGAGATTTGAAGTTACTTGATACCACGACGTTGGAAGCTTCTTTGTGTGACTCAACAAGACATGCCCAACGGAACAGTTTATTTCATTGAAAGTATCATTTACTAATGTCTTATTCTTTTTCCGAGATTCTTTTTATATTTTACCACGAGCGTAATCCGGATGTTCCTCATTTTAACTTTGCTGTTTGTCATAAAACTAGCTAAGGTTCTTGGAAAGTAAAGCCCAGTTTCTAACTATTTTTGGGTTAAACATGATTATATAAATACTTTAATCTCACTAATGAGCTTCTAGAGTTTGAGCCCCATTTGCTTTAATGCTGATGCCTTGTTTTTCATCGTATTTGTACAATGCAACAATACAAAAACCGACATCTTAGAGAAAGATTGAATACAAATTAATAAAAACGAAGAGTCCAAACAATTCATTCTGTTGAATGAAAAACACCATCTAGCCTACAAAAAGCTTATCACAAATTTGATAGTTGTCGTGCAAACCTGGCACGAACCACCCTACAATTTAGTTATCGAAAATGTTTTTGAGTGGAATTCTAAAAACATGAATGTGTTGTCAACAAGAATTTCAAAATCTGAAGTACATGTCATGTGCTTTAGTGTTATTTTTGAGATAATTATCAAAAATAGAAATGTTTCAGTTTAACACTTCGTGCTAGGGCTGGAAGTACACCAGGACTTGACAATCGTCAAATGCATTCATTGATCAACATGAATAATGCATTCAGCCGCATGTTGTGCAAGGATGCCGATACTGTTGGTAAGCTTCGATGAGCTCTTCGAAGAAGTCGAAACATAGAGAAACGATATGGGGTTCATAAAAAAAAGTGTATTCGAATTAACAAGAGGTCAAAAGAAAATTTGGAAAAAAACGAGAACTCAATGGCTCTACTTTTTTGTTGTTTCTTGAGTCGTATTTTAGTTTTAATATCTGGAAGTTTCATCAAACATTCCATCTCTTCTAAGCCGTCTTCTGATGAACGAAGTCCAAAGTTCTTCTGTTTTCATAAATCTAAAATGCCCTCCCATCAAATCGGGAAACAATAAGAATTTCGTTCAGATTGCCCAACGCCACCACTTGCATCATCACGTTCAGCTTCGGTCATCTCAATCACTTCAATTTCACCGATTGTAGAGAACCATGCCAGTTCCGGAAGGCTTATCAAAGTGGCACCCGCCAAGGTGCGCCAATCGAAATCGACCAGTCGTTGGCAGGGACTCTGTCGTTCCGTTGTGAGCACCCTCTTTCTGCATGACTCTGTCCAGATAATCCGCACTTTTCCGTAAACTATAATTTCCGTTTTTTTTCTATTCATCCGTTTTGTCGTCGGTGTAATCTAGTGCCAGGGACACATTCAAAAGCTATTTTCGGATTTTTTGAGATTAATAATTGTAGATTCCAGTCAAAAATTTATACTTGCAGATTATAGTTTTCATCTCTAGGGACACGAAATTATGACATTCGAAAAGTGACTTAGCGCGGAAGTACGAGTTCATAATGAGTAGTCTAAATTGGTTTATCACGAGATTGAAAATTCTCTGAAGGGCTGAATAAAAAGTACCTCAGACATACACTCAAAGCCCACGTTCTAGTCAGCATAAAATGAGAGAGATTGCAAAGGAAAGCAGCTGAAAAAACTAAAGGTTGAGTAGTAAAAATAGAGAGGGTGGTGGAAAAGAGAATGACAAATCAAATTGCTTTCTTTTAGATTAAAAGAAAGTTGTGTTTCAAGGATAGAGAATATTAATAAATCGCAGAATGTGTCTAGATGGGAGTAAACGAGTAAATTGTTCAAAGCACAGTTTCGGATATCTCTCATGAATATGCTCCAATTTTCGAACGAAGATTTTAGTTTAGTTACATCTCTCAAAATAATATTTTTTAGAGAAAAAGAAGACGTCACAGTTTGAACACTCAATGGCATACCTTTTTAAAACTCATTTTCCTTCTAGCCACATGCACTACCGTAGACCAATATTCCTGGTAAACGAAATTCAATTACACTTTGAAACTGATAACTTGTTGAGTAAGAACACCTTTTCTCATAATTCAGTGTAATCTTACAGACCTGTTGCTAAATGTTGAATGTAAAAATTTTCAAAACCGATTCTTGAATGTTTCCTGTTTTCGTTTAGCATTTAGTGGTCATTTTATGCTTCAAAGAGTTATTGAATATTTCAAAAAACCAAACATTTTTCATAACCTCATAGTCAAAAACATTCCAGCAAGACACCGTCTCAATTGTATCTGACGAGACTGATATGACGGAAACACCACGAACTCCTCATACACTTTCGAACATTGAACTATTGGAATCTAATGGAAACGAGTCACCAGATTATGGTCTCTCTCCAACATCTCCCCCTTATAATTCTGATGGAGCTGATGACATTTTCGAAAGAGTTAAGACTGCTTCAACCACAGATGCAACAAAAAACAATGCGAAAGCTATCAATCCATTTCGTTCAATGTACATTGATGAAGTTGTATGGCAAATTGATGACGTTGTATTTGCATCTGCAATTGATGCAGTCAACAATAACTCACTTATGTGTCGATTGAATATTGAATTCATTTGTGAAATCGCCGATGAAACTGCTGAACATGTACAAGAAGCGAGGTGAGATGAAAGTTACAGTCTCTGTTAAAAACTATTGAAAGAGTTCCAGACGTCAAAATCGAGGATTCGAATGTCCATGCTTCTGTAGTAAGGCTAGCAGTCATTTTCGCTATTATCTCTCGTACAGTCTTCCTGAGACAGAGCAGAGATGTATGCAGGTGTGTTCTGTTTTCCGATGTCACAGTAAACTGAGACTATAACTTCGTTTTTCAGCTCAGCGAAGACACTAAACTCAATGAAATGTTCGACGGATTTCTTGATCTAGTGCAACGTGCTCGTCGCGCAAATCGTAGCGTTTTGGTTTGCAGCACCCGGGGAAGGAATAGGTATTGACAGCTACACAGTTATATAAGATTGCACCTTTTAAAATTCAGAGCTCCAGCTTTTGCTTCAGCTTATCTGATGAGCAAAGAGCAGATACCAAGGCAACAAGCTGTTGCAAAAGTTAGACAATCAATGGGAACAATGAGACCCCCAGTGAATATTTCTGACTTTATGCAAAGGAAATTGATGAGGTTTGTTTCGATATAATGAGAGAAATGACACTTTCAACGTAATGTTCATTCAAACAACCCATTGTTTTTTCCAGATATCAACAACATCTTGGAATTGATCCCTCGAATGCTTATGATCCAACTCATACACTTCCATTATTCCATGTGAAAAGATCTGCCTGGACTTGATTTCAACTGTCATTATGCACCTTTTCTCTCCGGTTCTTTTTATTTTTTTGTACTTGATCTTGGTTTAATTCCTCTCACATTGTGACATCAACGTTATTATTTTTCAAGATGTGAAGCAACTATTGTCTTTTCATAATAATCAAGTATGAGATGATCCCGATATTTTGTTAGTAACTCGAAAAATAATTTTGAAGTTCGAGACTGATTTCTTCTAGTTCCAGTGTCCTCTAAAAACGTTCATCTGGCTTCAGTGAATTTGTTTTGAACTGACTCCCATATTTTTATACAGTCTCGTACTCTACAAATCCATTCCGGTAAAAACTGAATTTTGTTTGAAACACTCATCTTCCCTCTATCAATTTATTGACTTGACTGATATTTGAAAGTTGATTACAATGAAGAAATAAAGAAGAAAGTTTGAAAACGTCAAATTTTTGAATTCTAGAAATTTCAGGACAGGTGAAGTTAGTTTTTGAAAACTTATTTCTGTTAAAACAGAAAACAAAAGACAACATCATTCCTAGAAAAATGCATTGCTTTGCCAAAGTTTGCAGTGAAACTAATTGGGAATTTTATTGAAAGAAGACAGTGGAAGGAATAATGCTGCCTTTGAATACTCAAAAACAAAAAATAAGGGCTAATCGTACTCAGCAGTGATGGTTATTTCAACACAATGAGCCTCGTTTACAGCTCCTAATGACATTCTGTTCTGTAACAACGTGGCAGTAATCTCTAGAAAAGAGTATGTTTTATTTCACTCTTGTTGTAAGATCTCTGAAAGAATGCATCCCAAGTTCATTCCCTTGCTTTTTGATCGAACCCCTTCCAGCTCAATCAACATTTAGTCCTTGTTGTTTTATTAGCCGTATTCAAATCACTTAGAATATTATCCAATCCCCTCAATTCATGTTTCCTCTTCCTCGTTTTCCCTCCGGAACAACCATCTCATGAATATCAATTCCGGTGATTGTGTTGAGAATTGGTTGTTGGTTGGTAGTAGACGATGAAAAAAGAGATGCAAAAAGAGGAGAAAAAGGAAATAAAAATCAGCTTGAATGTCTCTTTTCTTCTGGATATATTCGTTGCCATCGTGTCTTGAAGGCCGCAGACCGGTTCCCCACGGTCCCGCCGAGAAGTTGCAGCAGGCGGCCCTGGAGTAGAAGGAGAAGCGATCGGCGCATCCCTAGCCACTTTTTTGTCTCTCATCTCAATTCCCGAGAGGATGCTTCTCCCGCTTCTCCTCTTTTCACCCTTATCAGCTTGATTTTTCATTACGATTCCTCGGGAATGAGATAGGAAGAGAGGCTAACTAGCTTTCTGCCACGTCAGTCAATTATTCTTTGATTTTCGCAGCTAATTATTTGATTTCTTGATGGTCTTTTCTGATTGGTTTTGTGATAGATTGTTGTTAATCGGAAAACTTGCCATTGTGATTTCGGAATTAAGAAAACGAGAAATGTGCTTGGATAACTTTTTGAACTTTTCCACTTATTTATATACACATTCTAGTGTTTCGAATAGCATCTGGGAAAATCTAAGAAAGTTCAATCTAAGAAGTAAACTGTGGTAGGAATTGTTAACCTATTTCCTTTTTTCAATAAAAGGCAAAATTGGGAAAAGACTCACTGTCAGTACCATTCAAGTTTGAAAAAATCTGATTATATGTGATGTACATAGACTTCAGTAGAGAACTGGTCTCCAAGAACTTAGGTTTCTTCCTATTGTGAAAACGCTTGGATTCTGGATTTTTTGAGCTATGAACACACAGGTCTGGCAGTTATATTCGATGTTTGTCTAGGAAATTAGTTGACGGATCCATTTTAAATAAGGACTAGTTTTTTGGTGTTTCTTCAAGATTACCAGGTTCTTTTTTTCAAAAATCGGATTCTCAAATGTTTGAAATCGAGAGCAAAACTGATATTCTGTACAAGAGATTCTAAACTCATAGAATATTTTCTGGCGAAGTTTTAGAAAACCAAAAGATCCTACCTTAATCTCGATATTTTATTGGAGATCCTTCATTAGTATCAAAAATTGTCCAGTTCATCACTTAAAACACTATTGAAACAACTTGAAAAAGACACTTATGTGTTCTGATGCTTTTTCTATAATTTTCATGTCCTTTCTCTCTTATTTTCTCTTTCTCGTAGTTTATTCAATTATCCGTCTGGCGACATCCAGACATTGCAACTAACTACCATATTTCGGATAGAACGGTCAATTATGGAACGTGACTTCTGAATCCAGAAAGCTTTCTTCTTCTTCTTCTTATACTCAAACTGTCCTTTCACATGAAAAAAGAGAATCAGAGAAGAAAAGAACGGCTGATGCTAATTCTTCGTTAGCTGCCGATCCTCGCCGGGAAGTTGTTGGAAAAGTGACAACGGAAGAGATGAACGGACGGTGTAGAGTGAACAAAAAAGCCGTTGTTGATGTTAGATGATGTTGAGAAAAATGAGAAAAGAGGATGATGATGGCAACTACAATGACAGATAGTTGTAGGTGATGATGACAACAATGTCTTTTTCCGGAAGAAAAAGTTGTTTAACGGTCTTCGTAAGAATACATACTTTAATTGAAAAAAAGATCGTTTAACTGATTGGGTTGAGTGCGCTAAATACGCTCTATTGATTGACCGGTAAACTTTGAATTTCGAAACTCATGTCCTCAGTTTTCACAGAAGATGGCCTTGTGTGGTAGACATTTTTGGCTGGTGGAATAAATAAAAGTAGATTCTTTCTCTTTTTTGTCAGTGTGTTTCAAAAGTTCTGAGCCCGCTCAAAAATATGTGAGCATGCGCGTTGTTTGAGATTATCGTATCAAAACTTGTACTGTAAACGGGGAGTGGGAACCGTACCGAGTTTTGGGCTCCTTTTTTTAGAAACGTACTCTGATTACTGTAGCTAGACAGGGTCACTCACATCATGATTTAGCTGAAACGTACTAGAAAATACAGTAGGAAACAAAATCCTTCTGAGTTTTCATTTTCAACAATCAATTTCGTGAAAAAAACTTCGTTCTGTTTCAAAATTTCCTGCGAGCTGAAACTCCTTCAAGCGTCTTTGAGCAATAACACCTTTTGTTTTCCTCAATAGAATCCTAACCCCTGTAAACACCACGAGAATGTATATGCATCAGAACTTGTTACTTTAAAAGCCTAGTCGTTTCGGATTCCAGAAAACCGTATAAATCAACACCTAACACCTGTCTACCACATTCTTCTGTCTTCTTTTTTTAAACGTCTTCCACTCGAATCTTCTCACCTGCATAGTGATCAATTGCAAGTTTCTTGATTCATCCTCCACCTCCTCCTTCTTCTCATTTTTCTCTTCGTTTTTCTTCCAATCTTTTCCTCAAAACTACCGCTTCTTCTACAGAGGGCTAGATAGGCGATTGCGTAGGCATCACCTCAACGGCTTCTCCCGTTTTTTTTATTCATTGAATCTGAATGAATGAAAAGAGTGAAAGATAGAACGAGACAACAGACACAGGCTATTACGTGCATACGTTTCGAGAGGATCCTCTCTTCTGATGCCGAAAAGAAGAAGAAGAAGGACTGGTTTTAAGAAGGGGATGAGGTGTTGTGGTGGAATAATACTAGTACTTTGCTAATTGGCAAACCCTCCCGAGATCCAATTTCTCTCACTCTTCAGATATTCTTACAGTAATCGGTCAAATCTTTCATTTCAGAGGATTTTCCACTGAATTTTCCAGCATGATTCGCATCGGTGGGTACTGTAGATCTTTCAATTCTTCGAATGATTGAGAGTTCTTTTTGAGACATATGCAAGATTGTGCTAATTTTACGTGGTAAGAGATCGACATCTTCTAGATTGAAAATAGTTTTATCACTTTTACAATTACTGTTGGTTAACAATTGAAATTGGCTGAGTGCTCTGTTTTCGTGGTCACCTTGTTCTACAATAAACCCACCTTTCCGAGCTCTCAGGTTTAAAAAGGCTGGAATCCGTTAATCATGGTACAACTGATATTTTTAAACTCTCTTATTCCCCTCTCTTATTGAGATTTTCAGAAATTGCTTTCATGATTTCGGAGAGAAATATGAGAGTTAGCCTCTGTATACTTTTTACGCTATATTCTTTTCCATTGCACAAAGGATGTGGTTAGGAAACTAGGAATCGGTTCGAATATTAATTTTGTCAGTTAAGAGGCACTATCTGTACCAGCTGGAATGTTCCAGGCACAGTTGCAAAAAGTTAATCCGTTCCAAATGAGTTTTTAACCATGGAAACATACATGGAAGTGATTTCCAAAAAGTTTGCCAAAATTCTGATTTTTTGATTTTGGCTGAAATTATAGCCCAAAATTGACTTTTCAGGTCGAAAATTCTCAAATTTTTTGTTTTTGAGATTTTGTCCCCAAAAGTTTAGGGGTGCGTTTGGACTCCCTGGAGCACATTTCGAACAAATCTAGGCTTCTGTAAATAACGGCAAGTAATGAAAACACCACTGAGATGACGGTTTTTTGAGTTTTTCTCGAAAATTTTGAATACCTGGGGTAACTTCTGACATTGTTTTCGGATTCTCCATGCAATTTTGAGCAAAAAAGTCTCTTGGACCTAAAAATCTGAGTGGACTAAATTGGATTTTTTTCGATTTTTCCGAAAATCACCAAAGGGTCCCCCCTTATGAAAATTTTTTTTTCGAAAAAAAATGAAAATTTTTTTTTGCCCCAATTTACAAAATTATTGTTTTTCTCATCATAAATAAGCCACTCACAGTTTTTCAGATGATGCAATTGTGTTCCAGCCGAGTTTTACCATGAAATACCTGTTTCTATCAGAAATCTTAATTTTTCACGAAAATTTTCTACAGAAGGGGTAACTTTTGACAATTTTTTTTGGATTCTCCATGCAATTTAGAACAAAAAAGTCTCTTGGACCATAAAGATTCAAGTGGACTAAATTAAGTTTATGACGACTTTTTTGAGAAACACCAAAATGTGGCAGAAGTGGTGAATTTCGGGAAAATGAAAATTTTCTAAAGCTCCTATTCTTGATTGAGTGTCAATGAAAAATCGAAAAATGATTCTCTCACAACTTTTAGGCTAGTTTGGACCTGTTCTAACAGAGTTATTCTACTTGAACCCAACTTCTCATTTTGAACTTTCAGGCCTGAAGCTATAATAAACCAGGATAGACATAGTCTATCGTTTTTTTGCTGTTACGATCCTATTACAACATTTTTGACTTGAAAAATAGAAATATGACATTACACACAAAAATTTGAGTTTTTAGACACCCGACATTTTGCACACAATGGCGTTTCTCAAAAAAGTCGTCATAAACTTAATTTAGTCCACTTGAATCTTTATGGTCCAAGAGACTTTTTTGTTCTAAATTGCATGGAGAATCCAAAAAAATTGTCAAAAGTTACCCCTTCTGTAGAAAATTTTCGTGAAAAATTAAGATTTCTGATAGAAACAGGGATTTCATGGTAAAACTCGGCTGGAACACAATTGCATCATCTGAAAAACTGTGAGTGGCTTATTTATGATGAGAAAAACAATAATTTTGTAAATTGGGGCAAAACAAATATTTTCATTTTTTTTCGAAAAGAAAAATTTTCATAAGGGGGGACCCTTTGGTGATTTTCGGAAAAATCGAATAAAATCCAATTTAGTCCACTCAGATTTTTTTGGTCCGAGAGACTTTTTTGCTCAAAATTGCATGGAGAATCCGAATATAATGTCAGAAGTTACCCAGGTATTCAAATTTTCGAGAAAACTCAAAAACCGTCATCTCAGGGTGTATTCATTACTGCCGTTATTACAGAAGCCTAGATTTGTTCGAATGCGCTCCAGGTAGTCCAAACGCACCCTACACTTTTGGG
>GL379930.1:389130-401632 GCA_000143925.2 Caenorhabditis brenneri | reverse complement strand
TCATCCCCTGCAAAATCTAATGCCATTTTATTGTATTCACATCCATAAAGCATGAGTAAGCCTTGCCGTTCCCATCGTAGGTTCTCCCCATAAAAGGGCGAGCACCTTTTCGAGCCACTTTCCTCATTCTTCGCTTTTTCATTTTTCGTTTCTTTTCTCTTGTATTTTTCCTCTTATTTCTCTCTTTATCCTAAATAAAGGTTTAATTACCCAAGGTTGAGGAATTGCCAACAAACTTGTCTTCGGACAAATTGGTGACCCAGGCAGGGACCGATTCATAACTTCGCTCCCTCTTAATCTCTTCTATTTCTCGCTCTTTCTGAATAACGTCTTCAAAAAAATGTTTTTTTTAGTCGATGTTAGTTGTTAGAAAGGATTTAGAAAAAAACTGCTTTCTGACATCCGAAATGATGATCTATTTCTGAAGTCTTGAGATTTACTGGGAATTTCGGAAAAACAGAGATCGATAAAGTCAACAACAGAAGGTTCGAAAACAAATAAAAAAACAATTAATCCTCATCACTCCAATTGGCAAGAGACATATCAGCAAATTTATCTGGAACGGTTGCATCTGCTTTCTTCGCAGCTGCTCCAACCTTGATTCTCTTTCTCTTTGCTTTTGGAATTGATGGCTTGACATCGTCATCCTCATCGCCCTCTTCAATAGTTTCAGTGGCTTTTCGCTTCTTCGCTGCTGCTTCTTCTTCTTTCTTTTTCTCTTCATCTTCCTTCTGTGAGCTCTCAATTGCACTCCTCTCCTTCATCTTCCATACTTTTTCCCATTGACGATAGAATGCTTTGATTGGGGAGTCTGGGTTGTTGAGCTCGAAGCGAACGGCTCGCTAAATATTTTAAATTTAGGATATCCCATTATTATACTTTACTTTCGAACTTACCACTTGCATTTCATCATTCAAATCGATATGCTTTCGAGCCAAAACATCAAGAACAAATCGAGAGTGTTCTTTGAGTTTCGTTTGAAGGCCACGGAAAAGATGGGCATGATCCGCATTTTTCATACTGTCAAGGATGGATGAAATCTAAAAATGGTCTGATATGAAGAAATTTATTTCCGAAATACAATTTACTCGTTGATTAATCGGCAACACAACATCAGGAAATGCTGCCTGACCAGCGAGAAGATGAGCAGCTTGCATCATAGTTCTGAATACGTGCTCCGAAAGGATTTTACGCCATTGTGGAAGTTCAGAGAATTGGGAAGAGCCCTTCAGAGTGCACTCAATATCCGGTAGTTTTACAGATCCTTTCGCTGGTTTTGGTTTCGATTCCAGTTCACGAGCGAGTTCTTCGAGGCACTGAGAGTCATCATGGGTTTAGAATAAAGTGAAACATCTGAATAAAACCAGAATACGCAACTATGAAAATATAAGTGTAAAGACTAACATCACAAGAAAGTTGCAGAATCGGAATGTAATTGGTACAACTGGCTTGAAGTTGAATGAGCAGTTGACAACAATGAAGGCGGAGTGGGAGGAATGTTGGAGCATTGCATAATCTAAGATTAAAAACATTTCTCCTAATTAATCATCTGAAGTTTTGAACTAACCTAAAGATTCCAACGATGACTTGAATAAGTGGATAAACGAGCTCTCCAATCTGTTCGGCTCCATTCAATGAGTGTGCTTTTGCGATGACACGTACCCACATGTACATACACTGCATCATTTGCCAGTTGTAAATTGAGAAAATCAAATCTTTCCGGCCTTTTGCAATCATTGCATTACGAAGATGAACAGCCGTTTGACGAATATAAACAAACGCATATTTATAGGCTTGCTCCGGGTTTATCATAGTGATTCCAGCGAATGTTCGATGCATAAACTGGAGAAGTGGCCATGCTTCATTGGTTACAATTTTTGAGTTGGCAACGAATGCTACGTGAGCGCTCTGAAACATGTATTGGATGAGATTATACAAAAAAGACTCTGACTAGCGAACCTTATAAAGTGGAACAAAATGTTGTGGATAGTTCTTGACGAGAAGATTCATGCAAACGAATGCTGGTAGACGGCATTCCAATGTCTTTCGACTCCAGATTTTGACGATTGCCTTGATAAGTAGTTTAGACATTCTTGAAAAATGAGCGAAGAGATCAACAAGTCTAGTAATCGCTTTGAGAGTGGCGATGGGAACTTCCGTGGTTTGAACTTCGTTGAGGAAAACAATCATTGCATGCAGATAAGTTCTAACATACGATTGATATTTTTTGAAACAGGTTTTTGAGAAAAGGAATTTCTCTCCGTCTGGTTTAGCTTTCACCAGTTTTTTGAGAACGTCTGGTATAGCCTGGAAGCACATACGGACGACTTCTTTGAAGATGGAGTGCTCATTGATGACGTATTTTGGTGCTTCGATATAAGTACCCACTCGGGCGACACAGGCGACAAAGACATCAACAGCCATACGAACATCAGATGGATTGATAGGAGTAGTGACCTGAACAGAAAACGTCATTCATTCAAATATGAAATATAGAATTTACCTCATCATCTAAAACAAGGACTTGCTGAAGATAAGAGTAAACATTCGAATCGACAATTAGTCGTCCGGAAGTCACATTTAATTTTTGGCTTTCGAATTTTCTTGATCTTTGTTTTATCGTCGTCGTCTTCCTCTTCTTCTTCATCTTCTTCATCCTCATCATCTTCGTCTTCATCGTCATCTGTATCATCATCCATATTCAAAAGATCAGCGTCTTCTTGTTGAAGAAATTTGGAAAACTCTGGATTACTCCTTTTCAGTCTGAAAGTGTTTTATGAAAACTAAGCTGAACATTAATTCCTCACTTTTCTAAATTCAGTTTATGTTTATTCATCCCTCCTTTCTCTACAGTCACAGTTCCATCATCTTCTTCGAATTCATTCCCATCCAGACTTCCTTCTCCATCCAACTTTGCAACTTCCTCGTCTGAACTTTCTTCATCTTCCGATGCGACTACTTTCTCTGATTTGGCTCGCTTTGGTACCAGTTTTCGCTTTTTGAGAACTCCTGTTGACTTTTTGAGTTTCATTCTGTAAAAAGTATGCATCAGACATGAAGGATTGTGAGGCAGATATAGTTCCACAAATACTAAAACTGGTTCAAAAAATGAATGTTTCGATTTCAGAAGATTGTCAGATTATTGGGTATAATGCGAAGAGCTTAGATCTTGATGCTATTTTTTGATTCACATGGTTTTGCAAATTAGATTGACTTTTCGCAGATTTCCTACGTGTAACCAGTATTGTTTCTCTGCTTTTGACTGTACGTGAATGCTAGCACACATAATCAGAGTTTACAGTCACAATTATGTTTTACAGGGTGGCTTTTAATTATTGCAACGCTTTTTTGATGCGATTCTGGAAACCGGTGGAACGTTTTTCATGGGGTCTATATTTTTCAATATTTTCATTATTGCATCATTAGTGCTTTTACAAACTTTCAGCTCCATAGCTTTTGATTCTGGAGAATGACTAAGCCGAGTGTACACCGCTCCACCATCGTTGAAATGTTCAACGGCGGAAAGGGCCCGAGTTTCATCAAAAATCGTCTCTGAATCACTCGTTCGGCTTTTCCTCGGACCATAAAACATTACAATGAGGTTGGTACAAACAAAGACCGTCCACGAAGAAGGATTCCGACCACTGTGACCACTCCTCCGAAGATCTGAATGGTCCGAGAGCGAATCAGGAAAAATTCGCATAGATCCATGAGAAAGAGAGCAGAAAATCTTGGAATATCAAGTTTTTCTTTGCTAAAAGTTGTCAAAAAGAAGTTTTTATTGGTCCTTCATCTGGTTCTCAAAAGAGTATTCCTCCCGAATCCAAAAAGTCAAAAAAATCCTTATGAAAGCTGAAATTCTGCTGGCTGACACGCGAGTTGGTGAAAACTCGGTAACCTCTTCCTCAGACGAAAACCATTCACAGTAGAGGCTGAGTTCAACTCTCAAATTTACCAATTGCTTTCTACGAATCTTCAACAAGATTTTGACAACGGGAAAACAATTTATACAGCTTCTCATCCAACTAGTATGATGAGTTTCGGTGTCATCTGCTTTTTGTCCAAGAGGGAGTCAAAATAAAAAATAAAAATTATTAGGGGATGTTTTGGAGGAGCAAACACAATTATGTGTTCGAGAACACTATGTACAGCAATATTGGACATCCAGCAAAACGGATTACCAGAAAAAACGTCCAAAATCACTCAAAAGTAGTTTTAAGATCATTTCCTTAGTTTGACTAACAAGGGCAAATGACATGTTTCTTTCCCCCTAATCGGACCCACTTGACTTTTATATTTGTCAGTTTTGTGAAACAAGGCCTGTGTAAAACCCCATTCAAGTTTGGAGGGTCAGAAGAAAAAACTAGTCGAGGAATAGGGCAAGCTTCCACAGGAATACCTCCGTGCCGCAGCCGATGCTTACCCAGAGCGTCCTAGGACTGCCATTAAAGCGGGAGGTGGCTGAATAAAACAATTCTTATTTTTTCTTGTTTTCATGCATATGAATAAAGATTTTGTTGATTTATAGTCCTTTCCTAACTTTATTTCTCGAGATATGCTCATTCAAACGCGTTGCAATAATTAAAAGCTACCCTGTAGCACCCATACTGGTCCGAATTGAACGAAATTTTATTTCTGGTAATCTTTTCGGTACATCTCGATCAAATAACTTCAATCAACACTTTCTTAGCCATGATCTTCCATCTCAATCCACAACTGAACAAATATTCAGTTTCTTCTTTCTGATTCACTGCGACTTGTGAGACGGTAAGCGACTGGATCGGGGTCACTAGACACGCGACTAGAGATTGCGGAATTCAAGGAGACTCAGTAGGAAGACAGGAAGAGAATTCGAATGAGACACCAAGAAATGTTTGGAATAAAGGAAATAGAATATGTCAACTATAGTCTCATTTGCATATTAGGAAACCCAAGTGGATTCCAATTCACTTTCACAATGTTCCATTTTTTCTTATGCTGCCTCATCTTATCTAGCGTGATTAGTTCAATTTTGATTTCTCTCTTTGGAGATTCAATGAATGACGCAAAATCTTTTCGAGTAGGAAGAAGCCTGTGAGTTCGAGAACAGTTGCAGCTAGAAAAAAGTTTTGTACTAACAAAATGTAGACAATTGTACATATGAAAATTTTTTTGCAAATGCTGTGGTTTTTGAGATACACTCATTCCAGCAAAAACAAAGTAGTAATGAATTGTCTTATTCCGTGAAGTATGTAGTTTCTCTCTTGGCCATTTTTCTCTCCTGGACAAAAGGGGCGGAGCCTAAATTCTAAAGTGGTTTTTTGATGATAAATTCAATGTTTGTGTAATTTTTACGAAAATACAAATTTGATGGATTGAGTAACAATGTTACTTTTTTTTTACTAACATTGCATTTCTAACTTATAAAATAGTTAGAAATGAACTTGTGTTTTAATGGAACCTAAAACAAAAAAATTTCAAACCATACCACAGCTTTCGTGATAGCAGCTGAGCGAATGATTCCACTGACTTGTGATGGATAAGATTGAACTGACTCTACCCATGTATCACGTTCCCACACACCTACTCCTCGACGATCGGCGACCTGAAAGAAATAACTATGATTACCTTAATTATCAGATATTTCACTTGCCTTTTCACTCATAAGAAGTCTACTAATAAGTCTTGAATAAGCAGGCACAGTCTGCAACGACTTCAAATGCTTCACTTGTTCTGGACCTGGTACGCGAGCATAACCACGCCTAACAACTTCTACATTGAGATTTGTACGACCGAATGCAGTTCTTTTAACAGTGACATCAGCATCTACGACGTGTGGAGCTCCTTCTACTTCCTAAAAAATTCGATACAAATTGTTCTCTGAATGTAAGTTACCTTGATCACTGTAAAAGTAACTGGCTTGTTGGTTAGCCTTAAGTCTTTCGCCAAGAACTGTTGCCCTGATTGAGAGAGCTCTACACCGGCCAGCCGGAGATTCAGAAGACCCGGATTGACGTTCTTTCGTTTTGGAAGGAACGGAACCTTCATAACAGGTTCGTGTTCGACACGGAGCTCGCCACTCGGAAGTACTTCACGTACTCGTCCTTTCAGTTCCAACTCCTTCCGAATAAAATCCTTGGGAATTTGGTTAACGTGTTGGAACCTATGGAACTGTAACTCTCTAATCCATAGTTAATCTTGGCAAAATAAACCTACCAATCTAGAGTTTCTCAGGTAGATGATAACTCCAACAAGACCCACTCCGACGATTGCTCCCTGGAAAAGTAAGTCATTTATAAGCTGCATATATTTTTTAAAATGAAATACTTACTCGAACAGCAAGAGCCGTGTATCTGTCAATCGGGTCGACGAATTTTCCGCCTTTAGGAATGGAACTGGCGGTTGGATTAGCTTGCCCATGGTTCGGGTGTGTAGCAGCAGCTTCCGCCTCTGCCATTCTCTGAATACTTGGAAAAATGATTGAAAAACAGGCTCACAAGACAAATTAAGTTCGTAAAATACTATTTGCGAAGTTTAAGCATCAGAAAACATGATTTTAAGACAGAAAATGGATTCAAAAAACAGCCGTCCGACGCAGGGCACAAGCTTTGCGCCTGCTGGCAAAATCGTGCCAACACTCATGGCGGATCATTCTATGTTGTCCGAGTGGAGTACACGAAGAAAGAATTGCGGGAATACAAAATTAGATTTTTCTTAAGGAACTTGTTTTCGTTTCTTTCCAGATTTAGAATTTCTTTAATAATATTCATCATTATATAATGAACTGCTACGAATCTGACTTGCTGACAACCGAACTAGCGCCCAAACGACGTGATGAATTGCACATCCACAACAAAAAGTTGGAAGAGGTTAGTTAGACTTCGAAATTCGTTACTCATGCTATTTTTACTGGTTTCTCACTGGATAATGGATTCATTCCCGGAAAATTCAACTCAGTTCAGAGTATTGTATCTGACTGGCCCTACTGGTTCAGGTAATCTGAAGCTAGTAGCAGAATTAAACTCATTCATTCTCTCAGGTAAATCTACCGCCGTTGAAGTTTTATGCAAAGAGAAAAAAATTGAGTTGATTGATTATTCTCCTGAGCTGCTTCATGATGATCGTCTAGAATGTGAAAAACCGAATTGCAGTCAGCTGATTCGATTTTTAGTCCGACGACATAGAAGTTTGAACGCCAAACCCAGTAAATGTGTTCTTTTCATTTCGGAATTACCAGACCAAGCTTACAGGTAGAGGAGAAATTTCATAAATGCTCTTATACGGAATTTCAGTGAGTCTGAAGCGTTTCGAGATGATATTAGTGAAGCACTACGATTTATTAGACACCCAGTAATATTCTGCCTAACAAACAATATAGCATCTTGGAACTTGAATCCTGACAGAATATTCACATCAGAATTTATTAAAGTTTGTTTGAAAAAATAATCAAACTTTAAAAAAAAAGAACTTAGAAAAATCACATCGACACAATCAATTTTAATCCAGTTGCTGATACGTTAATGAAAAAAACCAATGGGTCGTGCATCAAGACTTCTTCGATCGTCTTTGTCTGAAACCAAATTAAAAATGATTGGAGAAACGGCTAATGGAGATTTGCGAATTGCAATGAATATGATCCAAATGAACTCGGCAGGATCAGATGTCTCTCGAAGACCTGGGAGCAAGATCATTTTTGCATCGAAAGCCAATCGAGAAGACGTAAATCATGCACTAAAAATTAAACTGATTGTTGATTTTAGGCATTTCATATGATTGGCCGAATTCTATACGCAAAACGAGTCAATCCAAACATTCCACAGCCAAAAGGTCATTTTATAAAAAAAAGAAAATCAGCTCCAGCTCCAGAACCTACAGAAAGAACAGATCTGGAGCATGATCCAACGGAAATTATTGCAATGTCCAGTATGTCGTCCGAAAAGGTGATACTAAGCGAAGATATATTTTTCTTTTTTTGGTAACTCTAAAATTCGACATTTCAGCTCACAGGATTTCTTTTTGAGAATGAGCACGCCTTCTGTTCAGATATGAAAAAATATCGTCAAGTCATTGAGGCACTTTCTTTTTGCGACGTCTTGACGGGAGACTGGAGCTCAGCGAGAACATTTCCTGACGAATATGCTTCACAAGTAGCAACCAGAAGTGTTATGTGGCATAATTTCAATGAGAGTAAGTAAAAAATATTTCAAAAAGTTGAATAGACCTCCAGCTATTGACGCATTTCAGTCAGACCGAAAACATTATACGCAATTTCTCCTTTTGCCATGAAGAATCTTGAGCGACAAATGACAATAACAAGAAACGATGTGAGAAGATTGCCAATGGTCGGAGATAAACACTTCTCCTCGCTTACAGCTCCATATCAAACTATTATTGAAAATATAATTGATCCTCGAAGAATTGAAATGTTTATTTCAAGGCCAATGGATTTGAGTTGGAATAAAGGAAAAGACAGAATCGAAGAACAAATGGTGAACCTGGTACTTGATTGCATATTACAAAATTCTCAACAAATCATTTCATTTTCAGCAAACTCTTTCCTTCCTTGGACGCAAAAAGCCTCAAATGAAGAAGAAAAACGTAGTGTAAGTGAACTCTTACAACTGTAAAGGCAAAACAGATGAAGAATCAGAAGAAGAAAAGTTTACAATTGAAGATTCTAGTGATGATAGTTTTGATAGTTTTGATGAATCTTAATGTATTCATTTACTAGTGTTCCCGTCTTCTGCATATTTATGCCTTCGGATAATGAATGCTACAACTTTATTAGCTCGTAGTAAAATTCAAAACATTGAATTGATCAGTACACTGGTTTGGTTTTACTTGGAGATGATGCTGGTGTGATGTCATTCAATTCCTCAATGAATCGATTGATGTCTTTATTGATCGGATCCTTCTTATTGCCACGTTTTCTCTGAAAATGTTTCAAATTGGAAAACATTTTGATTTTGAAAAAACAACGAACCGAGATATAATCAAGTACAACTGCATAGATTCCAGCGTATTGAGCAAATGATTCGGCAGGACTGGGACGTTGTTGTTTGATATCTTTCATGATTTCACAAATGTTCGGTTCAATTCCATTATTCAACTGATTGATTGCGTAGAGAGCAGCAATGAAACAACAGGCTCGACCACATCCGAATACACTTACGACACAGACATTAGCGTTTTGAATCTAAAAAAAAATGTAATCATTTCCAAGATAAAAAACAATGGTAAAAAATTGAACTTGTTCATATGGTGTACTACAGTAACCCTCCAATCTCTCAAAATAGTTACCTGTTTCTCGGTTAGAAATTGATGGATCATTTTGATGATGGGTCTAGTTTTTGGTGCCTGCTGCATGTGTTCCCATGATACATGATGATGAACTTGACACATGACAGAATCCGAGTTTCCCTCCGGTAGCACTTCAATCGTGTACTCTTTTGGATCACCCGAAATCTCAGTTCTCCGATTATTGATAAACATTTTTCCAACGTATTGATATCCACCGAATTCGTCTTTGAATAGAGAGGTCGGCGTGTTTTTGAGTGCTTTGTCAGGAACCATCAAGTAGACTAAGGTGATTTGTTCTTGGTAAATCATGTGCCAAAAATCCTCGACGAAACTGTCATTCTCGAATTGAGGCAACTGGGAAACGATAAGTTTGTGGTTGAACTGAAAATGATTATCAACTTGTCAGAAACAACTATTTTGAATGAGATCACATACATCTTTGAGTGTGATGAAGCTGGCATTGATATAGTTGACATCATCATGTCCCGGACGATTCAGAATGACTCGATTATCATCGTAGATTTTGGGGGACTGAAAAGTGTAGTTTACAATTGTAGGTAAATACAATAATTTGAAAGTAGTAAGATTTACAGTACCCCCTGTCGATTTCTGACAGTATTCGCTTCAAAAGCTTCTGTTGTCTTGTTGCAGACGAGAGAGTCGAGAAATTCGAATTCAGAACGGATCTTCCTGATATCTGGAAGTTTTATCAAATATTCAAAATCTAAAAATCAAAATTCACCCCTGTTATTATTGAAAAAGTTGAGAGACGCTGGCATTCCGAGCCACACTTTTGGCCGTTTCGATGCCTTCGGAGGAGTGGTTTCTTCGGGTATTTGAAATAGTTCATTTCCACCTCCCAACGAGATTATGACATTATCATCGTAATTTCCGTGTCAAAGTATCATTCATCATCCAAACACTACGATTTCCATTGAAGCGGTTCAAATTGAATGATTTCTAGACTACAAGAACTACACCAGGCTACATACGGTTCAGAGTCTTCCGGAAAAGATACTCAACATCCTAAATTATTGAACTTTTCAAAGCTGAATGTTAATAGGGTCGAATACTTTCCTGCCTTCCACGTCATTGTACTTCTAGGTACACACTCCCATTGAACTGTTAGCTTGTCCCATTGAATTATCATCAGTTGCGGTTGTTTTGAGAAAAAGAGACATATCAGTTGGAATTAAGATTTGAAAAAAGATAATGAGAAAAGAGGAGGAACATGTGACGATAAGAACAAATACGTGCAAAAATGAAACAAGTTGCCATTGAAAATGGATATCTGTTTTGGTTTTTTGATTTCAAGAGAGTCTGAAGAAAAAGAGATCAGAGTAGACTATCTATCTATCTTTCTGTCTGTTGGTTGACCCAATATTCATTTTATATTTTGCAATTCATAGTTCCCTTTTTATGAGTGAATCGAAACATTTTCTTCTTCATGAAATTTACACACCTAGTGTTTATCCTGCCTAATTTCTCTTTACATCTCCTTTCAAAAATCGAATGAATCACTTCTCCCCACAAATCAGAATTGTTATTATTTAGCCTCCAGAATAATGGAATCTTCTCGCTTCAGAAATGGAAACATTTTGATAGGGAAAGTGAGAGGTAAGCATTTAATCAACACGTACATCGACCTCCTTCCTATCCATTCCCTTCTCATCATGATACATTTATATCGATACATGCATAGAACTATCACGTTTTCATCGCCTTGAATATCCAAAACTGTTCTTTGCTCAAATTGAACGAAACTTGTTCATTTCTGAAATCATATGCAAAAAGGAAGAGATGTTTGGTTTCATTTGAAACGAAAAGAATCGTTGAGATTAACTGTTTCTTTTCCTTTTGCGGGGTTAGGATTTTGGACTCGATTTCTACGACAAACGACTTCGATAAACTACGGTATGATTCGTGGGAAAGTGTGGGTGGAGTCATCAGACTCGGTGAGGAGAGATTAGTGGGTCATACGGTAGAAATTAGGACACAAATCATAGAATTTATGTTAGATTAAGCTAACTTCAGTTGCACCAGGAACAAGACTGCAAACGAAATGAGGAGGTTGCAGGGATTCTGATAGGATTAGTGAGAAATTATGGAAGTTTGGTTCTTTGGCATAACTGTCACTGATTTGAAAACCATTCAAAGGTTTTGGAACTATTGGAAACGTGGACAATGAACTCAATTACTGCAGACAGAGAGCACAGTATTCGGAATTAATTACAGAACAATCTAACGAAGAGTTTTTTTCTGAAAATCATTTCTAGTGTTTGGCAGGGTTTGAATACAGATCTTCTTCAGTGGAGTATCGCAACCTTTCTCGCTTAGTTTACTGAACAGTAAGATAAGTTTGTTGCAGATTCAAATGTTTTGGATTTGTGCAAGCGTTGTAATCCACAGTCATAACTGAATTATAGTTTTTAGTTTCAAGAGGTCAGTTCTTCTTAGAACGTAAGTTTCTCAAACAAGAACAGGAAAACATACTGGTGGATGCTACCAAAAAAACTCAAGAATTCACTTCAATTTCTGAATTGGCGCTTCTTCAAGTTGAATGCTTTTTACAGTGGAAACCTTTCCTTCAACTTTGGAGTGGATACATTTCTGATACCGTAATCCGTGCAAAAAGGAAGTGCCGATTGACCTCCGATGAGAATAGGAGTGATGAAGTTGATGCAATGTAAATAATATTAGTTTCATTGTGGATTACGGTAGTTGCCCATATAATATATAAAACATTAAAAAAATATACAATTAGGTTTTTGGTGGGAATCCTTGGTTAGTGCAGTCGCGTTCTTATACATGAAGGTACTGGAGATCTCCTCCTTATTTTGATTCTTCAAATGTTTTTTCTGCCATTTCTGGTCCTTTCGTTTCGATTCCAGCGCCAATCCCACCAATTCTGATGTCTTTTCTGACATTGGTTCAGAATTTCCTCAAAATGACCGAAGCGCACCCAACTCTCCCATAATCTACTCATGTCTTGCGTCGATGATGTTCGAAACGCATTACCACAGAATCGAACGATGAAACACTTGAAGAACGTGCGCGTCCACCCCTTCCCCGTCAGCTAATCTCCAATTTCTAAGGAATCTTTGTAGTATGAAACTGCTGATCAGTCAGGCTATGAGTGACGAAGGAACTGCCGACAGTGTTCCTGACATCTCGAAACCGTAGAATTCAGCTTGCAGCATTTTTCCATCATCGTCTTGAAAAT
>GL379930.1:336043-352853 GCA_000143925.2 Caenorhabditis brenneri | reverse complement strand
AAAAAGTCACTGAAAAAGCAGAATTTCTCAAAATTAGCACTTATGATTGATGATGATTTGAAGCAAAACAATTATTTGAAGTCAGAGACTTACAACAAATCGAAGTTCAATAAAAGTATGATCAAAACCAACCCTGTTTTGGTTTCTTCTGTTTGATCTCCACAACCTCCTCTATACGATCCAGGAAATCATGGCCAGGAATATGAACATATGTCAAATAACCACCGCCATCCACTCCAATTAAATTTCCCATTCTAAAAAACATTGTTATCAACTATTTTATAGTTTTTTCGTATTTTTCTTACTCTTGTCGGAATTTTGGAGGCGCTTTGACATGAATAACCCAAAGCAGAACTGCCTTTTTATAGTTATCAAAATGTTTGAACTCAGCATACAATTTTCCATACAGCTTGCGCCTCAGACTGAAATTTCCTTGAATTACTCGAATTTTGATTTTGTTAAATTACTTTTTTGCCATTGACTGTTTGTTCCTTCCTAGGAGCGGCACTGCATCAACAACACATTGCTGGACGCTGACACGGTCAGTGCCTTCTTCTTGGATTTTTTTCCATATATAATCAATTATGGTTGCTCTTTCAGCAGCAGTCGTCTCTCCTGACATTTTTCAGAAAACGAGAAATGAACAGTTTCAATAAAATACTTGTCAAGTACACGCTGCTTAATGATTTTGGCGTGACTATTGTTTTGAGTTTTTATGATATTTTTTGTAATCTATGTTTATTGGAAAAAAAGAACCAAAAAACGATGGGTTATGAAACTGAAATTAGAAAAGGGAGGGACTAACAGTAGTCTCAAAATAAGCGGATATTTCTTGGAGAATAAGGAGAGAAAGAGTTTGTGCTATTTCAACTTGGTCTGGTGTTTCATTGATCTTCTGCAATTGTTTATTTTTATGCGACTTTTTTATTTTTGGAGAACTATATCAAGAATTATACTGATACATTTAGAATCGGCTGATATTGAAAACCGCGAAAATGATTGGAATAGGAAATTCTAATCGAAAGAGCAACATGTCAACTTCTGAATTCCAAATATTCCTATAGATTCCTCTATAGGTCATTCAATGAATACAATCTTATTTTCTACAAACTTTTTTCCATTTCCCTGTTTCTCAATACCTCCCAATCGCTCATCACTTTCCCTAATACCTCTATCTTCTCTGTAGACAACGATAATTAATTTACTTCATAGCTCATTAATAAGTTTCTTTTTCTATTTGTGATAAGAAACGGATTGAATCTGTGTGTTAAGACAGAAAAGCGTATCACCTAATTTATCTTCTCGGAGATCTCCCTATCACGGGTCAAGAAGTTGTTTGTCGTCCGCTGTTCTTTTCGGACAGGATGTCGGTTTGAAGGAAGAGAAACTTCTTGCAAAAATCCATCTTTGGAAATTTGAACAGAAGGAAAAGTATTTGGAGAAGATGAAGTGTTTACTTAGCAATCATTCTTTGAGAATAAATTATTAGTTATCAAATTGTACATGTAATAGTAGGAAATGAGAAGTTTAGGTATGACCCATATGACGAAAAGGCAAGAAAAGAATGAAATGAGTTAAGAAAGCCAACTTGGAGAGGCAAATACAGTAACCATTGCTCCATCGGAACCCCATGCGGGACTCAATGCATATGGGGATAAAACGACAGCAGTGACATATTGGGGTGAGAGAATTGTTGGAGAAAGAACGAATGGAGAAAGGACTAATGGACTAAGAGCCAATGGATTCAGAATAATTGGTCCCAAACAAAATGGAGTCAGAATTAATGGAGTGAGAACTTGTGGAGAGAGAATGAATGGAGCGAAGATAAGAGGAGATAGAACGAATGGATTCATGGATCCAGGGCATAAAATGAAAGGATTGAAAGCAAGAGGAGATATAATGATTGGAACCATCAAGAAAGGATTGACAGCTACTGGGGATAGAATACGTGGAGATATGATGACTGGCACCATAAGCCATGGAGACATAATCATTACACCATAGATGGCAGGCGAGAGAATCAATGAGCACAACATTACAGGAGACAAAATCGTTGGTTGGGAGACGGACTGAAATATTATTTATTAGAGTTAACTTGAGAAAAGTTACAAATCTCCACCACAATTTCATATTTCTCGATCAAAATAACTCACCACTGGATCTAAAATAAAGTTGGAGAATGTGACTGGAGACAACACAATGTCATTCCTTCTCGCCTCAAATTTCACTTTTTCATGTGCCAAATCGTTAATTGTGCTCATGATTGCTCTATCAATTTGAGGTCTACTCAATGATTTGGCTGTCTTCAAGAACTTCTGATTCTCTCCAACGGATCCTTTTCCATAAATCAAATCCATCTGATCATGTCTCATAATTGTATATCCTGTTCTGTTCATTTCTTTCAATTGCTCATCTGAATATGTCTTATCAAGAGCTTCAAACATATCAATCTTCTTTGCTTCATGTGGATATTTCTCAGTCACATTCTCATTTCAATCTTTTCTTGCCTTTTTATCATATGGGTCATACCTAAACTTCTCATTTCCTACTATTACATGTACAATTTAATAACTAATACTTAATTCTCAAAAAATGATTGCTAAGTAAACACTTCATCTTTTCCTTATAATTTTCCTTCTGTTCAGATTTCCAAAGATGGATTTTTGCAAGAAGTTTCTCTTCCTTCAAACCGACATCCTGTCCGAAAAGAACAGCGGACGACAAACAACTTCTTGACCCGTGATAGGGAGATCACCGAGAAGATAAATTAGGTGATACGCTTTTCTGTCTCAACACACACACACACACATTCAATCCGTTTCTTATCACGAATAGAAAAAAGAAAACTAATTAATGAACTATGAAGTAAATAAATTATCGTTGTCTACAGAGAAGATAGAGGTATTAGGGAAAGTGATGAGCGATTGGGAGGTATTGAGAAACAGGGAAATGGAAAAAAAGTTTGTGGAAAATAAGATTGTATTCATTGAATGACCTATAGAGGAATCTATAGGAATATTTGGAATTCAGAAGTTGACATGTTGCTCTTTCGATTAGAATTTCCTATTCCAATCATTTTCGCGGTTTTCAATATCAGCCAATTCTAAATGTATCAGTATAATTCTTGATATAGTTCTCCAAAAAAAAAAAATTTGCATAAAAATAAACAATTGCAGAAGATCAATGAAACACCAGACCAAGTTGAAATAGCACAAACTCTTTCTCTCCTGATTCTCCAAGAAATATCCACTTATTTTGAGACTACTGTTAGTCTCACCCTCACCCAAATTCAGTTTCATAACCCATCGTTTTTTGGTTCTTTTTTTCCAATAAACATATATTACAAAAATATCATAAAAACTCAAAACAATAGTCACGCCAAAATCATTAAGCAGCGTGTACTTGACAAGTATTTTATTGAAACTGTTCATTTCTCGTTTTCTGAAAAATGTCAGGAAAGACGACTGCTGCAGAAAGATCAACCGTTATAGCCTATGTATGGGAAAAAATAAAAAAAGAAGGTACCGACCGTGTCAGCCTTCAACAATGTGTAGAAAAATCCGTCCCGCTACTAGGAAGGAACAAAAAGTCAATGTCAAAGAAGTAATTGAACAAAATCAAAATTCGAGTAATTCAAGGAAATTTCAGTTTGAGGCGCCATCTGCATGGAAAATTGTATGCTGAGTTCAAACATTTTCATAGCTATAAAAAGGCAGTTTTGCTTTGGGTTATTCATGTCAAAGTGCCTCCAAAATTCCGACAAGAGTAAGAAAAATACGAAAAAACTATAAAATAGTTGATAACAATGTTTTTTAGAATGGGAAATTTAATTGGAGTGGATGGCGATGGTTATTTGACATATATTCATATCCCTGGCCATGATGATCTGGATCGTAAAGAGGAGGTTGTGGAGATCAAACAGAAGAAACAAAAAAAGGGTTGGTTTGATTATACTTTTATTGGAACTTCAGTTTGTTGTAATTCTCTGACCTTCAAACAATTGTTTTGGTTTCAACTCATCATCAAACCATAAAGGTGCTACGTTTTGAGAAAATTTTGCTTTTTCCCGTGACTTTTTAGATAGAGAAGGTTGACATTCTGTCCCTATTTGACACGTAGCAAGGTTATGCAATTTTTAAAATATTTTAATGTTTTATTTCTGAATCTTTTTTCTTCTTCAACTCTAAAAACCTCTTCAACTCTAAAAGTATTTTCCTCTTCAAAAAGTAAGCTCAACATTTTATCACCAAGATTGGGGATTTAGAATGACAGATTTCACAAACAAAAACGGTTTTTACAGTGTCAGACGATAAGAAGCCAACAACTACTAGAACACCAGTCAACACCCCAGTCCAGTCGGTCAGTGCAGGAAGCACGGAAGCAAATGATTCAAAGCAAGACTCACAAGCCCTTCATTCATCGATTACCGGTATTGATAAGGAGTCTCAAACTGTCGAATACGCCGAGGTACCAGAACGCAAACCCGGAAGAGACTTGTCTGTGGAGGGGTCTCCAATACTGTTTGATTATACACAGTCTTCGAGCGAGACAAAGCAGAAGTCACAGAAGTCAGAAGTCATGTCAGAAGTCACCAATATTAATGTCGCACCAGTTCAACCAACAAATAACCTTGAATTCACTGAAGTATTTTCGGTGTCCATCACCCCAAGCATCGAGAAATCTGGCAAAGGTTCAGTATTCACTTGTTATCTGGGAGAATGGGATTCAGAAATGATGAAGGACGTTCGTTTGCATAATGTGGCTCGAGAATTGTATGATCTGTATACATCTGTTGGTGGCCCAAGTGACGACTCGGTGTCCAGATTTGCTTCGCGATTGTTGATGTCGATAAGCTTCGATAGAAAGGTGAGAGGCAGATCAATGATTTTCACAAAACATCATTTTTTTCGGTACCACCTATGAAGTTTGTGCTTTGTATTCAAACGTTTGTGATGAGTCTGCTGAGCCTGGCGGAGGATCCTCAAATGGGTAGAGATGTGGTCCCAGTCAAGAAACTCTTTGAAAGTCTGGAAAGATTAAACAAATCGTTTGGATTCAAAATGAATCGAGAAGTTGCTGAAGACATCGAATCACGTATGAGAAAGGAGGAAGGTAATCCAACAGTGAGTTTTTCTTCTAAAAATTTGATTCATTTTCATAAAAAATGATTTCAGTTTGTCCGCATCGATGACCTTGGCAAACGGATCACACAGGGGATGTGCAGCTTCCAGTGAGCATGTTATTTTGAACTCGAATTTTTCTGCAGCTCTACTCTTATCCAGTAAACGTACTTTTAAAATAAATGAAGAATAATTTTTATTGGATGGTTTTGAGAAAAGAAAGAATAAGATATTCAACAAAACTGAAAACAAAAACAAGAAAAACCTAGTCTACAGCAAATAAAGACAATTGCAAAACAAAAAAACAGAACAATATATCTAAAACAACAAATCTACTTCTTCTTTTTTCTTTCCCTTTTCATTTGGGTCAGCGATTCCATGCAATTGTCTCCACTCGGTCTGAACTCGTTCCTGTGCTTCCAGTGTTGTTGGTGCGTATCTCGAATATTCCATACTGAATTCTCCTTTTCCTTCTGTCAATGATCGAAGTTCTGATGTGTATCCGAACATATCAGAAAGTGGTGCTTCACAGATAACAGTTGCATACCCTTCTGTTGAATCAGTTGTTGTAATGAGAGCATTCCGCTGAGTCAATGAAGTTACTACATTTCCTTGGAATTCAGCTGGTGTCGTCACTTCAACCTTCATGATTGGTTCGAGTAACAGCCGGTTTGCCTTTTCGAAAGACTCGCGCATCATGTTTTGCATTGTATTGATCATCGCAATTTCAGTGGAATCGACAGCGTGAGTGGATCCATCTTGAATACGAACATGAATTCCAGCGATTCTCGATTTGATGAGTGTTCCTTCAGCGACAATTGCACCGAGTCCCTTTTTGAGAGATGGGAAAAGATTCTTTGGAATATTCTTTCTGAACGTTTCATCCGAGAATTCCACAACTGTGTTACGATCAGCTGGAAGTGAATCAATGACTCCTTCAATCTCTCCGAACTGTCCTTGACCTCCAGTTTGTTTCTTGTGGCGGAAATGGAGTCTGAAAATGTTGTTTGTGATTAAAATGCTTTCGGCATTATCAAACGCTCATTTATCTCTAAGTAGCCTTATCGGGACGAGTTTTCACTAGAACTTACTTATAAGGAGCTCCCAAACACTCTCTATAAGCGACGGATGGTTTTCCAAGCTCTACAGGACAATTGTATTCACTCTTCATACGTTGTGCATAGATTTCCAAATGTAATTCACCCATTCCTGAAACAATTGTCTCCTTGGCTTCTTGATTGTATTCTCTTCTGAATGTTGGATCTTCTTTGGTGAAACGAGTCAAAGCTTTGATGAAATTATCAGCATCTTTACGATTTACTGGTTTGATAGCCATTGAAATCACAGGCTCTGGAATGTGCATTGATTCCTGAAATATGAAAATGAGGATATTAATCAAAAGTTTAATCAGGACACATACACAATGTGGCGCTAAATTTTGATCGGTTGAAAAAGTTTCTCCAGAATGGCAATCAAGACCGAAAGTGGCACAAATATCTCCAGCATATGCGGTTGTGATCTCTTCCATGTCGGCTGCGTGCATTCGAACCAATCTCTGTACTCGAACTTTTCTTCCGTCTCTTGATGCATAAACAGTATCTCCCTTGCTCAATTGACCTTGATAAACACGGAAATATGTCAATTGTCCGTATTTTCCGGCTTCTAATTTAAAAGCGAGACCGACGAAAGTTGTTGCGTTCAGGTGAAAGAATAATTCCTTTTTCTTCTCCTGATTCGGTTTTCACTGTGGCTTTGTTAACAACTTCAGATGGATCTGGGATGTATTTCACAACAGATTCGATCATTGTCTGAACTCCCTTGTTTTTCAAAGCGGATCTTGAGCGACAATTGCATCGAGTCCCTTTTTGAGAGCTGGGAAAAGATTCTTTGGAATATTGTTTCCGAACGTTTCATCCGAGAATTCCACGACTGTGTTACGATCAGCCGGAAGTGGATCAATGACTCCTTCAATCTCTCCGAACTGTCCTTGACCTCCAGTCTGTTTCTTGTGGCGGAAGTGGAATCTGAAAATGTTGTTTGTGATTAAAATGCTTTCGGCATAAGCAAACGCTCATTTATCTTCAAGTGGCCTTTTCGGGACAAATTTTACTAAAACTTACTTATAAGGAGCTCCCAAGCGCTCTCTGTAAGCGACGGATGGTTTTCCAAGCTCTACAGGACAATTGTATTCACTCTTCAAACGTTGTGCATTGATTTCCAAATTTCTGCCTAGACCGTTCATTTCTGCCTAGATACGACAATTTCTGCCTAGACCCTTCATTTCTGTCTCACTTTTTTCCTGCACACTGCGCGAAATTGTAAAAACGAACACATTACTTTTAGGAGGCGATACTTTTGCTTTAAAAATAAAAGTGAACAACTTTCGAGAGAAAAAAACCATTTCTTCAGGTGTTGGTGACCTTCGTATAGTTGGGTGAAAACATGTATAAAACTCTTGTAGAGAATTTGATGAAATGAAAAAAGAGAACACAAGAGTATAGATTTGAAATTATAGAGTCACTCTGAAATATAATGGTGATAATGATATTTACATAATGAACGGCTTAGAGTTCGTTAGTGTTCTACGAGCAAAATCAATTCGAGAAACACAGAAAACTTTTATTTTACGTGGAAACTCTAGCCGAGATGAGTTTTTTCGCGGTTTCACGAGTAATGTCAATTAAAGAACTTCCATTTCCATTGTTTACCACCGTCTCAGACCGAGAATCTACCAAGGTAAGGTATGATAATGTTACAGTTTTCTTTTAAAAGTGTCAACTGATGAGAATATCAATTTTGTCTTTCTACGGACAAAATAACAAATGTTTTTGAATCACAGAATGAATAATTTGCCTGAAAAACACCCAACTCTTACGGATATTTTGCAACCACAGCTTAAACAAGAGAATCCAATGGGACAAGAACAAAACCTGAGTTTGGTTTCAAATTCCAATGTTAGTTTTTACTTGTATCAACTGGAAAATCCATTTAGTTTCAGAACACTCAGTTCAATTTGTTCCCATCAACTCCTCCAGTGCCACCGTATTCATTCAATCATAAACATCAACTGATGAATCCACGATTTCATATGCAACACCCTATGGATCCAGTAAGATATTCATTGAAGAGCTAATCGAGAACTCAAATTTTCCAGATCCGAACTGTCCTTTCATTTCAAGCACAAGAAAACATTGCTTCTCGTCGAGATGCTGCTGAAAGGCAGGCTCAAGTGAGCCAAGTTCTTGTGGATGTCACCAAAATGCTGTTGAAGGAGCAGGAAAACAATCGAAACTTCCAGAAGGAAATTATTGGAATGTTCGCTACAAAACTGTCGGAGCATTCTGCAAAGCTCACTGCAGCCCCTCCTGCGACGGCTCAGGCACTTGTTTCAGTCGCAACCAGTCCTGTCAGAGATCCAACAGCGGGTACGAGTGGTCCTTCGTATTCGCCATACTCGAGAAAAAGAAAATATCCAAGGTTTGTAAATTGAGCATTTACTAAAAAAGTATTATTTATCAAATCTTTAGTGTGATGGCCAATAAAAAAGTTATTGGAAAAGGAAAAGGCTATGATGAGGTTTGTTTTTTCCTTATCTGATTCAAAACTATTCTATCTTTTTCAGACTACACAGTCTTTTACATCGTTTGTGTGCAATTCCTGTTCAGAAGAACTACCGAATCGTAGAGCATTGAGAAAGCATTCTGAAGAAATGCATCCGAATGTTTGAGAACTCTCTTGTATTTATCATTTTGTTTACATAAAAACTCGTGATACATGATCTTGCTGTGCATTGCAAATAAGTGAAAAATGCCAACACAACTTGCTGAAACTCATCTTTATCTTTACTATTAACAATCACCGCTTTCTGTGTGTCTGTATGTATTTCCGCGATGCTAGCGCCGCTCCTACTGGACCAATTTTCATGAAACTTTGACATTCCGAAAGACAATTATACCGCGGTGATGCCCATCTTTTTCATTTTCCATTTAGGGCTCTCTGGACCTCTCTGCTAAGATAGGCCACACAAAAAGCTCGCTGGCGAGATGAGAACTGCTAATTAGCGTGAACTGTCACAGTTGAAATCATCACAGCTTTTGAAGATGAATTAATATTTTTCACCATTATCACTTCTAAATTTCTCGAAAACGCCATTATTGCGATTGACATCTTCCAAGCGAACTCACCCGGCCCGTATGAAGCAAGAAGATTGGAGCCGCGAAGCGGCGCAAATCTTCTTGTTTAGAATAATTTATTAGCTGCTAACACCTCTATTGATTGGAATTCCGGGGTTTATTGACATGGTTTCCTGGGTTCATACTCAACATTTCTAATAAGTCTGTAGTTTCTATTGCGAACGTGAAGTCATAATTACAAGTTTATCACGTGCTTATCTCTTCAATTCTCAGTCAAAAATAGTTTTATTCATTTTAAATTTCATGGTACTTTTCACAAGCGGTCAGTTTCATTCTTTCTTCCTCTCCCATTTTTATTTTCTTCCCCGTTTTCAGATGCAAATACCGCTGAAACTTCAACTATTCGCGATCCGTCCGCAGCCAGCGAACACTCCGGTAAATGGAAAATGTGAAAAGGTTAACAAAGACGATTTGATCAATGAGGACGACCGAAACCTCCACAAAATTGTTTGCCGCCGTTGCAAATCCGTCATTTTTCCCGAAGACGTCGTCATGACAGTCGACAATCAACCCTATCAACTTCGTGTTATGTCCCATCAGGCGAAAGGACCACCGGCTGTTGAAAAGATTAGTTGGTGGTGGTACACTGAAAATGATATGGTTTTTGACACTGTCGGTTGGCAAACAGTTGACAAAAAGAAGGTTTTGATGTGTGGTGATTGCGAGTTGGGTCCAATTGGTTTCCGTTCCGAAGACAACAAGAAGTTTTGGGTGGCAGTGGAACGTGTCAAATACGAAAAATCTTAACCTTTTGAATGCGAATTTCAATAAAGCATAGTTTTTCATCGGATGGTTTTGAGAAAAGAGAAACTAAAATATTCAACAAAAGTAAAAACAAAAACAAGAAAAACCTAAATCTACAAAAAAAAAACAAAAAACCTAAAACAATAAATCTACTTCTTCTTTTTCTTTTCCTTCTCATTTGGGTCAGCAATTCCATGCAATTGTCTCCACTCGGTCTGAACTCGTTCCTGTGCTTCCAGTGTTGTTGGTGCGTATCTCGAATATTCCATACTGAATTCTCCTTTTCCTTCTGTCAATGATCGAAGTTCTGATGTGTATCCGAACATATCAGAAAGTGGTGCTTCACAGATAACAGTTGCATACCCTTCTGTTGAATCAGTTGTTGTAATGAGAGCATTCCGCTGAGTCAATGAAGTTACTACATTTCCTTGGAATTCAGCTGGTGTCGTCACTTCAACCTTCATGATTGGTTCGAGTAACAGCCAGTTTGCTTTTTCGAAAGACTCGCGCATCATGTTTTGCATTGTATTGATCATTGCAATTTCAGTGGAATCGACAGCGTGGGTGGATCCATCTTGAATACGAACATGAATTCCAGCGATTCTCGATTTGATGAGTGGTCCTTCAGCGACAATTGCATCGAGTCCCTTTTTGAGAGCTGGGAAAAGATTCTTTGGAATATTGTTTCCGAACGTTTCATCCGAGAATTCCACGACTGTGTTACGATCAGCCGGAAGTGGATCAATGACTCCTTCAATCTCTCCGAACTGTCCTTGACCTCCAGTTTGTTTCTTGTGGCGGAAATGGAATCTGAAAATGTTGTTTGTGCTCAAAATGATCTCGGCATCATCAAACGCCTATTTTTCTTTAAGTGGCCTTATCGGAACAATTTTCACTAAAACTTACTTATAAGGAGCACCCAAGCACTCTCTGTAAGCGACGGATGGTTTTCCAAGCTCTACAGGACAATTGTATTCACTCTTCATACGTTGTGCATAGATTTCCAAATGTAATTCACCCATTCCTGAAACAATTGTCTCCTTGGCTTCTTGATTGTATTCTCTTCTGAATGTTGGATCTTCTTTGGTGAAACGAGTCAAAGCTTTGATGAAATTATCAGCATCTTTACGATTTACTGGTTTGATAGCCATTGAAATCACAGGCTCTGGAATGTGCATTGATTCCTGAAATATGAAAATGAGGATATTAATCAAAAGTTGAACCAGGACACATACACAATGTGGCGCTAAATTTTGATCGGTTGAAAAAGTTTCTCCAGAATGGCAATCAAGACCGAAAGTGGCACAAATATCTCCAGCATATGCGGTTGTGATCTCTTCCATGTCGGCTGCGTGCATTCGAACCAATCTCTGTACTCGAACTTTTCTTCCGTCTCTTGATGCATAAACAGTATCTCCCTTGCTCAATTGACCTTGATAAACACGGAAATATGTCAATTGTCCGTATTTTCCGGCTTCTAATTTAAAAGCGAGACCGACGAAAGGCTTATCGTTGTTGCGTTCAGGTGAAAGAATAATTCCGTTTTCTTCTCCTGATTCGGTTTTCACTGTGGCTTTGTTAACAACTTCAGATGGATCTGGGAGATATTTCACAACAGATTCGATCATTGTCTGAACTCCCTTGTTTTTCAAAGCGGATCCTGACAGAACTGGAACAAATTGTCGCTGAAAAATCAGAATTACTACATACTCTTATGTTTCGAAAGCTCACTTTTACAACAGTTCTTCTGATAGCTTCATGAATCTGCTTGACATCTGGTTTCTGATCATTCAAGAACATTTCTCCAAGTGTTTCATCTACATTAGCGATATGTTCGATAAGTTCTTCTCGTCTATCAGCTGCCTCAGTTCTCAAATCTTTCGGAATTTCATCCTTTCTAACAATCAATCCACCTTCTCCCTCATAATAAAGTGCATGTCCTTCTACTAAATCGACGATTCCATTGAAGTTTGAATCTTTCCCAATCGGTAAATGAACAAGTGCTGCATTGTGATTCAATTTATTTCTGAGTCCATCGAGAGCCTTCAGTGGAGTTGCTCCATTTCTGTCCATTTTGTTAACGAAGCAAATGAATGGAACATTGTAACGAGCCAATTGTCTGTTGACTGTGAATGTTTGTGATTGAACGCCACCGACACCGCAAAGAACAAGAACAGCTCCATCGAGAACACGAAGAGCACGTTCAACTTCAACTGTGAAATCCACGTGGCCTGGAGTATCGATGATATTGATGTTAGTTCCATGCCAATCAACATAAGTAGCTGCTGACTGAATTGTGATTCCTCTTTGTCTTTCTAATTCCATGAAATCCATTGTGGCTCCAACGTCGTCTTTTCCACGAACTTCGTGCATTGAGTCGATTCTACCCGCGTAGTACAAGATTCTCTCCGTTACTGTTGTCTTTCCAGAATCGATATGAGCAGAGATACCTTGAAAACGTTTCAATATGTATAAGGTCATAACCATAGTAACCTACCAATATTCCTAATTCGCTCAATAGGCCTGACTCCTGGAACAATGACAGATGGTGCTTCGTTCGATGCGAATCGTCGGAAGACATTGTTCAGCTGAAAGGAAAGCTTGCTTAAAGTCTTCAATCATGAAAACAAAAAAAATACTTGTCGTCGGCTTTGAGCCACTGCCGAGAACCTCCCAAGAGGACTCATTGTGTATTACCTGAAAAAAATAAGGATTCATTATGTTTGATGGAAAAAAAATATTTGCAAACAGACAATAAACAATTATTGAAATTTTTCATCAAAACATATCGTTTCAGATAGACAAAAGTTTGAAAAACTGGAAAAATGATGCCATTCTACTTTTGTCCGAGAGGAGTTCGTGGACGGTGACCGAGAAGTGCGTCCATGGCCGTTCTTCCATTATGCTCGGCTTACCTAACGCACGGTGATTTTTTCGCTACCGGGCAGTTGTTTACGTTTAATGCCGGCCCTCGCTAAAATGGGCGTGGTTTACCACTGGAAGAGTTTTTCATACAGAAAACGGAAAGTCAAACGATTTGGCCAAATGGCCATTGTATGAAATATTTTTTTAATAAAAAGTTTTGCCTTGAGCTGTAGATTTTCCATATGAGCTCGGATTTTTTCCGTATGGGGCTTATTTTTGAATAAAATCGAAAAAACTGGTGGGGTACTAGAAAAATACACTGTGGGAAAATTTCAGTGAAGCGCGCTTGCTTTGGGGGCCTTATTTTGGTTTTCCGTTCGGCCAGTAGCGAAAAAATCAGCGTGCTAACGCGATTTTCAGACTCTATTTGTGAGCTCCGGCTGGAAATTCATCAAAAAACATTAATTACATCTTTTAGACCATAATTCAAACTATATTTCCGTGTTTTCTCTGCCAGGAGTCATTTTGTGAAAGCATAGGTAGTCATAATTATTCCAAAAATGGTTTTTGAATGTCAATTAATTTCATCAATTCATCAATAATATGGCTCGAGAGCAGTTTCTCAGCGAGAAAAATGAAGGAAGGTCAATTATCACGTCTAATTTTTTAAAAATTCAAAGAAAAATTCTTCGAATAAGAATGGAATTCGGGCCAACAACCATACGGTATTACTGTAGCTAGATAATATTTGCAACAGAATGGAAACATGGGAACAAAACTCGTAGCTGGAAAACGTGTCATAATAGAGTATAAAAAGAAATACATATATTAATGGATTTCTTTATTTCTCTCTCTCTCTCTCCCTTCTTCTCTTGTCATAGAGTCTTTTCAACAGTATGTTGACTTCCACTTTAATGTTATATCATTTTAGAACCAAAGTTCTAAAGTTTTTCAACAATTCTTTCTCTTTTCCTATTTGTCTATTCTTCTTACCTCCTCTATTCTCACCCTTTTCCACATTTCTTATCAGTACAACAAATTCTTCCACTCTTTTCCAAATTCAAATAATTTTGTCTCTGCCAGACGATGGACAGTCGTCGAAAAGTGTATCATAAAACGGGAAACAATGCTCAGAGGATTCAAGAAATACGGGAAAGTATACGAATCAGATCGAGATCTAGTGAGTCTGCCCTTTTTAGTATACCTGGCTACAGTTCTAGTTTATGATTTCGAAAAGTGAGAAAAATTGAAAAAAAAAACATACGAACATGATTCGGTAGTGTTGTAATGAATCAGAACAAAAAAAACAAAGTGTCTGAAATATTCTTATATCTCGTGGGTTCCTACAACTCTCCTGAAATTCATTTTTATCAGAAAAAGAAAGTGAAAACAGTGATAAGCAGAGAGAAAGGTTTCGAAATCGAGAAGATGTTCAGAAGTTAATGGCAGATTCAGTTTCTTTCATGGATGCACCGTATGAAGAGAAATGCAATTTTCTGAATGGAATATCCAGAGCTCTAATGGAAACGACCATTGAATCACTCACAGATAATGAGTTTTTTGAGGAGATTTGCCATCTGTATGCCTAAATAATTCCTGTTTCTTCAATAAATTGTTTAATTTTCAGAGTTTTGAAGTTTCTTCGAGATGATCATCCGTGCATTCGTGCAATGTGTTTTCATATAGTTCGGAAATGCACAATGAATGAAAGAAATTTGGTTGTGATTCTAACAACTCATGTGGATATTTATATTGTGAGAGCAATCGATTTACAAATGGAAAATCAAACGGAAAGGAGTGAAGCATTCAAATTGATTATTTGGATGTTGAAGATATATGAGAAGTCGAATTTGAAAAAGTTGATAGACTCTTCTGCAGCTCAAAAAAATGGGAAGTGAGTTTACGTGCAACTACAGTAGTCTTAGATATTTTTCTGTTTTTTTTTAGAAAGTACGCATTTCCAAAATCCATCATGCAACCGATTATATCAATTGCTCTGTCAGCTTTTGAAGGACAACAAACAAAGGGAAAAGATAAGTAAGAGAATAATTTATTGCCTCACAATCTCGTTGTTTTCTTTCATAGGTTATCACTTCCTTGTGTTGGTCTCTTCCTTGAATTCAGTTTGACTGAACCTTCCTTAGTTCTCGAAATGGCTGGAACCGAATGGCTCGTTAAAATTCTAACTGGAGTTTCTTGTATGAGCAAACGAATTGTCATTCTCGCATCCCATGTTCTGATATCTTGGCTTGATTCTCCAACGATTCGAATCAAGGCTCGGCTGGATCTTGTGATGGAACAAATCTTTGCACCACTGGTTGAATTTGGAATGTTCCAGAAGAGAGGAAGTATGATGACCAATGATTCAGCGTAAGTTGATATTCAGTTAGACTAAACTATAGATCTCGATACCGTACTCCAAGGAAATTGGACAACTTCTATGTTTCCAGAAATGAGAGTTTCCATATGAATGACTTTTTGGAAAACTTCAAATTCTCATTTCTTTGCATCATTCGTTCATGGCCTGGTTTATTTGCCTGTGCTGCTGTTGGACCGAACTCAAACATTCTTCCATCTTCTCCATTTCGTCTCTTGGATTATCTTGGTCTTGGAACAGTTTCCAATGATAATTTAATCAGGATTCGTGACTCGATTGTGGATCTTTGCTGTGAATTTGTGGATGTACCGTATGCCAACAAAACTTTCGAGTCTTGGGAAGAAGCACTGGCATTTTACAGTAAGCTTCTTCTTTTCCTTTTGCAGCAAATATCATACACATCATTTCTAGAATCAATGCATCTTCCTGACAAGTATAAGAGCAATCTGAAACATGACTTTGTAATTGCTCAGAATGATGCCCGGATGAAGAATGATACAGAACGCAGGAAACCAACCATTGATCTTCTTGCCGCTTTCCGAGTTTTATCTCAATTTGTTCTCATAAATGCTCAATTACCACTTTCTCTTGCTCGATTAATTCTTGCAATGCCTGATTCTTCGAGTGGTTTGAAAGCAACACTTCTGATGGCTGATATGCTTCGTCAAGCACCTTCTCATGTTCCCAGTGGATATCGTGCTCCAGTTCTTTCAATGCCTACATTAGTTCAATCAGCTTGTGAATCTTTGAGTCAAAGTCGTGCAGTCTCTGCGATCAATGGAACTTTTGATATCAATGCAGTCGAACAATATACTTTTCCACATGCAACGTAAGTGATCTCCATCTGAATACTCATTTCCATTAGTTTCTTATTTCAGTAATGCTGAACTTGTCCTCACTCGTTTTGATAAATTAAATCAATCTTGGATTAGATCAGCTTCAAACTCTTCTACAGTACTCAAAGAGTCCGATCTTATGCTGTTTGCTCCGCATATGTCTGAACCTGTGCTCGTTCAAGCTCCAATCAAAAAATCTAAAAGTGACAGTTCATTTCGAACAGGATCAAGTATCAAAAGGAACACTTCTCCGGATATTTACGAAGAAGAGTGTCCAGGAGAGTTCACAGAGACTGTTTTACGTGGAAGATACGATAAGAATGCATTAATGCTTATGGATGAAGGAGATGATTATGATTACACTCTTCCCAATATCAGAGATACTTTTGATGATGAAGAAGAGAATGCAAAAAAGTTTTTTGTCAATTCGAATGGATCATTTGATTGGAATTATGTGGAATATTATGTTGAGAACATTGAAAAAGACGGTTATGAGAAGTTGGTCAAAGAGTTTTCATCGAATACGATTGAAGTTCATATTGGAAATGTTAGTTTTGCAACGATTCATTTCTTGAATATTGAAACAACCCTAAAACCTGCTTTTCTTGCAGATGTTCAACTTCCTATCACCAACTGAACAAGAGAAGCACAAAAGAATCTTGGATAGACAGCATG
>GL379930.1:302614-326031 GCA_000143925.2 Caenorhabditis brenneri | reverse complement strand
AGTTTAACGAGACACTTGTACTTCTCAGTCAGAAGTCCTCCTTCTGGAAGACCAGCTGATGGATTACAGTATGGACGACAATGTTCATATCCTGGTTCAAATACTCCATAGGCTTCACAACATTGAGAAGCATCTTGATATCCAGAGGCACAGATCATCACGTCTCCAACCTTAGCAAGTGGACATCTTCCAGTGAGAACAGCCAATTGCATCTGAACAATTAGTTGTAAGGGTTGGAACAAGAAAGGAAAAGCTTACTGTAGCAAGAGTAGCATCATAATTACAAAGTGGAGCACATCCTTCTCCGAGTCGGGCACAACAGTTACGGAAACGATCGTTGGCGGTGTCTTTTGTGATACATGGTTGCCATCCTGGTTGACGTGGGCATTGAGCCTGAATTCGATTAATTGACTACAAACTACACAACTAGTTCAAGTTGAATTAGGAGGGGTTAATGATAGTTTATTTCGCAGTCTTCAAGATTCAAAAGATTCCACATCTATCGAAATGAAACATAACTTTGCAAAACTCAAATCAACAACATTTTGAACGGAGGATGGATATTGAACTAAAAGAAAGATAGTTTCAAACTTGATCAAACTTCATGAGCTAACAAAACGAATGAAGCCAAAAAGGGGTTTTTCATGTTAAAAATCCATAAATAAAGTCATGGGAACAGCAAGTTTTTATGTCACCAAAAATCACTTTCCATCTTTTTACAGAGGAGTATTCGATATTTTTTGAATCTTTTCAAAACTAAAAAAACCCAAGCAAATGGGTTTTTTTTTGTAGTCGTTGGTTAAAAGGACCATGCTTGCATTCAAATTAGGAATCGTTAACTTAGGTAACTACTGGGTTTTCCTCTTTCACTCACCATCAACTGTTCCTATAATAGAGGTACCCTTTTTTACTAAACAACAGTAATACTTACCTGTGGTGGTGGAGCAAGTGGAGTTCCCTTTCCTGGATCCACGTACTTCTCAAAGTTGACTGGTCTAGAATCAACTGAAGCAGCAACTGGTTGTGGAAGTGGTTGTTGTGGAATGGGTTGTTGTACTTGTTGTTGTGGTGCAACTGGGAGTTGTGCTTGTTGTGGAGCAGTTTGTTGGGTTTGTTGTTGATAGTTGTTATTGTTGTTATTATTTTGATTCTGGTATTGTTGCTGTTGCTGTGGTTGTTGTCCATATTGCTGTTGTTGTGGTTGTTGATTGTATTGATTTTGTTGTGGTTGTTGTGGTCTCTGTTGTTGCTGCTGATTATTATATTGTTGTTGTTGTGGTTGCTGGAATTGTTGGTACTGTTGATTGTAGTTGTACTGCTGTTGCTGTTGTGGCTGCTGAGGTGGTGATGGTTGAGGCACTTGTGGAGGCTGCTGTGGTTGTTGATTGTAGTTTTGGTTGTAGTTTCCTTGATGCTGTACCTGTCCGTATTGCTGCTGTTGAGTCTGAAGAGTGCTGATTCCTTGTTGATTGACTGTCAATGGATTGGCATTTAAATTGAACAAGTTGAATGGATCCAAAGCGGCATTTGTTTGTTGCAAGAATGGTTGGAATGGATTGAAAGCGGCCTGTTGTTGAGCCTGTTGTCCACCGGTAGCTGCTCCTGGAGCACCAAAAAGTCCTTGTGGTTGTTGTGGGGGAGTTGGGAGTTGGAATGGATTCGGTTGGTTGAAAATGTTATCAACTTGTTGACCGTATCCTTGTTGTTGTGGAGCTTGTGGGAGCCCAAATCCTTGTTGTTGTTGTGGGAATGGGCTCTGGATTGGGGCTTGTTGTGGATATTGAATCTGTCCAGTCTGGTATTCTGGAAGTGGTTGAGCCAAATCGGCTGGCTGACGGCTCAAATTTGGATCGAAAGACGAAACTTTTGGTGGCTCAACTAGTGGTGCAAGTGTGGCAGTTTGAATTTGATTTTGTGGATATGGAATTTGATTTCCTTGGTACACTGGGGCAGCAAACTGTACCGGTTGAGCATGTGGTTGAAGTGGGATGTTAAGGAGTGGTTGTTGAGGTTGTTGTTGAGTTTGAACTTGTGGCTGGAACTGTTGTTGCTGCTGGAATTGTTGTTGGTGTTGCTGTTGTGGTTGTTGTGGTTGTGGATGGACTGGTTGTGGCTGAAAATGAGCATTTCTTCGTTACCACTTTAGATTTCCGAGGAGCTTAACGACTTTGACTTTTAAAAAATTGAATAACTAAATCAATTTGAAGATTTTTCTCAATCAATACAGTTCAACTGATAAACTGCTATAAATTGAAGACAGATATTAGTTTTTCTGAACTCATACTCTTTTTTCATACCTGTGGTCTCTGAACCTGTGCTCCTCCCTCGTTTGAGATTTGTCGAGTGTTCACTGATTGAGTGAATTGTGGCTGAGTGTTGAATGCTGGTGGTGGTTGTGGAGGTCTTTGAATGTTTACTGCCTGTAACATGCAATTTTTAAGTACAGAACAGTTCAGGGTGTTAGGAACATTGACTATCGAAAACATTTGTACAAGAGTTCTGTGAACTTTTAGTTTTATAAGAATCTAAATCTAAGTGTTTCTTCATCGAAGCTCACCTGAATAGATTGATGAGGTGTTTTACATCCAGCACACGCTGTCGGACACATTCTATCAATAAAATCGACGGCACAATGAACACATTTTGCACGTGCACATGATGGAAGATCTGCCAATGTGTAGGATGCCAGAAGCAGCAAAATGCTGATGGCACGTATCGTCGAAACCGACATCGGTCTCTGAAATTTCAGAGATCAATGAAGAAAAAAGTGTTTGTGGAAGGAACAGTCAAAGGGTGTGGATAAAGAGAAAAAGGAGGTGAAAGTTATTTGAAATCAAAGAAAGAAAAAAGAATAATAAAACGGAGAAGAAGACAATCTCATTGTGGTTCTCGTTTCGCCCGGATAAATGGCTTTGGGAACGGAGCGACGGCGCCGGAGAAGATGAAGACGTCGTTGAAGAAACAAACGGAAAGAGAGAGAGATGGATCAGTTAAAAAGAAGCAGAAGAAGCCGTCGTCAAATGTTTGCCTCGCCATCTTGAGGTCGACTAGCCGCCTCTCCCATTCTGATGCCTCGCCTCGTTCGCGATGACGACGATTCGAGGAATAACCGGCTTCATCTATCCTTTTGCGTCTTCTGGGTAACAGCCTTTCTTCTCTTGAGGTGCGCGTCCGATCAGCTAACCGTCCCTGTCTAAAAGGGCTATGAATACAAGCGGGCGAGAAGGTGATGACGAAACATTTTTTAATTATCCGATTGAAACGAGAGAGAGACACGGATGATCGAAAGCTGGGCGGCTTGTATTGCGCCATATTTGGAATGAGGCAAGAAACAAGAGAAAAGAACATCAGGAAGGATTAGAAGATTTGGACTCGTAGTTTTTGAAGATTTGAATATTAGTTCCAGTCACTGAAGACAGTAAACATAAATGTATTTGTAACCAGTAAAGTTTTTGTTTGGTAGAGAAGCTGAACAGCAAAATCTAAAAAGAATTGATAAAGGGTCATTCGACCGCAATACTCTGAAGCTCTAAACTGGGTCAGTTACTAGACACAGTACTTCAGACACTCCACAAGTGAACATTTTTATCCAAAAACTACTGAAACGAATCAGAATATTAGGAGTTGGTTTCCAGTTTCGATCTAAAGCATTCTATTCCAACTTTTATACTCTAAAAGCTTGAAGGTCTAGAGAAGAAACAAATCACCTCTTCTATGTTTTTATACAAAAAGAGTTATCTGCAGAACTAGAAGTCCAATGTGCAGAAATGGTATGACACAATCAATTGTAAGATACCTGAGATTTCTAAACATTTTCAAAGTGGAAGTACGTCTCTAGACGATTCAATAAAAAGTGATCTATAAATAACTCCGCCCCTTTTATCCTATCAATTCTTCCCTCTCTCCACATATAATCATATCGAATGACAAACGATAAACGATTGCATATCAAAATGAGAGTCCAAAAAATTGCCATTGGATAAATCCAGAAATGAATCGTCATCATCATCAATCGGATATTTGAATGGCATTGATAACCTGTTGGACAAGAAAAGCCTATCCGATGGAATGAAGAAGGCAAAAAAGGAATCAATCGCCAAAAAGGGATTGAGATGACACGGCTACGAGCGAGAAAAGAGATGAAGCGGTGAAGAAAAAGATGGAGGAGGCAGAGGAATATAAGAGAAAATGAAACCCGTTCCGAATCATCCAGATTGATTCTGATTCCATGATTGATCATTTTTGTGGTATGATGGTTATGTGTAGAAAGAAATGACAAAAGAAATAACAGAAGCAGCGAAGAAATCAGAAATGTGAACTTTTGAAATTAGACTAGCAGGGGTACGGTAGACATGAAATTGTGGATATCCGAAGAGCTTATGTTCTCTCCTGATGGCAAAAGGATCTTTGGAAAGTATGGGTTTTAAAAAATAATTGAAGGTGTCGTAACAAATGATGGGAAACTAATCTAAAAACTCATTTTTGTTGAAGAAAAACGATCTTGAATCAACTATCGAAAGTTCCCTAATAGAACGGCACTAAACAATTTTTTGTGCTGTTATTATAAAGTTACAGTACGCATTCAGACTTTTTTAAAGGCGCATGGGCTTGGTCCCACGACGAAAATGACTGCCACCACTGCTAGTGTGGCAATTCGTTACGAGACCAACTCCATGCGCCTTTAAAAAAGTCTGAATGCGTACTGTGCCTTTATAATAGGTGTTTCCAGAACTTTCAAAAGCCTACTCCGCTTTTTTGGAAATCTATGATAACTATTTGCTTTTCGTGTTGTTACAGTTCCGATACTCTGATAACAAGATTAGCGCTAAAAGTATTTAGTACAAAAGATGTCGATGAATAGGAAAACAATCCTCTTTTGCACTTCTATTAGAGTAGCTAGCAAAACGTTATGTTTCTTCTTTGCCATTTCTTTCAAAGTTTACTAAGGATCCACTAAGAAAACGTAGAAAATTGAGAAAGATGGCAGGAGGTGGAGGTGGCGTATGACTCGGCTTTTTGCGCAACGTCATTTATCCATTTAGCCAAAGAAATGTCGTCTGGTCTTCTGGATCGAAAAACACGCCTCCTTCACTGTCTTTTTTCATTTCTTTTTCTTTTCTCTTCGATTCATTTCATATGTTATTGTTGCATAATTCCAGAAATTAATCGGGATAATATCTATGTTAGAAAATGAAGAGAAAAGCGTGAAGGGGAATGGAAAAAGAAACAAAAAACCTGCCTTGACTCGCCCTTCCCGAAGGAATAAATGGAAATGAAAACCGATAAGGAAAATTATTATTATAATATATTAGATGGGATTTAGAGATTGAAACGTTTCTTCTTTCTCTCTAAAGAAGCAGGAATTTTCTAAATGAACAGTTTCAATTCTTCCCACATTTTATTCGGGTCATTTGACGACATCTGTGGAGAGTGAAGAGGCACGAATCCATTCGTGCACATAACTGTCTGTTTATTCGATCGGAAACTTTGTTCATCTCAGAAGAGAAAAGGGATTTTGTGAAAGGATGTATATTTGCATAAAGTTTCTAATGGAAGAAAATGTTTCTGTGAAGGAAAAAACATTTCGAATTTTAATTAGGATCTTCGTCTCCAAGACTAGTTCTATTTCCATTTTTAGGAAAGAAGAGTGAAGATTTGATGTTTGGATTCCGGATATTGTTTAGAGTAAGAGTAGATGGGAAGGTATGCAATACAACTGAAAGAAGAAGTTTCAGAATGGGTAAAGCGTCAGAAATAAATTTTAAAAGCATCATTCGAACTTCTGTTTATCTCATATAATTTTCTTTCAGGTACGTCGACATGCTATCATCAACATCCCCATTGGAATTCACAAAAGTCATTGTAGCATCTCTTGACTACTCCAATGAAGGAATGACACGTGTTATTCTTCGAAAAGCTCTTACTTCTGCATCAGAATCATCTCGGAAATGGACGACTCGCTATCTGGCCGTTCTTGCTTCTTCAGATCTTCCAATGTTTTCCGATTGGGGAATTCAACTGATGCTGAGACAATTGGCAGATGAATCCTCAAAAGTTGTACGACATACTATCCGAATTCTGAGTCGATGGCTCCCGGAGCATCCATCTAGAAACTTGAGAAAATGCGAATGGTCAGTTTTTGGAGAAGCTGGAGATCTTCTGAAGGCACATGTTTATGCATTGGAATTTGAATGTGCTTCTGATGAGGATGAAGTTCGAGATGTTATTCGATTTTGGATGACTGATTTCAATAAGAAATATTTACAAATTATTGATGAAGAGATGAAAGAAATGATGTTTCATGTGAAGAGAAGTATCGATGGAAGTTTCTCAAGAAGTAGTTCAGACCGCCCGGATACTTCTCTTGGAGTACATGCTCCATTGCATTTATTTGCAGCTCTTGGAGGTCATGAAACAGGGAAGAGGATTCTACTTGAAGAAAACGTTTGTGAAGAGTTACTATCAGTGATCAGAATCGGAAAATGCTTTGAAGAACTCAAATCGAGTCTTTTGGCATTAGCAAGCATCGGAAGCACTGATCGTGGATTTGAGATTCTCCCGCTAGATGCCGTACCAACCGTACTGAAGATAGCCGAAGAGCACACAGTTCTGACAGTTCGTGGAATCGCATTCTGGGCTCTCTGTACGTTCTCTCAGTGTATAGAAGGAGCGAAACGATTGGCTGCATTTGGATGGGAATCCAATCGATTCAGATACGCAATGGATATTGCAAGAGGAAAGATATCGGAGGACGAAGGAATGATTTCAACTCCTGTGGCAGGTACAACTGCTGGAAGTGTTAGCTCAACATGGAGACCCGCTAGGAAGATTACTATGCAACATCATCGACATTCTTCTCTGTTTGATGTAAGTTCATTCTAATTGGAAAACTGAATGAAAACAATATTTCAGAGTCAAATAAATGTGAAACAAAGTCGTGCGAAATCTGAAAGTGCCGTTTCTCGACGTGGAAATAGTAAAGGAAGACGAAGAAGTCAATCCGAAGGAGATATTCAAGAGAAGTCTCCAAAACGAGAATCAAGAATAGACTCATTCTTTAGTCAAAGACTATGGAATAGTGAAAAGTATCTTTATAAAAGCAGTGGAACTTCTGAGTGAGTTTTTCTTCTTTCCTTTCGATCAAACTTCTTGATTTTCAGCAGTTCAAGTATCACTTATCATAAAAGAACAGTCACCAACTCGAGTTCAGGGTATCATATTCAAGAAGAAATCACTGTGACCGTATCCCCACCTGGTCACCTTTTTCCAGATGAGAGTGTTGCAAAATCAGCAGCCACATCCAGACTTTCAACTGATAGAAGAAGAGCAAACACAACTAATTCGTTATTTGAAGAGGAAGAGGCTCCAAAAACTAGATCCTCAACTGTTGCCAGATGTATTCGAGAAGGATTGAAGATAACAAGTGAAGAGTTGGAGGCAGAAGGTGTAGTTGCAGACACAATTATGGAACCTCACTTCTCATGTCGCCTCCGAGAAAAATATCACTTGATGCCGTTCAGAGTAAGAGCATGTCTACACATTAATCGACATGTTGGGGATCCAGTTCGATACGTTTTTATGACCAGAGAAGAGGTAAAGAATACTTTTCATTTAGCTCTCAAACAACTCGGAATTGCTTTTCAGGAACGTCATTTTGCTGATTATCGTCGACAAGTCCTTCATGATCCCTGGTTGTTCAATGAACTCCGAAAAGAAGATAATGCAGTCAACAAAACAATAAATGTAGTTCCACTTCAAACTGTTGCATTGCCAACAGAAATTGAGATAATGTGTGGGAATATATTCCCAGCGAAACCGAAGTCTGATCCAATATTCTCATTTCACGAAAACGACGATTCGGCAGTGGAAGATCGAGGAGCCAGAACAGGACATGCTAGAAGTGGAATTCATATTCAGCCACACTCCGCTTATAGATGTTTTCATTGTAGTAGTAATGAGGACTCGGGTGAGTTTCGATTACAATGAAAAGTAATTACAAATAATTTTATTTTCAGTCCGAGGCTACCCACATCCAGATGCTCCAATGCTTCGAAAAGAGGTTCTTGGTCAAGTGGATATGTTAGAAATCAAAGAGTATCCAGCAAAGAGATTGATTGGGTAAGAGATTATCAGGTTATTCAGTTGAACACCTTCATTTTAAGACTCCGTCAACATAATCCTTGGCTTTTCGAATGGCCTTGCATGTATGCAGATGTTCTCGAATTACTCGATGAATATCGTTTCAAGCCTCATTCCAGGGCATTTCTTCAACAAATTTTCTATGACGCTCTTCAAATATAACCTTTATTTTTCATTTTAATACCCATGACACCAATCATTTGTGCCATTTTCAAACATCTAATCTGCGTTTTTGTGTATAAAACTAGGGTTTTCTCTGACTTTCTGTGATTTTTGTTCTTACTTCTACATTCCCATTCATTCGACGGCTAATAAATGTGATATTGTGTGATTAAAACTGTTTTTTTTTCATTTCTACACTTAGTGTAGAAAGTTAACTTTGTTAATTGATTTGTTATCCTTTACTTTGAAAAATCAAAAACTAAGATATTGTTCAAAATATTCTAATTTGTTCAGCATACAATTATAAATCATTTATGCATTTTCTTAGTGTATCCGTGACTTCTTGTTGTTGAACCACTTGAGAAAACTAGACTTTCGAGTAGGTATTTATTAGTCTCAGAATCTCATTTTCCATAATTCTCTGAAAATGAATAAGAAAACAAAGTATGTTCTCGGTGGAGCTGTATTCTCTTCTTCTATTGCTATAGTCGCTGCAGTATTTGCATGTGGATTCATTGTGTCCGATATTTCTGAATTTCAAAATAATATCAGAGGTGATTTGAAAGAGTTTCAGGTTTGATGTTTTTGTTAAATTCTTATCTAAACCTGTTAATTCATAGTTCTATTCATCTGACTCCTGGAATGTGATGCTCAAAGGGAAAACAATTGGATTTCGTGTTCGGAGACAGTATCCAAGTGCGCCAGTTGGAGGTGGAGGACAGATTGAAGACGGAACATGTCAATGTGCAGAACAATCTACTGGATGCCCTCCCGGACCACCTGGTCCTTCTGGAACTCCTGGACATCCTGGAGACTCTGGAGCACCGGGAAATCCTGGACAACCTGGTTCAGCAGGAATCGTGGAAATGCATGAGTCAATGAAGAACGGCTGTATTTCTTGTCCACGAGGACCGGCTGGATCACCTGGCCCTGATGGACCTCCTGGTCCTCCAGGACCTAGGGGAAATCCTGGTAGGGAAAGTCCGGCAGGCCCTGCAGGGCAGCCTGGACCACCAGGAGGTTTAGGACCTCCGGGTCCAAACGGAAACCCTGGAGCTCCTGGAAACATGGGCGCTCCAGGTAAACCCGGAATGAAGCACACAAATTCACCAGGTCAACCCGGGCCAACAGGACCCATGGGACCACCAGGACCACCCGGAAATGATGCACAGTTTGCAAATGGCCCACCAGGCCCTCCAGGACCAATGGGTGAGTTTTTTTACGATGTGATAGGGTTTACGTGATCATAATACTGTTTTCAGGGTCACCTGGAAAACCTGGATCAGCTGGTAAGGATGGACAAGATGGAAATCCAGGTTCAGATGGTCATCCAGGATCAGATGGACAGTATTGTCCATGCCCATCAAGAACTCCAAATTTGGGAGTAAATGGGTAAGGATTGGTATGTTCCGATATCCGTTTATAAAAGTTATTGCTTTCAGATTCAGCCACGACGAGGAGAATGCTGTTGACACTTCATTCGGATTCACAAAACGGAATTTGGTGAAAATGAAACGGATGATGGCAAAGTTGCATAAGAAGTTCTCTTCCGCAATTGCATGAAAACTTTCATTTTTAATCCAAATTTCAAAAAATAAACTTAATTCCCCATAGTATCAAAAGTGACAAGACTAAGATATCGAATTCAGCTATTTTATAGTTCACTTTGTTATTGTCATTCCATTTGAAAATTCGTAAAAGATGAATCAAAATTCGAAAAGTTCATTAAAGCATACGTAATCAATGTCTAAGATCTTTGTGTGATTCATTTATAATGCAGCATTTCCTATTATTTGTAATATTGGATCATCGGCTTTTGAGTGTGTTTTCACCAGTGTTTGACATGCTTTTGGAAGAGTTTCATCATTTCCCGTTATTGAGTGCCAATCGGAAATATCGTCTGCGTGCCATTGAACATATGATTCGACGATTTCAACGGCATGTTTAGATTCATCTTCTCCACACATCTGGAAACGTTCGATTTGGAAATAAATTTGGACAGGTCAAGTGTCATTTATGGAACTAAAAGTCAAAGTGTACCAAATTGAACTCTTTGGATTACTGTAGATTGAAATAGTCATTTTGAAAACTCACTTCCTTAACAACGGGAGCCATACAATTCATATAACAAGACTGAAACCTGCATAACTTATCCAGTTCAGTCTCATACGTGGCAAGTTCAGAAGAAATGAAAATTTGATTCTGAATATTCGGAGTCACTTGTTTCAATCGGTCGCTTCGAACGATTTCCTCATGACATTCATGATCACATTTGAGAAATGTTATGGGTTCGGTCTGAAATAAAATTTGAAAATTAGGGGTAAGAAGAAGAGGAAACAACTCACTTTAGCTAAACAATTCAATGCTTTTTCAAAGAGACTTCTTTTGAAAATACATACGAAATTTGAAGGAGAGAACGAGTTTTCAGCCGCCTGAAAAACAATGAAAGATAAATTGGAAAAAAAAATAAAAGGACTTTAACACCACAGATGAATTTTGAAAACCTCAATTATTTTTTTTCAGAGAAAAAACTCTTAAAAATCCTATTAGCATTACGTATGAAAAATAGAAGACGATCTAAATGATTTAGTTTCGAAAAAATGAAGATCTGTTTTCTCCAATTTCAAAATTCAAGCATTTGAAATAAGATCATTTAAAGTCACTTTTAAAATTAAAATTAACAAAAATTATAGCACAAATATCAGGAAGCAGTGAAATCGTGGTGATCAAGCAATTTGGAAATCTGTTCCGTAGGTCCAAGATGTGATTAGATTGATGCTTTAAAATTTGAAAAATCTAAAACCATTACACTAAAATAATCATTAAAAACTAACATAATCATTGCATTTTTCAGCAAAACATTTCGTTTTTTGTTCAGACAATTTGCAATATAACTGGAATGAAGAACTCTCCAAAACGACTGGATGAAATGGAAAATCGTAGAATTCAGTGAGAGATTGATTCAAAGTATATTCGAATTTCGTTCGGTAATCTTGTTGACATTCCTAAACTTTCCATTCGATTTCTTTCAGTTTTTGTATTGTTAGACCTACTTCGAAACACTTTGCATCTGTCATATTACCATCTGTTATCAACATAAAATCTCTTTTGAATCGTGTTTGATAGCTAGTTGTCAGAATAAAAAAAGAATCAAATAAGAAAATAATGGTGAAAATCAATGATGAAAAGTACACCATATCTTTGGAAAATCGTGAAAAATGCGAAAGACGTCTGAGGGTGAAAAAGAGAAGAGGTGACGACACTCGAACCAGACGAACTGGATGTTCTCCATTCTTATCATTTCATCAGCTTTTCCTTTCTCATCTAAGAGAAAAGAGAAGTTGATCGAAGGCTTGAGACATGATGAAGTCGTGAATAAAATGATTCATCGTTTCCACCAAACATATTTCCATATGAATACTACAAAAATCCCGAAAAAAAGAGAATGATGGACAGAGATACGGATGAAAGAAAAAATGATATATAAAAGAAGGACAAAAGTGTCAGAGGTACAATTATGATGAACACAGAGAAATTGGAAAGAAGAGATTTTGGATTTCTGACAATAAGCGAATTATATACAACCGGATAATGGAATTTAAGAAACATGATACTGATTAGAAATGTTTTAGATTTTCTGAAAAAAGGAAACTAATCTTTTGCAAAAACTGATAATATAAAAAATCGGGGGAGGGAAGCATTGAAAGAAAAAAAATGAATAAAAGAAAAGAAAAATGATTATACACATCATAGAACAGTCTGGGAAGAGGGGTAGAGCGACTAACAAACGAAAAAAAAGAAAACAAAATTATAAAAAAACAAAGAAACGAAAAAAAACTACTAATGTCTAAAAGTACTAGCGATTTCTAGGTAAGACAACGATAGAAGTTGTCAGTAACTCTATAAAAGAGTATGACAAGTTGGCCAGCTTGGTGCAAACCCGTTGATGGACTATGGAGAATTGACTTGAGATGCCGTCGAACTGGAGTCAGATCCAATTTTCCATGTTGATGAAGCAGTTGATCAAATACGGTATCAATCTAAAAGAAAGGTATTTATTGATGATTTTTCAGGCAAAAATAGTTGTGATCGAACACAATTCTTCAACGATTTCAATGAACGAATCGGAAAAAGGAAACGGATAAAAACTTGCCTCATAGTCTGTGCTCGTTTTACTGATCTCGCCGACAATTTTTTTGATTACTTCAACTGGAATATCGCACAAGAGGACTTCGATTTTTGATTTTGCAGAAAATTGGGAAACGAAATCTTGAAGATGGTTTCGAACTGAAGCTTCTGCCCGTTTCTTTTCTTTCAACTTGTGATATTTATCATTGGTGACGGCGAATATGATGTTTACATTAGAAAGTGATGCGGAGGTGGATCGGAGGTTCGTTACTTGTGATGTTGACCCACTTCTGCAATTTCTAATAGACTGTGTCAGTATTTATTAGTAGTAACGTACTTAGAAGCACAGGTAGGAGTCGTACAATAAATATCTTCGTAGTGACATTGTTCTCCAGAAGCACTTGTTGAGGGAATCGGTCCGTTGATCGGTGACATTTGTATTGTTTGATCGGACAATAATTGAGAACCACGACAGATGTTTTGTATAGCAGTTTCCAAATTAATCAATTCATTAGCTGTTTCCGTTCGATAAACAATATCCATATCTGGATTGTAGACGGCTAGAATGTGAGTTATTTCAGCACGGATACGGTGTTCCTATAAAGATTGAAATTAAAAAATGATTTTTGAAATAATAAACCAACGTTGAGAGATTCTATGTCGTCAACTGCAGCATGAAATACATCAGCTGCAATATTCATACTCCATAGCTGCTTCACAATCGTAAATTTTTCCTTGATTAAGTTGCTTCCATCAGGTTGAACAAGAGAACAAATGAGAACTTTTGTAGACGTCGGAGATTTCTTTGACTTGCTATAATGCTCTCTCAATTGTGCGAGTGTATCAATTGCACATCCAAATCCACAGATACAAAGTGCATTGTCATAGACAAAGTCACGTGGATGACGTTCTCGAAGAAGTGCAGAATCATATCGTCCACCGGCTAAAACAGTTTGAATGCGTCCTTGTTTGTTTTGTGAACTTGTCGATTTCTCCACTTGAATTTGAAAAACAAGTCCATCGCCGAAAGTTCTTGGACGATAGCATGCTTGAGAATCATAGTTAATACTGATCTTCTCGAGTTCTTCTGTTCGACAGAATTTGAATAATTCGATGACTTTTTCAAGATCTCCTATTGCTTTATCCACCAACCCTTTTGCTGCTTCGTCTTTCAAACTTTTCCGGAAGATGCCAACTTTCTCTTTGAATGCGATAAAATTGTTCTCAACTGGAATCAACAACCTTGTGATTATGTGAGCAGCTTTCGATCCGATCTTTGGAGTCAACAAATCCATTTTCTCCTTTTGAGAGTGTGCTCCTGAAAATTTTCAAATTTCTAAACCATTCATGCTTTCAAAAAACCATACTATCGGAAAGGGAAATGATATGCATTGCTTCAAGAAGCTCGGTACGAGCATCATCTGATAATTTCAGGTGACGAATTTGTGCTTCTAAGAGTTGTGAATGTCCGATTTTAAGAGTAATCTTCATTCCAGGAAGTGATTTTGAGATCAGTTCACAAGCAACAAGTAGTAATTCAGCCTGCAATAATTTTCAAGTGCTTGAAGGAAAGCTGAATGAATTCAAACCTCCAGTGATGTCGATGATGATTGTGGACCTATACTGTCCACACAACATTCCCATTTTTCATTCGGATGCAAACTCTTTGCATCAACGTTGTAGATTCGGCCGAAATTAAATCGTTTCAACCGTTGAATGGCATTTCTGACACAGTATCGAACGAAATTCTGTCTCAAATCCATTGGAAGTGCAACTGGAATTCCTTTTCTATCGAGAAACTCCACTGGTTTTGTTCTGACTGATGCGGAGGCCAATGCTGTCGAAACAGGAATTAAAGTGTGAGTATGAACCTTTTCGAATGAATGAATCTTAAAAACATTGCAAAATTCTGCACGTAGATTTTCGACAATTGCTTCTCGATAGTTGTTTTTATATCTCTCCAAACAAATATCGTTATCGTATCGATAGTTCAAATGACGTGGAACATCTTCTTTGAATTGCTGATTCAACAACGATTGATACTCTCTGCCATCTCTTTTTTTGATGATTTTTTGAGAAAGTGTTCGAAATACTGCATCTTCTTTCGAATGCATCGGAAGATCTTCATCATTCAAAAGTTCTTCAGCTGTTGGTCTTTTATCCGGATTCTTCTGAAGCATCTTCTCCACTGTTTTTCTTGCCAAAACACTCATTGACGGTTGTAATCCATCACCAAAACTTGGAGGAATTTCAATCTTTTCTCGGAGGTTATTCAGTGTCGAAACACGTTCCATTCCAGGTTTCAATGGGAGATAGAACATTTCAAAAAGAACGACACCAGCACTGTAAATGTCAATTTTTGAAGTGTACGGGCGATGGGAGCTTTGAATTGTATCATCGACAAAAAGTTCTGGAGCCATATAGAGTTGTGTTCCGATATCTCTCGTTTGTTGTACTTCTGATTCTTTACTTCTTGTTCCATTTGGGGAAAGCACAGCTTCAAAACTGGCACTCTTGTCAGCAGTGCTCACTATGATCTTTCCTTTCGAACTCATTGCATCTAAGGTTGCCAAACCGAAATCACCAATCTTCACTCCTCCATTCGATGTCAAGAAGATATTCAAAGGTTTGATGTCGCGATGAATCATTTGAATGTTATGCATATATTTCAATCCGCATAAAATTTCAGAAAAAATTCTCCATACTTCAGTTGGATTATTAAAACATTGCATTTCATCGATATACTGACGGAGAGTCTGACGATCGCAATATTCCATTTGAATGCATAGAATTCGTGGATTACGAACAACATTCAGTGACTCGAATTCCTTGCTTCTACTCTTTGTCTCTCCCAATTTCCTTGAATCGTCTTGTTTTACACCGCCGTTTTCAGAATCACCAGTGAATACAACGTCATCATCTTCATCAGATTTGGTATTGAGAGATCTTTCAAAAACGCTATCAGTTCCAGTGGATCCTTTGGTCTGCAGGTCCTTAGAATCATCATCTTCTGAATCATCAGAGGAATCATCTTCCTCTTCTTCACCACCTTCACTCTCAGCATCCCAGTCAACATTGAAATCTGCATCTGATTCTTCATCTTCGAATTCCGATGAAACTTCGGACAAATCTTTGAGTCCAGTACTTGGTGATAATACTTTGCTGCTACCTGCTTTTCTATTTCGGGAATTACATTTCGGACCAGCCGACCATTCCTTGGCTTCCGTGATTGAATCTTGCGCCAGCGCTCTCAAATTCAGGGGTATCAACGAATCTCCTCCGCCGAGTTGGTCATTCTTTTCTTCCAGAGACTTTCCTGTTTTCAACTTCTTCCTGTCTCCTTTTTCTTTACCGGGAATCGGCACGGCGCCCATGTAAGAGTCATCATCAGATGTTGTATCAGGAATTGCAATGAGATCTTCAGCCCAAGCATTGAAATAACGAACCATATTTGGATGATTCAATTTCGCGAAGAATTTTGCTTCTTTTGCAATTTTTCTATTCACTTTTTCCCCGGCAGAATTTAGAGGAATTCGTTTGATGGCGTAGTCCGTACTATCCATTTTGTTGCGAACCAATACGACGTCTCCGAATCCACCCTTTCCAAGAATTCGAATGATAACATTATCTGCCAGCATTCTTCCAGCTGGATTCATTGCTCCACCAAAAGTAGTAAATAGATTCTCGCTTTCAGAATGACAGTCTTCTGTAAACTCATCCGTCTATTGATAAGATCGAAAAAAAACTGAGAAACATACCTTTCAAAAATGGATCTTCAACAAGTTGATCGATATTTTTTGCCTCCTGGCATTTTATAATGAATTTGCTGAGAAGATTTGTGCCATTCGTTCCAGAGTTCGCATTCGGATGTGGTGGAGTTGCTCTTGAATAACTGGATCCACAATTCTTAAACTATCGTATTCATAAAATATTTTTTTATTCTGGCAGCCATAACTTACATCAACTACGAGTCGATCAAGAAGTGTCCCTAATTGGAAAAGATCCTTCCTTCGTTTTTCATGCTCTTTTTCCTGGTCTCCTTCGTTCGGAACATATTTTCCTGAGCAAATGTCACTGAACATTTTTGCCAAACTGATCAATGGGCCCATTGACCCGAAATCGGAAAATCGGAACACACAGTCGCCAGTTATATTCCTCGTCCAAACACATCCTCTGGTCAAATTTTTGTGTGTCATGGATGCTTCATGGAGTGAGCGGAGACCACAAATCGCTTGAGCAGCAAGTAATCGAAGAAGATTCGATTTAGGCACAACTAATTCGTAAGTATCTTCTAGATTTTCTTCATTCGGTGTCAACTTCTGTGCCACAATTAGCTGCAGTATAATCGAATCCTGAACTAAACTGATTTTCTCTTGATGAACGAATGCATATTCGACGAGGTTTTGATCCAGGTTCCGAATTTCACACAGTTTCTTGATGTCATTATAAACTGAGTCGAATTTTTGAATAAATGGGTCAAAATCCTTCAGTTGTTTCGCTCGATAATATCGAAATGTCCATTCGGAGATGAGCAGTTGAGTGTTCTGAAAACAACATTTCTCTCAAAAAACATTTAAAATCATGGTAGCTTCTGCAGATTTTCAAAACACGTGACTATTTCTCGAAAACAGACTGCAAAGAAAATGGTTAAAAACTATATTTCAAACACTAAAACCTATATTTTTAATTAAGCGAAAAAGAAAATACCTCCCAGAATCCCATCCACTCATGACAAGAGTGCCATGGTTTTGATCTTTTGACTGGAATATTTGTGAGCACAACAATCCGCCTTCCACCAATCGTTTTCGTTTCGACTTCTGGCCGTATACCGTCCAATGTCTTCTCAATCTCATCTGCGTTACGTTGCCTCATCTCTTCTTCTAATAGCTCCAATTCTTTTTGTTCCGTGTTGAGACGAATCCTTTCCGTATTTCTCTGAAATATGCGAATGCAGTGATGAGAGACAAACAAAATGAACGGTTTGTTTCTCTCTCGTGTTGATGGAGGAAAAGCAAAAAAGCGAGAAATAAAACGACAAAAAGATCATAAATTTGCATCGTTTCCCATACCTGTTGCTCTGCCTCTGTCTTCGCTTTGTTTGCCAACATATCATCGTGGAAACTTTTCGACGGTGGATTCGAATTGTGGTCCGCTAAAAATTCTCTAACTCGTGCGCATAGAAGAAGAGTGACGACTTGTCCTTCATTTTCATCGGCTATTTGATTAAGTTGGTTTAGCAAGTTTTGAACATCTTCTTTTGAAAGACCACGTGGCTCTTGCAACTGAATCTGTGGTTTTCTGAAAAGATGCACAACTATAACACAAAAATGAAGATTTGCAGATTGAGTTATAGATTTTTTCCCCAGAAGATCATCAAAAAAAAATCCATTTTTAAAACAGTTTGATATACCTGCCGTACTACATACTTTACCTAAATTTTCAAGTGTAAGACATCTAGTAGAGCAAGTTTCCGATTTTAAATCAACTATAGTATGGGTATGGTAACCCCGATATTTCATCAAATTACTGATACGAACCTTCCTGGGTAATCTTTTGAGCATTTCACGTGAAGAACAACACTCAAATTACTTTTTCCTAATGGATCCCCATCTTGGAAACAAGAGTCGAGGGCCTTCAGTCGGATCTTACATTCCATGGGTTGCCAAACCTGCCAATATTACGGTAGATTATGACCTGCTTTTCTGGTACCTACTTTCCAACAGACTGAACTGATAAAATCTACCTCGTACGTCGAACTAAGCGATGAAATTTCACCCATTTGAATGTCCTCGTTCTCATTGTGTACGATAGAACCCCTCTCCTCGGCCATCACCTGAAATTAGAGAACTTTTTTTTCTAAAATCCTTCGAAGCAAAAAGAAATAATCAATGTACAATAGATAGTCACGCGGAATTCTTTTCGGTCGTTATTAAACTAAGTGACAGTGGAAGACTGATGACAGAATAGCGATAAACGCTTCTTCTCTAACGACTGTCGGAAAAGCTGGGAGTTTTTTGAGCGTACGCAATTCGTCGTAATTTATTATGATTGCGTACAAATTTCGGCGCTTTTTCAAGTTTTATTTTCTTTTGTGAATTTCGTCACCTCCGGCGAGCGCTCTCTCTGCAGCGCACACTCTCTCGCTGCGCACTGACTGTAATTATTGTCATTGTCTTAACCGAAGCCAGAAGATTGAAATCATAGAATGAAATTCGTATTCTTCAGCAAAACGAAAAGAAAAGAACTAAATAGACCGTTTGCATAATTCTCAATTCATGTCGAGAACTTCAGATTGTCGGATTGATTAAAAATTAGGTTGTCGGTTATCGAGAGGAATTTTCTGAAAATACTGCTTTCTCAAAAAATACTAAACGATTTTGTAGATTTCCGATCTCTATAAAATCGCAAAAAGAGAGATTGTCGAGTTTTGTGGAATTGGATGTTTCTATATTAGAAGATCAAAAATAATACCACATGAATGGATTTTTAATGAATAGAAACAAAGCATGAATATTTATTCACATAGCAAAATAACTAATACCCTCCTCAGTTTTTGTTCCTGTTTCTGTTCCAGTTTCTGTTGTAGAATTACCAGCTGTTCCATATGTTCCAGTTCTCGACGTTTCCATACTTGCTCCACTTGATTCTATGGCTGACCTTGATGTAGATGTTAACTGTGCTCCGGATTTCTCTCCTTTCAAAACGTAATATTCGAACACCTGGAAAAAGTTCGATACTCCAATATTAGAAATTCTAAATTATTCATATAAAAAAGAAAACTAACACTCGGTCTGCTCAAAGTTAACTTGTAAGGTCGTGTCTGATGAAAATAGACTGCTGTGAGGATGAGTATAACAAGAGTAAGAATGAATAAAAGAGAGCACTGTACAATATCGAAATATGCAATGAAAGGAACGGCTGAAACAAAAGAAATTAGATTTTCTGGAACTATGATCTAGAACAATACCTTGGAATATAGAAATAGGTTCACTTGAGCTTACAGTTTTGACAATACTTATCGTTAACAAACATATCGGTTTGAATCGCATCGCAATTTAGAAATAAAACAATTGGAAAATGAAGTGTCATGTCATGGAAAGGTAATTAGATTTTCGAGAGAGGTTTACGTCCGTATCGTATAAGTATCAAAATTAAGAGATGATCATTGGGTTGATCTATAATTTGATACAAGTCTGAAGTCAAAGAAATTTTTGCATTTGTTCCGTTTGGGAGAGATTCTCTTTTTAAAAACCTTCTTCGAACAGTGATTTGGTTCTTCGAATTTCAAGCATTGCAAGTAGAAGCCAACATCTCTCCTTATTCATCTGCACGGTTCTTAAAAAACGAATCTTCCTTAGTGTATCCAACAGCTAATTGCTTTCAAAGCTTCTTTTCATAACAAACCTAAACAAATGCCACACCCGCCTCCGTGTTTTGATGATTTACCACTTCCGAAGTACTACTCACTCCTGATAAAAAGGCCGTTCAAAACAAGGTAATATAATCAAAAATGGAATCGCCTTCCGTTTTTAATTTATTTCAGCATGATTCAAAACTTTATTTTTGCTTTTGTTGACAATGTTGCATTTGAAAACCCCACTATAAAGTGATCCTGATTCATCATTCTTTCATAATAAGCTGGTGAAATTAATTTTGCTTCATTAGTTCTTTTCTTTTGGTACCGTTCAAAAACCAAATACTGCCCGTTTGGACAGACAAACACTTTTGAGACCAAACGAGCATGTTCTTTTTTGGTTTCGTGACGGCTGCCGGAAATCAGAGTTTCAGTTTAATTTTTGAATTCTCGATTAGAAAAAATAAAAATAGAAAATCTGATAAAAAAAAGTACTCAGATTCGCTGATAAAATGCTCTTTTACTATGTGTACATGTTGTTAATTTTCCATGGTTCCTTTTTCCGTTTCTTCCATTTTCTCCAGTTATATAGTGACCTATACAAGTATAGTCACAAAGTATGTTCAAACTAAGTTCAAGTCCCCTTTTCTCTTGCAAAAACGTTTTCTAGACCCGTATATTTTCAGATAATGTGATAAAAACTACAATATGGGAATAGTGTATAGAGCATGTAGACATTAGAGAAAACATATCAGCATACTTCTTTCTCACTCTCAGGGTTATCAGCAACGCACGGTTCAAAAGTGAAAAAAGGGGTTGGAAGCGAAATCACAATCAACAGAGGGTCGATGAAGCACGGAATGGGAGGAGAGCAGAAATTCTAGAGATAACACCCGGAGAGAAGAAGAATAAGAAGAATTTATTTCAGTCTCTCTTTCCTTTTCGTGACTTTTTCGTCAGCTCAAAATTTGGCCCGACTCTAGAAAATATTTTGTTTTCCAGACTCCTTTGGATATACAAATCCAGTCAACAATAACAAATCAATAAATGATTTTTGGAAAGAAGAGTTCGATAGGAAACGTATTTTATGACGTGCAATGTGAGTGCAAAGATTTTCGTTTATAGTTTGATTTCCAAAAACACGTGCTTCTCTTTTTGAGTGACATCAGTTACTGTTACTCATACCATTCTCCACCTCTTTTCCTCTCTTACTTCCTAAGTTTAGAGAAGAACTTGATTGAATTATTTGAATTGCCATTGTCTGTTTATCGAAATGAGTTTTCTTTCGGTTCCAGGTGTGGAGCAGGAAAAGAAGAAGAGCCGATCCATACTTCGTCAACTTTCCCAATTGTCTAGAAGATCAATAGATAGTTTATCGTCCACTCTTTCGTCACCAAGAACACCAAGTCCCAGAGCTACATTTTCCGATTATCCCAACCCGTGAGTTTTCTGATTCTTGTTGAATTTTTTTCAGTTTTCATTATCCATTTTCCTCATTTTGTCTTCCGTTTTCAAAAAGTGAAACAAACTTTTCGAAACTTTCCGTTCTAACTCGAGCTCTCACAATTTTTCGTGCACCGTTTATTTCGGATTGTTTCAAACTACATTCAAATATTTGCACCCAATTTTTTATTGGCGCTTCATTAAAATATTTCAGTTTGAGAACACAACGTAATGTGCTCTTTTCTGCATGCTCAGCATTTTTTTTTACCAGCATCTCAAATTTTTTGAGAGAGTTTTCTAGAGTTTCACCACATTTAGTCACAAAAAACTGGTGCCGTAAAATGAGCAATTAAAAACCAATAGAATCAAAATATGACATCATTTGTTTTGAAATGGTTTCTAGAGAGACATTCATTTCAATTTTCAATGTTTCAGATGTGAGCTGATCCTGTTATCTGCACTTCAAGCCCATGTCATTTCTGGAGATGACATGAGAAATTGTGCGACTGAAATCCAAGCACTGACTCTCAGTGAGAAGCAGAAACTTGTCAATTTCTTCAAATCAGATGGAGATGCTGCTGGAATTCTGGAGAACAACGCCTTCAAAGCCTTCAACTGCTCCAATCTTTCTTCTGATCTTCTGAAAGACGATGGACCAGAACTCCTGGAACAGCTCTGGTTGAAACTGAATAATCTGGTGATCCCATCACTCCAATCAATGTGCTTTCCACTCAGTGAAATCGAAGCGTCATTTGATGTTCAGACTCTGATATTGACTGCCTTCCGTGATAGAGTTCTCGCAAAGGTAATAAAAAGTTTCATTTTATTGCTTTTTCGCTTGTGTATTGCTTCTATTCTCGGTCAGTTGTGTTTATGTGATAGGGGCAATTGATGTCAGAGAGCCAAAAAACGAAGAATTGATAATTGGAAAATGCAATGAAAACTAGAAAAATGTCTATTTCAGCTTTTGCAAGATGTTGATCAAGAGTTTCCGCAATTGAAATCGATTCTTCTGACAATTTTGGTGGAGACTGAAGAGATTCCAGCATCATTGAAAACCAAAATTGACGTTTGTCTTGGAAAGAGCCCGACTTCTTCTAATGTAAGTTTGACGGAGGGTGAACAAACGAAGGAATAGATTATAGTATAGAGATACAACTGTGAAAAGATGCAAGATAACTTTACCATATATCATAAAGACAGGGGATAAAGTCACATGTTTACTTGGTGAACATGTATTACTGTAGCCGAACCACATTATTTTAGCCCCAATCATTTTTATCTACTCTACTATTTCTGCTGACAACTTGTAGGCCTTATTTCCATACGTAATTTCGTTTCTTCGACAGAATTGAAGAACGAATCATAATGCCATTATGTCCAGTTACGTAGTTGACCTTCTCTGCACAAACCATACAAATAACACTTTATTATTGCAACTCGTTATGAGCCTAAATGATGGAGCTCTATTCAAATATAAGTCACCAAGCTAAACTTTCATCTAATGGAAATCTTCTGACATAATTTCTAATTTTTTGATTTTTCAGGTGAAGCCTCGTTACCAGAAGAAAACACGTTCGAAGACTGATTCTTGCTTGTCGAGTAAACGGAAATCAGTATCCTGGATGGACGATATGCAGGATAACTCAAGAAAATCGTCCACTTTCTGTGTATAAATATTGTCTTCTTTCTTTTCATTTGAACATTCTTTACTTTCAATGCATAATTTCTCATTTCATTGGGTCAAGGTTATTTTTATTAGGTCAAACTTGTTTTATATGAAAATATTGATTGATTGAAAATTAATGTACATAATAAAATAGTATTCTCTGGCTTCTTTACGAAATTCACAGCACACTGCATCCACGAAGACTTCCGCCGCGATACATATTCACATGAAAACCCAGCTTTTCAGTGATAAGAAGAGTTCAAAGTAATGTCCACGACAATATTGCAAACTGGACAGAAATTGATGGAGGTCTTGTCTGTGATTTACTTCTTTTTTCGAGAGAAATGGTTTTTGTTTATTTATCGAAACAAAAATTTGACCAGATGTTATTGTATGTTTAGAATGGGATTTCCGGTGGGAGCCCCACGGAATGTATTGAGAGAATTAGAGTCATGCACCAGAGTGATAATGATAAATTGTTGAAAAAAAGGAGAAAGGTACGAAATCATGGTGACTCCTTTT
>GL379930.1:275314-301567 GCA_000143925.2 Caenorhabditis brenneri | reverse complement strand
TCATGGGAACCAGAGTGATAATGATAATTGTTGAAAAAAAAAGGAGGGAAAGGTTACGAAATTTATGGTGACATTCTTTTTTGTGTGCCAAACGACGTGGGTCTATGATCGGGAAGTTGCTTGGTAAGGGAGGTAATAATACTCTTGTTTCTGGATTCAGAATACGATGAAACGAATTATAGTCTGCGATGAAGTGGTGTTCGTAAATATTTACTTGATAAAAAACTGTTGACATGGAGTGATTTATTTGGAGTGGAATTATTCAGAGCAAAGGGAAAAGTAGGGAATCGGAGACCATCAGCATTTTATCGATGTCTATTTTCAGGAGTACTATTTTTGGAGCATTGAAAAAGTAGCGTGGTTTCTAGTCAACAGATAATCATTCAGAAGACAACGGGGATTGGAAAAAAGCAGCATCAGGGCCACGTTGATTCCAAAACGACACCTGAAGTCTTTAACTGGTCTTAAAACATTTTGTTGGTACTGTATTTATATCAGAGCCCGTTCACAGTTGAACTTAAACGTATTTGTGATGCTGGTCATTCAATTTCTGTTTTATTCTGAAGAGACCTTCTCGTAAAGACCTTTACCGTCCTCATCATGTTCTTAATCAATGCTTCCTGTTTCGTTTTCAATCTTTGACTTCTGTTCAGATATATGTTTTTGTTCTTCATTATCAATCAGTTTCTAATTTTAGATTATTCCGAAAATGTGTTTATTTTTCCTTGTCCTTTTCTTTTACAACTGTCTCATGATTCCGTCTTTCCACTCTTACACCAAAAACCACAACCTCCAAAGCAAAAATCAGAATAATCCATTGTCACGTGCGCCTTTTAAAGAATGTTCAGTGTGCATCTGAAAGTGTGTACTTTTGAGACAATCTTTGTTTGGATACTGACAAAAAAATGAAGATGAAGAACAGGGTACTCAATCAAAAAGAGAAGAGAGCTGATAAGAAAAAATAAGCAGAGACGAGTTACAGATTGTGCAGTTGTGACGTAGATGGTCCAGGAAAAATTGAAAGAGTGTGGAAATGTGAATGAGGTAAACGACGGGATTGGTTCCTGGTTCCGGGTGGCACGACGTATGCTATTGGGGTCTTTGAATTTGTGATTGGTGATGGTCATTGGAAGATAATACAGATTTGTTTTCTGATGTGACTATGGATTGATCCTGTTTTGACAATGTGGTTGATGAGCCCAATGATTCTGAACAGTTTCAAATCCTCGTGGTTTTTATTTTCTATTGTAGCCCGGGAAAAATTCCTAGAAACTTGTATGACGAGCTTTTGACACTTACTGTTTTGAAAGACGACACCCTATAATCTTTCGAAAGTAATCCACGGACTACAAATGTAGAATGAACTCAATGAACTCAAACTTCAGTTATCGTCTATCAAGTTTTCAATGCAAATTCAAATTTCCATCTCCCGCTTTCGTTTCCGTATCAGTTCTCTGGTTTTCATAATCTTCATATTCTCTTCTCTAATTTCTTTGACTCGACTCCACGAATAAGTAAATAAACTGAAAACTTCCGATAAACCTCTCTCTCTCTCTCTAATTTGTTTCTTCGTACGCAGTAGGTTCATATTGAGGTCGTAAACCATCTCCGGATTCGTAAAACGAAATTTAATTTTCATTTGATAAGAGAAATCAGGAGAGACATGGGAAAAGGCAAAAAGTCGCGAAAAGTTTATCAATAAAAATCAAGTAGAAAATATTTATGAAAGGGAAATTTCGAGAGTCATATGACTCGAAAAAGGAGAGATCGAAAGGTTAATTTTGAAGATATTTCATTAAAAAATGGTTCTTCGGTGAAAAACATCTCGGATAAGAAGAAAATGATGCATTTCATTAAGAACTTTATCTACATGTTAAGTTGATTCACAAAGAAAGAACGTTTGTTTCTGATAGAGTTTTTCATGTTATCCGAGTATATATGAGAGTAGCTCCAACGACTCAATTGATACGTTACTTGAGATGATCTCATCTTCTATGACAGATTGACAGTATCCGGAATATTTGAAAACAGTTTTCATTTTTTTCTTTCATGCCGAACTAAAGAAATAGCTGCCTTTTTTGTTTCATGTGACTTCTAACATCTAGTATAAACAAAAAGAAGAAGTCGAAATTCAATTTTAACAGGGTTTCTGATGATGACGCTGATGTCTTTTTTTCCCAAATCAAATTTATTTATCTTTGTTTTGAAGACGTGTAAAATTCAGTGGATATTCAAAAATTGTTTGGTTCGACGATTTTCCAAGGTGCCACTTGATACTTTCTTTCAGTGCAACACAGATGGCGATGGAAGAGAATTCCGTAACATGATTCAGAGTGTCCTCCGTATTTCTCGAGGTTTTTTGGTGGTCTACATTCGTTATCCCAAAGAAACTTGCATTTTGTAAATTCACATTCTTTCTTGAAATCGAAAGTTTGTCATTCAGAGAAGCTACGGAAAACAACTTACCCAGCAAAATGTGATAATTGGAAGGATCAAACATAGTAATAGAAGTCGCATATTCATTTGAAATTTTAGAAAATGTTCTTGTTTTGAGAGGCTCTTGATTATTTATTGAAAAAAATAGAAATTTAATATAAATCAATCCACGGAGAAAAGGAAAAATGGTACAAGCAAGTTTTTTTTTTCATTTTTTAAAAACGATTTGTGAAGAAAATTTACAGAAGACGGTCTACGTACTTTCGAAAGAACTATTAAAAAGGGACGAAGCAGGGATGGAATGGGGCACCGACGGCGTTGAAAAAGGCGGAAAAATGTAGGAAATAAAAAAAAAAGAATTGAGAAAAAAAAGACTGATGGCAGTTGTGGAAAAATTAGTAGGAAGAGATTGGGAAACGGAAGAAATGCTCACGCAGAGTTGACAACACGGAGACGGTTTCCATTGCAGGTTTTACAGAGAAGATGGTTATCAATTGGATAACATCCTTGTCCTTCCAACTGAAAAAAGTAGAAGTTTACTAGATTATGGAGTGATTCAGAATATGAACAATCTTAAAAACAATAAAAGTAGAAGATATTGCAACTTACACCTGGATAAAAACAGAATTCTATAGATGTGTATAGATCTGTTCATTATTCATTTTCTATTTACGGATACTTATCGATCTTAATTTGTTACAATTATTGTACAAGTACCCCTTCTCCAATATCTTTCCGACCAATTCCAGTAAAAACCGAATTCTTCCACGCGAACAATTACAGTCAACCAGTTTTCTTCTCCTCGTTTTTTCCCATCATAAAAACCCATTTCTTGTCCAATAATCGCTCACCTTTGATGACAATTGCATTCCACAATCCTCACATTTATAGCAGTCGACGTGGAATGATTTATCCATAGCCACTACACGAACTGACTCCTTTTCGCCGTCTTGTGGCACAATTGGTTTACTGCACATTGCACATCGGGGAGCGAATTTACTGAAATAAATTGTTGAAGAGGAAAAACTGAAAATTTGTTCTGTAATATCTATTCGGCGCATTTGTCCTATTACATCAGATGTTGCACCAGTAAGAAAAACAACTGAAGGACATAATAAAAGCTATTATCCACCTCAGACAGCTTTGTGGGTAATAATGCTTTTCCAGTATAATTGGAGAACACCTAGAAAAAAGAAAGGATATTAGAAGATTCTTTCTCAACTATCGCCAACAACTTTTTGCTGGGTATATCAGATGTGTGTCTTTTTCAAACATGTAACTTTTGGGCATGACTTGAAGCCGAATTTCTGCTCAGAAGCGAACTTCAAAATCGTAATATTTTCCATAATCATTCTCAATTACGAACATTCGTCATTTTTGATTTCTTCTCCAATTAAAAAAACTCACTCATGGAAACATGGAACACAATGCACATTATTATCCTTGTCCAAAGTAAACGGAATCCCATCAAGTGACTTTTTGCATGAGTAACAGACAAAGCAGTTAACATGGTAAACTCCTCCGCATGCTCTCAAAAGTTTGTCACTGATCGGTCGGTTGCATGCGGTACATTTTTCCAACGAGTTCTGAAAAAGTACGTGATTGTCTCTGGGGACCAACTATTCTTTCTCTTTCTCCTTTTCTTTGATTTGAGAAGACCAAGATTGAGTACTTTTGGGATCTAAAGACTCAAAGTTCTCACCTGATAACAACCTTCGCAAGTTGGTTTATCATCAATGTTGTAGAAAGATGCTCCAGCAAGGGTCTTCGAACACTGTCCACATTTGAAACAATCCACGTGGAAAATCTGATTCATGGCATTGCATCCTGGCTGGTCACCGGTGATTTCTTTACCACAACCGACACAAATATCTGCAAAAATAATTATTTTGGAATTTTAATTATAGGAAATCTAGGATCTTGTTGTATCAATCTTGTTGTTTGTTTTTCTGTGTTTTCTCTTTTATTTCCTAGACGAAAAACCGAAAACACGGGTGGTTTTATGATCTAGAATTGGCTATAAATTGGATGAGGTTCGCTTCTTTCTTCAAAAAAAAAACACTGAAGGGAGGATCGATCACATGTAGACTTGTTAAGTAATTGAGGTGAAGTTGATTTAGAAACGAATAGTTCTTAAAGAAAAACAGCAACAAAAACATATGGCTTGTATTTTGTAAACTCAAGTACATGTTCCACGTTTTGATATAAGAAGCGCCAATGAGCAAGAACTGTGATGTAAAATTGGAATATGCAAACGACTTAAAAGAAAAAACGACGAAACAACCTAAGAACATGGGTAAGCTTTGAGTTTCTGCATTTTTATCTAATTGAATGGTATTCTTCCATCAAATGGTAATATATCAATTAGTTTCTCGTTTTGTTCCTGCCTATATTCCAATTCAATAGAACTCATAAAACTATTCCTTCCCTATTCAAAAGACGTCATGTGACTCATTGCTACCGTAACCCTCTTTTTCGTTTTTCCTTCCATTTTTGTCGTTTTTGTTTCTATTCCAGAAAAACGTGATTCATAATGTTTCACTTTTCTTCCCATTTCTTTCTCAAAATGTTTATTGTGTCATGGAAAGTCAGTGGTGGTGGGCGACGAAATTGAAAGTGTAAACTTGGGATTAACCGAGTTGTAAATATTGTAGAAATTATTAGTTCTTAGGAGTGGTTGACTTAAGGAACTGGTCACACTTTTCTTGGACTTTGATTTTGTAGAGAATGAAAGCTAGGAGCTTCAAGCATAGGATATAAGATACTCAGAGAGAGAAACGAACCTTCTTGATCTGCCATTGTGATTTACTGTTGTAGACGATATATCAAAAAGTAGAATAAGTTGAAAAAGAAAGGGGGAAAAACCAAAAAAGAAGAATGAGAAGGACAAGATGGGCGTGGCTTCCAAAAATGGAGGAGAAAGAAAAAGGGACCGCCCACCAAAAAAGTAGAAGAAGACGAAGTAGAAGAAGTCTTCGAGAAGCCTTCTGCTGATAGAGGATGGATGGACAACGGCAGCTGGAGGGAGGAGACAAAAAAGTGGAGGAGATGGGCAAAAACGAGTAGGAGGGCGCGGCCCTCTTTCTATTCTTTCGATAGAGCAAGAGAGCACAGGAGAACCGTAGTCTCCCGAGTGTGGAGCAACTGTTTGGAAGGGATGCGTGTGCTTGAGGAAGATTCTCTCTTTCCCTCTTCCTGATCACTTCGGTGTGCTCTTGGGTGTCATTTATTTTCGGTTCAACACTATTTGTCTTTCGATAGGTTGTTGGGATTGAGAGAAGATGAAGCGGAAAGGAAGAGGAGACATGGAAATAGACGAAAAAAAAACAATTGAAGATAAAAAGAAATACCACAAAATTGTTATTGGTTTAGGTGGAAGGCTAGTTACCATCACTATTTGACCACCTGTAGTTATGAGAACCTTGCAGACTCCAGCATCACTTCCGATCTATGGGAACAGGAAACCGTTCATGTCTCACTTCAGAAAATGGGGTAGACCACAGAACATGGACAGTCTAGTTTAGGTTTTCAAGAACCATCTATTACGAGTCTACATAAGCAATTAAAGTTTCAGATGCACTTGAAGAGTTTCATAGCCTAGTTGGCAACATTAGAACCTTGTTTACTTGAAACTGGATCTGTCTCCAGGTGTGATGTACTTTATCTCTCATCTCTCAACTCATCATTTCCATCAATTGCACGAGTTGTGAAAGGTGGCATTTCATATAACACGTTGTCAGAATTATCAAGTTCTTTGAATCATGCTCAATAAATTCACTGGGGGAGTGATCGATTCTGAATGCATATCAGCTAGTAACAAGTGGGAATTGCGATCAGATTTGATTTCTGATAGTATTGAAAGATCCGACTGTTTTCCACAAAGTTTGTTGAGGAGTCTAGAACCCAGTCTTGTGTTGAGAGCAAATCTTATGCAGATCTTTCCCGTTTTGTCTAGCTCTATCGAAATTTGTGACTGGAGACCGTTTCAATTCATGTCATTGAAGGTTTTTTTTTAGAAAAGACACACTACTTAATCCTGAAAAGAGGTCCTATAACTTCTGATTCAGAATAAGATCTTTCTAAAGACAAAGTTCCTGAATTGAGAATACGGACATTGTAGTTCGAAGCTAAACTTTCTTCATATTTGTGGTTTGCCCTCGAAGTACCATTTCCCTTTTTCTGCAATCTTCAATTCTTCATATTATCTCGTTTATCTTCTTCTTCTTCTTCTCTTTTCTTCCACTTCTTCTTCTATTCCTCGTGACGTCGGGTCGTCAGAACACCACCCCTGCTGCTCCTCGATGTCATAATTCGCACATCGTCAAAAAAAGGAGAAGAGGATTCTCAAGGGAGTATGATTCTGCTCTTTTCTACTTGCCAAAACTCAAAAGAACTTCTTTACTGATGAACACGAGTTTAGGGGATCACATAAATATTTTTCAATTTAGATTTTTGAAATCGAGTTTGTGGGAGGAAGAGGTTACGAACTAACAAGTTGAGATGAAAAGTCCAGTTGGAGAGGAGAGGGAGGAAAGAAGAGGTTTTCGCCATTTTTCATTACTCGTTTGTTATGTCAAAAGGGACCACACCCAATACCACGTGTCATACTTTAACATCCTATCTCTTTCTGTTTCTCCCGGGACCCCATTACGTCATACACGGGGAGTAGGAGTCAGTCAAAACAACGATTTGTTACAAAAGATATGTACAGAGAGTGCATTCTTAAACTATGATCCTCCCCCCCTCCACACTACTTTTGCACCCATCCTAGAAAAAAAAGAGAATGAGATCCTATAGTCAGAATACAATGAATTCGTAACGAGACGACAGGAAGTGGTCCTTTGAAACATAGAAAGAAAGAGAGAAAGAAAAAGAACTCACTGATATTCATGATTTTGCGAGTTGAAGTCGTTGAGGCAGTCGTAGTTGTTGAATAATTGGCAACCGAGGATCGAAGGTCGTCGTTGTTTTGGTTGGCGACGTGGATACTGTACAATACTCGGACTGTCTTGACTGAGCTTTGTTCTCATCTGGTGTACCAGATGATCCACCTCATCGCCGTTGTAAGCGTCCTGAAACGGATGAATTAAATATAATGGAGATTGAAAAAAAATGAAAGAAGAATTTTGAAAAGTGGAACAGCAGAAGAACTATCCAATGAAAACTGAGTTTCAGTTTCAAGAAATTTGGTAATTCACACAAAGATGCTCATGATTTTCAGATATCCTATACATTAGCTAAACTAAAAAACAAGAAAAAGAGTTTAGAGTAATTTCAATACAGCGAGTTGGAAAATCTAGATTCTCGATTTCAGTTTTCTGAATTACGGTCAATCAATTTGTGCTGAATCAATCAGAAAACAAGTGTTGAGTTTAGTATACAGATCTCCATACAATAAATTCTAGGTTATACTTTTAATCTACTCAGTTCGAGTGATCATGTAAATTGAAAAAAGTCCCGGACTATCCTGCAAGTGTTTCCGGTTCCAGTCCTTGCTCCAGCTTCAATTACTTTCTATTTTGTTTTTGTGCTCTTTGATCCTCCTAACTTTTTACTTTTTTGTTTTTGCTTTTCTACTTCCTAACTTCAATTTCAACTATTTTGACTCAATTCCTATCTTTAGGCTACCCCTTCTCTTTCAATTTTTTCTTCAAAAACTTCACAATCACGTCGAGCCATCTCTCTCTTTTTCTCTTCTTTTCGTTTCAGTTTCAACCTAAATTCGGTTCCCAACCAAAACTTTTGGTGTGCTCACTGAGCACTTCCAATTTTTCATCTGGTTTCTCTTGGGCCCAAAAATAGAAAAAAGAAGGAAGAAAGGACTTTTGGGGGCACCAAAAAGAGAAGGAAGAAAGGAAGGAAATTTTGACGTGAGCTCCGGCGATAGAGCTACACCAAATTAGTATCGGTTTCTGTGGAATACGTCCCCGGAGACTCTCAATTTTTGAGGAATGATTAATTTTTTCAACGAATTTCATGAGGATCCAGCAATAAATTTTCGTGGATCCTTCCGTCTTTTTTTGTGTTTTCCATGTTCTTCTGTTCGAATGTTTTTGATGTCTTTTGAAGGCGTCGGAGACCGATAAAAATGAAATCGAAAGAGATGGAAAAGAGGAGCCGACAGAAACAAAAACATAAAAAATTGGATGGAACGGAAAGAAAAATGAAAAAAAGGAGAAGCATTGAAAGAGATTGTTTGAGAACAACATATAACAATGGTTTCTGGGAATGGAAGAGAACAGACAAGGGGTTTTTATGATAGAACCATTACGGGAAATTGAAGTGTTTTTATGAAATAATTGAATGGAAATAATAGAGAAAAGTGTCAAAAATTGGTTTAGTTTCAAAAAAAACAGTGATTCATATCAATGGTTTCCGATTCGCTTCATCTAACAGGTTCAGAAATTCTCAAATGGGACAGTTTAGCTTTCTGTTTTTGTGATGACTTGAATACTGATATCGTTGAATTGAATTCATTTTTGAAAATTCAATTGTTCTCTGTAAATCCTTTTCACTGGATCCAATTCTTTTTGAAATTTGAATGGTTTGGTGTGTACTTATCCTGAGAAGCTCGATATATATCTAGAGTGGAAGGGAATCGTTGAAGATTCAATCCTAATTCATTGGAAACTTGCAAACTAAAGATGAATCGACTACTAGAATCATAACCGTCAAAGTTTTAAACACGTTTCTCAGTAATCGATACTGAAAATTCAAAGATACCAGAACGTAGTACTGATGTCTGACTCTTCAAACCTCTGAGTATCTACTAACAGGTGAAAGTTCTCCAATTATAACTCTCAAAATTTATTTCTACATAAGATTGACAACTAAAACAACACTTTTTCTCTTTCCACTAGCACCTTCTCAAATTTCCTGCTCATCCTTCTTTTTTCCTTCTCCTCTTCCTTCTTCTATCTCTCTCTTCACTTTTTTCAACTTCTCCACAAAAAACTTTGTGAAACTTTGAAATGTTTGTGTTTCTTTTCCGGGCATATGTGCCACGTTTCGAGAAAAAAGCCGGGAGGAAAGAAACATTGAAAAGCTTTGGAAAAGAAGGAAAAGAAAGCGCATCTTTGCATAATTATGGTGTGAGTGTATGTCAGAAATAACAAGAAAAAAAGGGAACAACAACAACAACTAGAAAAAGAAGAAGCAAGAATAAATGGAAAAGGGGCAAAAGTTAAGAGTACCCCTCCTGCTTGGGTGGAGACAACAATCGATTCATTCGTTTCTTATATTCTGACCAGCCGGAAAAGAATAAGAAGACGTAAAAGTAGAAGAAGTAAGTTGGGAGTCGTCGTCACCCTCCACAACGGAAGACGTGTCGAAAAAGAATGCGTCGGGTCTCCACCCTATGTATGCATTTCAATTTTTTCGTCCGAAGTGGAAATTGGAGCAGGAGAGAAAGAGACCGGACATTGCCAATTGAAAAAAAAGAAGGGAAGAAGAGAAACGGAAAACATGGAATTGAGAGGTATTCGACCGGAAAATTGAGAAAAGAAGGAAAAAATTGGGTCCCCTTTTGTGTAGTTTTGATAATGACTGAGATGGAGATCTTCGAGATTCTGGGGTCAGAAAAAAGGACACTATATGGTAACCCTGGAGATTCTATTTTTGGAGAGAGATTTTGTCAAAAGCTAACGATACAGTCCTACAGCCTTATTTTAGGTCCATAAACGTTTTTCGAATGCGAAACTGTTTTTAGCAAGAACCTACTTTACGGTTCATCAAAAACTAGGAGATCTAAAAGTCTTATCATTCTTTTTGATTTCTAACTGATATTCATCAATACCGTCTACAATGGAGGTTTATGATATTCAAAAGCCTCTACAAAAAAGTATGTCTAGAAAGACCTATGAAATTGCCTTTGGAAAACTGGCTCTTCTACGTCACTTCAAAAAAACAAAGAAGTGTCACGCCCATTTTCTCGAAATAGACCCATATTCATAAATCAAACTCCATCACGGGATATGACTTCACAGGGCTGGAAACTCAGAGGTTTTCTATAGATCTTTGCACAACTGGAACTAATCGGTGTTTCTGTACCGTGAATTCAACTTTTGAAAAAAGTTGAAAAACGGATCGTAAGCAAAACCATAAAATGAACAAACGTGGGATCGCTGTTCCAACAACAAACCATCAGATCCTAAGAGTGAAACTCAATCAGGACTGACTCAGTTTGAAATTTCTGAACTTTCTCTCTCCTCTCAGGTAATCATTGATCGGTGGAAACCAAACTATTGGCTACCAAAAAAGCACTCGTTCATCAATCATCCACTCTTTCCGTAGATTTTTTTTTGCTCCACTTCTTCTTTCTCTACTCTCTCTCTCTCTTTTTTTCTTGTATTCAGAATTGAATAGACAACGACTCATTTCGTTTTGATTGAAGAGTCTATCCACTCCAGAAGCTTCTTTTCTATGTTTTCAAGAATATACACAAACCTTGACAATTCGCGACACATCAAATGGAAGTGTAGATGATGATGAAGCGCTCAGAGCACTTGTCTGATTACGATTCGCCGCTTTTTGGGACTCCGTCAGACCCTCATCTCGTAGTTGTCGAGCCAGGGAATTTTGAAGGAAATTACGAGCTTGAGTCTTTTGTTGGTACATATCTGATGATGGAACTGGAGGTGGCGGTGGTGGTCGCTCAATTTCGGTGACATAATTTGTTGTTGAGTATTCATGAATCATTTCACGAGCATTTCGAATTGGTGATGAAGAACGTCGAATTTTGCTGAAATTACAAAAAACATGAGAATTCAAAAAGATCAGTTTTTCCGGGATCAGAACTGCATATCGATACTTTAAAGAAAACTGTTTTTTGAATCTTATTTCAAATGTGAATTTTGCAAAGAATAATTAGTTCAGCTTAGATTGTTTCTTTTTTGAACACTCACCTTGGATCGTAAGGTTCCGACCATTGTAAAATAGTCTCTTTGTTTCCATAATTGTTTGAATTATTATTATCATTATAGTTGTTGTTTGCCATTGTTGATGTAGCCGTTGTGGTAGCCGTATTTGTAAAATAGTCGTCGTCTTTATGATAGCTTCGGAAGTTTGTAGGATATGAATATTTAGAAGAATATGGTGATACGTATGTAGCATCATCACGAACTGATGGTGGAGATGGAGACTTGTTTGCATATTGAGTTAATGTGGATGATGAAAATTTATTGATTGGGCTATAATTGGATGAAGGAAGAGTAGATGAAGATGAAAGTAGAGCCTCTCGGGATTGCTGGAATTTAAGAATGTAAATGTTGGAACCAAAGGAAGAAGTTCTACCTGGAATTGACTTAGCGCATTGGGGTCTCGATGAAAGTCGCTGAGCGGACGAGATTGGTTGGAATAAGTGGGCGGAGGAGGAATCTGAAATTATTGACATTTAAACCTTTGATGCCCATTTCGGATCCCACCTCTGTTCCGGCTTTCTGCTCAACCAGTTGTTGGAGCTGCGCGCGGTACGTCCGATCTCCGTCAGGCATTCGTTGATCCGATCGGTCCACTCGTCCATCGGATAGATTCTCGATGTCACCTCGAATCGGTTCGTTGTAGCCGGTCTTGCGCAGACGAGAGGCAGCGTGCTGTAGTGCCGCAGCGTCCACTGTGGGACGGGACGGCTTGGGCGGCGCAGGTGGGGGATTGTTGTTACGTCGTGGTGCATTCTCTGTTTTCCATTTGCGAGATGGTAATATCTCTCCCTGGAAATGAACAGTTAGTAACTTCAACTTAATTCTCGGGTTGATCAAAACTTTCATCTTCGGGATTCGTTCTTAACGTTCATGTTGTTCGAGGTCACAGTACTAGGTTATCACAGGTTATCACCGTTAGATATAGTATAATTAGATATAGTTCAATTTGTCTTTTACGGAGTTTAGGAAACCTCGGTAACAGAATCTCTTGCTCTCATTTTGATGATAATTTTTAATGATTTATTCTAAGAAAACCTCAGTTCAATACGGGAGAAACTACGAGAAGAACAAAGCTTTGAATAGTTCTCCAAAAAAAAACAACCATGCCTATACTTTATTGAAGTGATTTGAGGTTAAATGAACGCAGTTCTGTGGTTTGGTATTGAATTATTAGATCCGTTTACTCCAACTGAATTTGTGATTTCTGATTCTATCTCTCATCTTTTTCTTCTTGTGTTAACCAGAAACAACAGAATGGCTTTTAGAACAGTCTATCATACTACCTTAAATCCTTTTCCAATTCAATTTATTTCAAACCCCTGGTTTCAATTCAGTCGTTCACCATTACCAACTTACGGATGGGAGTAGAGGGGGTGGTGGAGGCGGAGGCGGGGGTCCCATAGATCAGAATCGTCAAGCGAAAGGGGAAGAGTGCTGTAAGAGCGAGCACGACCCAAGCTGAAACGATTATATTGTCACATGGTTAACATTACATTTCTCAAAAAAAAAAAACTGAACAAAAAAACAGAAAAAAACGACTGCAAAGACAACATGTACAAAACACAAAAAGGTGTCAACTTTCAAATAATGTACCTTGGACTAGAATAATGAGGAAGTGGTGAGAGGTAACTCATATTAGGAGGAGACCTTTGAGGTGGTGGGAACTGGACGATGGGAGCCGGTGTTTAGTATGTTTAGGTGTCTTCACTGGAAAAGAGAAAGGGGCAGAAGGGTCCCCTTGGAGGAGTCCCGGCATGACACAGAACTCTGAAGAATGTCTGCATCTCTTCTGATGACACAGTCCATCATCTTCCCTGCCGGGAGCCCATTTTACACTTTCGGCTCACAAAATTCGACTGATGGCAGGAAAAGAGGGAGGGGATTACAAAAAAAGCGCGGCGGCGACAACGAGGGATAAGCGATGGAATAAGAGAAATTGGGATGATATGGAAGAAGAAAAACGAGGACAACACATAACATCTGCTGGAAGAGGATAAATAAGATAAAGGAGTGAAAAATTGGAAGAAGAGAAGAAAATCCACGTGGATATCATTGTTAACTAGAATCAAGGGATCTGAAACTCAGAAGAGTCCTACTATTCTGTTCTTACCAGTAAACTGTTAGTCTCCATCAAAAAGCTAGTTTAACTTCATTGTACAAGCGAGAGCTTCTAAGTCATCGAAAATCAAGTTTTATTTTAATGCAATGATTTCGGAATCATTCTTATATATAAAACGGAAGCGAATTTTGTCCGGATGTCCGGATGTCCGCCACATGGGAAGAAAGAGGAAGTTCACGAGCAAAACTTGAACTTGGGACCTTTTGAACGATATTCACGTGTTTTCCCTACTGCGCCAAAGCCGCACAAAATTTATAGAGCGAAACAAAATAGATAAAAGAAAGCTCACGTGAACACGCTGAATAAATTTGAACTTTTGTGAAAATGACATTTATAGTGAGCGGCGTAGCCGCGAACAGTCCAGACTGCAAATGCGCCGGAGGCGCAGGGGCAGTCTGCTATTAAATAGAAGTTTTCTTTTTTAGGTTCTTCAAAAAGTTCATTTGAAGCAACGCTATTTTCAAAATCAGAATTTTCATTTTTTGATAGCTCCGTTTCCGAATTTCTGAAATGCTACACCAGTCAAACTATGACAATAATTTCTGAGAACGTTGACCAAACAGAAAAACCAGAAGAACTCTTTTTCAGAAAACTTTCGAAACTATCCAGTATCTAAACAGTCCGCAACTTGAAAGGCGGCACAGAACGCATCGCAAACAACGATAAAGCGTCGGAAGAGTGATGGAATAAAAAGAGAAATTGAAAAAAAGTCTGTGGTTTTATGGGTGCAAGACCCTCTTCTTTGCACAAAAATTTTATGGGCGGTTTCATTTGAAAGATGGTGAAAGGAAGAGGTGGGCGTAATCAACACAAAAGAGGTTCTCATGGGAAAGAAGAATGAACATTTGTCTGAAATTTAGAAACAAAATGAAATAGAAAAGAAACAAAAACATAGTATGTTGGAAGAGAAGATTGTTTGTATTCCGACTTATTTTAACTGCCAAAACTCTCTTCTCTCCATATTCAAGAACCGGATTTTTCATGCGAGAATCGAGCAAACAACCTAATGATTCATGTTAGAAACATTGAACTTTTGAAGGAAGACGACATTTTGAAACTGTTCTCAGAACTAACCTTTTTCCTTCGGAGAGGATTAACGAAAAAAAGAAAGTTACTTGAAAGTAAAAAACTTGTTTCAAAAATTGGGAAGGAGAGATTGAGAAAGTTTATAGTTTTTATGTGGGAAGAACCCAGAATTCATGTTGCTACGGTAAATGATTATCAATAACGAGGCATAAAACCGAAGAAAGGTTATTCGAACATTTTTCTGAGTGGATGATTTGACCTATCTTGAACCTTAACTCACCCTAAACCTTCAGGTTGAATGGAACTGAAACGTCAATGATTTCAACACAACTACCATCAAGAGATAAAACTAAATCAACTAACAAAACCACAAACAGTTCGTTTCATTACTCTTCAAACCGTTTTATCGGTGACCGAGGATTAACCCAAAAAAAAAAACCAAAAAAAAGTGTTTTGTATATGGTGTGGCTGTGTGACACGAGAAAAGCGGAAAACTGGCTTATCTATTTTGAACATCGGTCTTCTCGGGTTTAGCCGAAATACCACAACAATACCATACTACTGTATTCAATTGAAAAATAAGGGAAAGTTTCGAAGGGGAGGGGAAGATAATTGGAAAATTAGGTGCGAGACTTTTTGGGTTGGCAGGCAAAGAGAAAGTGAATTTAGGTCGAAGGATAAAGCAAAGAGAAATCGGGAAATTGGATGAAATGGAAATTCTGATATTGATATGGAAAAGAATGAATATTTGGAAAAAGATAATCGACACTGAGATTGGAATGAGATGGAAAGCAATGCGCGATACGAAATTATGCGGTAAAGAAGAGCGGAAAGAGACAAAACTGTCCATATAGAAGTGAGAGAATGTTCGTTTTTACACTACATTCATAATACATACAAACTCGTATTACAGAAACAAGAGACATGGGGCAGATATAGTGTCAATATACACAAAACTTTTCATGTTAATTAGCCGGTTTACCTCAAAAAGAGGATTGATTCGACGGGACAACCAATTAATCAAACATCGCTTTTTCGGCTTTTTCAGAGTATAGAACGAACATTTAAAGTGTTTCAGGGTTTGGTGGAAAAAGGTGCGGAGAGGTTTTTTGGAGGAATTGATGATTGATGATAGGGAAATAGATAATGTTCAGTACAGCTGTTAGATGAGGTTGTGCGAGTGTTTTGTTGAAGTTAATGGCGTAATAAAACATCTTTTGATTTTTGTCAAATAAGTGTTTTGAATGCCCATATCAACATCAAGAAAAGTAGTAAGAATGGAGTAAAATGGAATCGTTAGGGGAAATTCCCAAGTTACTAAGCATTTGAAGTATATTAACGACTTATTCTAGGGTTTATCTGATTCATTTTTCTTCTTCGAGCTCTGTGTATTTGTATCTGTTTTATCTAGCACAAAAAACAATTTTTAAACAAATAAGAAGCAAAACAGTTTTTTATGATAGCTTTGAGAAATTCAACTACGGAAAAATAACCCGAGAATTGTTAAATCTGAACATCAAAAACATTTGATAAAATTCTATAGGTTTCAACACCGGTGATTAATCAGGATGAAAAATCAAAAGTGAAAATCTCAATACCTATTTGAAACAGGGAGTAGAACTGAGTCAGAAGAAACTATCCTTATACCACGCAATTTGGTCAGTTGAACATCAAAATGAATGAAGACATATTGAAATTAAAACCACAGTTGAGAAGAGTTTCCCAATTTCATTTTTAGGAAATGACTCATTCTTATACCGGTTGGTCGCTGTTCCCGCAGAACATTGATAAGAAAAAGAGACGCAGAATCGGGAAAAATGACATCCCGTCGAGAAAAAGAAGAAGAGGAAAGAAGCAACAGACAAGATGAAAAAAAAAAGAAAATGTGGGTGGATGAGTGAACGGACTATAACAACAAAAACATTAGAGTGGTCATATGGAGGGTTTTCTCGAATCAATAGTTATTTCAACGAGGTTCCATTTGTCCGGAGCCATCTTTCTGACCCCATCTTCCTGCTCATCTTCTTCTCCGCGCGGTGACCGCGAGGTGTGTAATACTCGTCGTAAGTGACACATAGGATGTCTTCTTTTGTTTTGAGATACGCTCTCATACTTCAGAGCAAACAATTCAAAATGAACTCTTATTGGTAATAAGGGTGTACTTGGGAAGTGATTGTAAAAGAAGAGTGGGAATATGGTTGTGTACATACTGCTCTTTTTGAATAGGTAATGGATATTTTAGTCAATTTGAAAGAGTCTTTTCATGGATCAGTAGTGCAATCACAAAGATCTTCGTGAATCTGAACTACTATCATATGAGAATACTACAAAAATTATTGTATGAATTGAGTTATTTGTTCAGAAGAGGACATTCTTCCTCGAACTTCATGTTCCGAACATATTTCCTTCAAAATGTTACATGAAATCATAATTCTGAATTCGAAGACACTGTATGAATGCGGTAGATACAGTAGTCAGAAATATCGGCAAAGTATAAGACCTTCTAATTCTTTTCTGCTTCTTTCAATTTTATTTCATCTGTTGTGTACTTTCCATCATCAATTCTGTTATTTTGCATAATACTGGTTTCAAAAAATTTCATCTTCGAGGGTTTTGAGGCAAACGCGCTCCACCGCACTCCTCCAAATTTCGCCATGATCGCCATCCTCCATCGACTTCCTCCATCTCATTTCATCTTCTAGCAATGGTCTGTCTGCCATGTATCTTCTTGCCGATTATGATGGCAATTTATATGAAATTTATCATGCCATACGTGTATAGGTAACATTTCGTCTTAAAGTTTAAATTTTGAGAAAGCTCCAATTTAGATTCTTGCCGGAGCGATGGGTCACCTTCTTGGATCCAATTCTCTATCCAACATGTCCTGTGAAAATACCGGAAGCGAAGAATAAAGAAGAAAAAGAAGAAGAAGGAAAAGGTATTCTTTGTTTTTTCAATATAATCTTTTTAAAAAACTGCAATCAATGTTGTTATAGATTGTAATGTTTTTTTTTAGTTTCTGAATAACAGTATTCTATGATCTTGAGGTAATATTTGAAATTCCTTTTTAAAAAACACTATCAGGATTACCATAACGTTTCATTTACTTTTCAAAATGTTCCCAATTAATTGCAGAAAAATCGTGCTGTGCGGCTACAGAAAACGTGAAGGAAACCAAGAAAGATCAATAAAAAACATTCGATGAACAAGATTGAAAAGCTGTGATGTTCCAGAAAATGATTCAAATATTGAATGTTTCAATCGGTGTCAACGCAATTTTCTCGCCATTTCCATTGTAAATAAAATGATTTGTGTTAACTGTTGTAGAGAAATACCAAGAGTTGTGGTTGCCGTAACGAATGAAATAAAATCTGAAACAGACAAAATACAATCGGTATTCTGAGTTTCTGACGACTAGTTTTTAAACTCAGGACAGGCTGTTGTGAGATTTTCTCAAACATCATTGGAATACAAACATTTGAAAACAACACTTACCCATCCAATGGTACAGTATACTTCCATGAGTCTATTTGGGAAAGAGCTGGTCTTTCACATCCAACCGTCATTTCTCTCCACATGTTCATATCTCTCTGGAACTTGCCTTTCTTCTTATTTTCATAAAATACAACCTACCGTATCATCTTCACAATGGAACATGAAATAATGAAAAGAGCTCTCATTGTGTAGGAAGAACTCGATCTCATCTCCTTGTTTCCATGCAAACTTTTGGACTACATACTTTCCAGCCGGAACACTAATTGCCACCAAACTAACTTTTTCCTTATCTTCTTTCTTATTGATTTTAGGGAATGGAGCAGATGGAAGTGATGTTTTTCTCTCCAATTCTCCTCCCAAATCAGAAGGAAGGAAGCTTTTATCAACATGCTTCTGAATGGCATCAACTGCCGATTCAGAACTAATCACAATTTTCTCTTTGTAGTCGTCAGGAAGAAAAGGAGAGCATGCTTGATGTAGGACGTTCACAAAAGATGGAGCATTTACGATGATGATTTTCTGAAGGAGCTGAGGATAATGATCGAAGAGTGTTCCCCACATAATACGATATGGTCCAGTGAGGACTGAAATGAGCTTGGTACTAAAAGAGATTCCATCCAAATCCATCACAAATAGGCCTCCACTTTGACGTCCGGTTTTTCTTTCGGCTGCCACCACTTTTTGATGGACACTCTCCATCATCTTCAGCTTGATTTGCATGAATTTGTGCATCTAGGGGATTAGGGAAATTGAGAAGTTTTTGCGAATTGAAGACATACCAAAACATTGTCCACCAATCCACTAATATCAATCTTTCCTGTTCTCTCAAACATTAAAACTTTGTTATCATCTGGATGGTTCTGACCAATCACATCGATTGGGACATACTTGTTGAGATCATCCGACTCTAGGTCTACTTTTTCGACAAACGAATTCAAATCTATAGTCTTGCGGATATTCAAATGACGTTTCAAAGCCTGTAATTTGTTTTCTTGGAGCAGTAAAATATGCAACGCCAAAGATTTAGTTTACTTTTATAATTAAAGAACCTCTAAACGTTCTGCATGGAACTATGTAATTCTCGAGTTCATTTTTCTGATAGAAAACTCTCCAGGATTGTTTTAACTAAATCTATAGAATGAGTTGAACTATTCTCATTATTTCTCTTAAGAATGTTGATGAATATGATGAAAACATTGAAGATCTGAACGAAATAATCCGATTTGTAATGAACAAACTTTTGAAAGCAACTATCAAGAAAATTACTGAGATCGGAACTTTTACCTTTCTCAATTTACCCAAGATGTTTATAAAATCAAATTATACTCTTACAAAATGCGGATCATGTTTACTTCCTTCACTCACCTTGCCAGCTTCCTCTTCATCATTTCCATATGCCACCAACCATCTGTAGACATTGAATTCATGAGCACAGTAATCGTCGTCTTGGGCGTCAATAGAATCAATGATACGTAGAATAGCCTCTTTTTCTGTTGGACTTGGCGACATTCTTTCAGGATAGTGTCAAGTGCAAAATGAATTCTTCAACATGTACATACATACACCGATCGTGTGTCGTCTTCAATGAATTCAGATCGAAATCTTCCAAATATATCGGAGAAAAAAGAGATGTAGGATTCTGATAGGGATGGGGCACCTCGCTTTACCGGAATGTTGACTTTTCAATCGTTTCAAATATATTCAGTTAATTTGCATACCATGTGTCATTTTGTCCCCTGTTCGTTTCTCTTTCAAAAGATTTTGTTTCCAAGTACCCCCGAGGTCATTTATCTCTGCTAACGAGTCATCTTGCATAAGAGTGCATCTCACATCGTTTTCTTTCCTTCTAAATTTTTATTGCTCTAACATTTGGTCGACATATCTTACAGATGCCTTCTTCAATTTCTCTTCATCTTCGAACCGATCACCACCACATATATAAACTATAAAATGCGTTGAAACTGGTGTGAAATTGAGAGTGAAGAGAAACGATTCGACGATGTTCTTTTGCAACCAAACGTCGTGGTCAAAAGACGCAGACTAGCATACACAACACACGTCGCACCGTGTCCATCCGAAGAGGCCGGTTACGATATTTGCGCCCATCCGCCGCTTTTTGCCTCCCATCTATTCTATCTTCTGCGACTGTCTGTGTCTCTTTTTGTCTATTCTTTTCTGTCACTTTCGAGTACTCTTTTCCTTTTCTCTTTTGCGTGTTGCATGTGTATTCTGAACAGTTTATTGAGCTTTCGTAATTTCAAATTCTATCAGTTTTCAATCACCAAGTTCTCTACATACTTTCTGTGCAGTTTGACGCCATTTCTTGTGCCAAGGCGCATTGGTGCAAACACTCTCAGTTATTTTTGAATTTTTTTAAAAATCAACATTCTCTTTTTTCTTTTTGGCGCTTCTTTTGTTATAGAATAACAGGTCGAATTTTTGATAATCTTGAAAATTCCAGTTGTAAAAAATAATCAAGAGTTTTACATTGCCTTTTAAATTCACCTTCCCCATTAAAGGAGGCCTGTCAAGATAAAATTCGCATATGAGATTTTTATACCATCGGATAGGGCTTGGCGAAATACATCGAAAATCCTCTTGGAGACATGGTTGGAAATTCCAAGTTGACCTGATAAATCACGTATAAGAAAATCTCGTCGCTTTTTTACAGTGCAAAATTACATTATTTTTCACGCTATTTATTTTCGTCGCCTTTCATTTTTTTTTGTCGCTTTTTTCGTCGCCTTTAGGAAACAAGCTCCTAATTTGAGAACCGTCCATTAGAAATAAAAATGATCGACTACAAAGTTGTTCAGTATTAAATTTATGACAACTCTTCAGTACATTGATTTTATCCGAAACTGCTGGCTATCGAGTTATGGGCTTCTAAAGTACATAGGTATTAAATTCTTACAAAAAGTTTTCCTGCGTTTTTTTCCACCCCCGTACATGCTATCAGTTCGAAAAAACAATTTGCCGCTTCTTCTGTTTTGCTGAAGACTAAGAAAAGTATATAGGGTGTATGTGTACTTTAGAAGCCCATAACTCGATAGCCAGCAGTTTCGGATGAAATCAATGTACTGAAGAGTTGTCATAAATTTAATACTGAACAACTTTGTAGTTGATCATTTTTATTTCTAATGGACGGTTCTCAAATTAGGAGCTTGTTTCCTAAAGGCGACAAAAAAAGCGACGAAAAAAAGTAAAGGCGACGAAAATAAATAGCGTGAAAAATAATGTAATTTTGCACTGTAAAAAAGCGACGAGATTTTCTTATACGTGATTTATCAGGTCAACTTGGAATTTCCAACCATGTCTCCAAGAGGATTTTCGATGTATTTCGCCAAGCTCTATCCGATGGTATAAAAATCTCATATGCGAATTTTATCTTGACAGGCCTCCTTTAATCCCTTTTTCCCTCGTTCTTCGCCATTTTTCAGTCTCTGTTCATATAAACGAAAAATTTTTTAGAGATGTCTTGAATTTCTAAATAAAAGAAAACAAAAAAACAACTTTTCCACCGAATTTGTTTCGACTTCCTGAAAAACCCGAAAAGTTGACCTACTAAGATCTAGCAAGGTTTCAAATTCATCGCTCATCCGGTTGTACATGAAATATAATCCCTCCGTTGCAATTAGTGTGACATTTGGCACACCATCCGCCGGCATTATCATAGGAAATTCGACAGCAGTGTGAGGGTTCCGTCCACGCGTCCTTCTCTTCAGAGTCGCCTGGCTTTGGTCCGTTCGTGGTGGCCGTTCTCTGTTCACTCCTACTCTTGCACACTGTTTTTGGGCCCTCGTCACTCCAACAACACAACAGCACATTTCAATTGCATTGGTCATCGAAGAAAGGCTTGGGACGGGCAAGACCCGGGCGAGCGCTCACTCTGCTGTCTCTTCACGGACATCGGTCTTCCCAATTACCCTCTTTAAATCTTCACTGATCTTTCTCCTCGCCAATGCACACTGCTGAGTCTGTCACTAGTACTTGAGAGATTATTTTATGCCTTTTTTTGAAACCTTTTCTCTTTCGTAACTCCAATAACCAGACTTGATCCACTTTCGCAATTTTTAAAAATTAATCTTGTGGTTAACCGAAAATAACAAGGTTCGAATATACGACCAGCCAAGTAATCAGCACATTCCAACATTCATGCCGATGTTTTTTCTTATCTCCTTTTTTCACTTGGTGGAATGCAGAAATGGGTGTAGCCCTCAAGTCCAGTCTTATTTGCTTCACGTGGGTCAATTCTTTTAGTATGAGTTCATGAACTCTCATAACCAGATGCGTACTTTACAACAATCTTCATTGAAAAACGCGTCATCCGGTTCTAGAAATTGCACAGAAAGCTCATTTGGTCGTTGTTGAGCCCCACTTTGTCCCTTAATTTGGTTCTCTCTTCGGGAAAAGCTCGCCCTTCTCAAGAATTAAAGCCGATGGTAGCCCCTTCCATTCCTCGCGAAATAAGTATTTTTGTCCTTGATTCACCGTGTTATTTATCTCTTTCTCCCGATCTTTTCCGTTAGACCCTACCATTTATAAAAAAGGAAGACAGAAGAGACATGAAGGCTCGGAGGTGCGAACGAAAACGCCCCGAAGATTGATTTCGCAAGAACTTAGTCGTCCTCTTTCTTACTCCTCCATCTTCTGACTCATTTCCTTCTACGTACGCCAACTTTCGGTCAATTTTTGCTTGACGTCTTCAGTCAACTTCTCAATAGTGTTGGATCGATAGACTCATTCACAATGAGAAATGCTTATCATTCTGAAGGCGACGTTTTGATGTCTTCGCACTCCGACAAGTTTTTTGCTTTGATTCCGCTTTCTTTTCTGTCGATGTTGCTAATTTTAAGTACATCTCACCACGGAGCTGACTGTTTCATGCAAATTCAAACCGCTTTACATTATTATTGATCTGAGGAAGATTGAAGGAAGCCGATGTAAATAAAAAAAGAAACGAGACGGAAACATGAGTAAAACATTCAGTTGGTCAGTATAAATTTTATGGTTTTTACGAAGGCCCCGACTACTCCGAGATGGCTCGCAAACAAGTTTTTGCGTGCTTCTAATCATGGTTCGGGTTAGACCGGCAGGCTTATGTTCTACTTGTTTTCTCTTTTGTTCAGAATTTCTTCTCGCAAGTTGTTTATGATGAGAAAATCTTGACAGAAGAATACAGGTAATACTACTCCTCGTGAAATTCGTGAAAGGTTTTGCTTTACTTCCGTTTTTTTTTCGTTATTTCTTCTATCTAAAATCGTTGCCGCCTCTAAAACTCAGGCGCCAAATGGGGCGGAAGTAGATGTCTGTGTGAGCCAGGCAATTTTTCAGTCAAAAAGGTTGTTTTTATTCCGTTTGTTTTTGTCTCCTAGGAGTCTTTGCCAGTCTGTAAGTTGTTTCGTCTCAAAAGTCGTCTCCAGTTTTCTTCATTCGCTGTCCTGCCTCACTTCTTCTATCGGAACGTCAAACTGACACCGCTGTGGAGCCGTTTGCACATTCGAAATTGTATTATCATAGTTTGAATCGCGCAACTATTCTGTGAATGGTTGTCGCTCGAGGCTTCCCCTCATTCTTCTTTTTTCCAATTGCGCGATATTTGGAATATGAAATGGAACGCATAATCTGGCTGCTCAATGGGCTCCTTGCGACTGCTAACCCTCTTGAAATATGGCCTCATTCCGTCCTCCTGTCGTCTGTCCTTGGTCCTTCCATTTGTGTCCCTTCGACTTCACATTTCATCCTCTGTTTTCTCTAAATTTCTACCTTTTTAATGTAGTGTAGTAGCACAAAAAACAAAAAGAGGAGACACATGGAATCATAATAAATGCAAAGCAGTAGATTTTGCCATCGTTTTCCACTCAATATTGAATGTCAGTCGAATGGAATGGGCTTGTAGTAGATTCTTTTTCTTCACCTAGTTCTCTCCCCTATTTGCTCTCTTGCTATTTCCTGCTTGTGTGCAAATGTAGGTTTTCAACTTTCATCTCTTTTAGACCTCTTCTCACTTCCATTAATAACTCTTGAGTTTCGGTCAGATCTCTCGAGATCTTCAAATGTATTGTCAAGTCGGGGTATATTATTTAAAAAGTATCAAGTCGGCACTTTTCTTCCAACGCAAATATTTGAAGGATTCTCTATCAAAAATCAGTTGGCATTTAGTTTGTTTGAAATGGGTTCATGCCGGCCCGGTCGCCGCGAGAAAGAGTTATCAGAGATGATAAAGTTACGCTGATTATCTTTTTGGAAAACGAAATTTATTGCTGCAAACGAGTTATTGCAACCAAATGTTTAGGCATTCACTAGAATATATCGTAATTTTTTGGCAAAAAAGTTCTGAAATTCGAAAACTAGTCATTTAATTTCATAGTTAGTGTATTTATAAATTTCCAAACGTTCTGGCATTCTGAAAAATAGAACTGTTGACGAGTGAGGGAAATATCATGTTCAGTTAATCATACAATCTAACAGTTCACGAAAAATTCGCTATGTTTCCGATGTATACCTTGACTCATAAAATAGAGCTAAGGTAATTATTTCGAGCCCGCCTGGTTTATTAGTTCCCACGCCCCCTCGTGTTTCCCTTTTCAATTCAGTACGCCTTTTTAAAACTGTCCAGCTCTTTCTCTCTTATAATAGCAGGTTCGTAACGGGAACTCCCTTCTCTATTCGTTCATTTCTCGTTTCATTTATTCTTGTATGAGTATGATTCAATCAAGATGTTTGTTGTGCGGGAGCTCTCCCGCAACCTGCCAGGAAGACTATGACTCACCTTCCCATCATTGTGTCTGCTTCTCTTCGCACTTTGTGATCTCTTGCTATCATTTTCTTCCTACTCATGACCCGCCAGTCGTCTTCACGTCCGTATTTTTTGTCTCCCTTTAACTAATAGTGAACCTCGAAAATATTTTTTTTTGGTTTCAGAAGTACTTTAACATCGGGTCTGACAACCATCTCTTACATCTTCTAATCATTAACCATGTCAACTGCCAAAAGTTCCAAAGTGAGTTAACTATCAATTTACATTGTTGTAAATTGTTTTTTTGAAGGTACGAATACGCAATTTCATCGGAAGGATATTCTCACCGAGTGAAAAAGATAAAGATGAAGAAATGAAGCCCTCTTCATCTGCAATGGACATCAGTCAGCCATACAACACAGTTCATCGGTCAGTTTAACATTATTGTGAGCAAAAGTCTAACCGCAAAATGAAAGTTTCAGAGTACATGTTGGGTACGACGGTCAGAAGTTCAGCGGATTGCCTCAGCCATGGATGGACATTCTCCTTCGGGATATTAGGTAATTTTCACTCGAAGTTCTTACATAATAATTCAAATATTTTTTTTCAGTCTTGCCGATCAAAAGTCAAACCCTAATGCAGTGGTGACGGCGTTAAAATTCTACGCACAATCTATGAAAGAAAATGAGAAAACGAAATTCATGACGACGAATAGTGTTTTCACGAACAGCGATGACGATGATGTGGACGTGCAGCTAACTGGACAGGTTACAGAACATCTGAGGAATTTGCAATGTACTAATGGTGAGTCATTTTTTTGTTATCATTTTAATCTTCAACCTGAAAGAAAAAGTTTGGATCCTTGTGTATTATAAGATTTCAATTATATTCCCTAATTTTACAGGTTCAACAACGACCCCTTCAACGTCAGGATCATCTTCCTCATCGTCACGGCCTCTCACAAATGGAAACAGCCATTTCTCATTAACATCCCCAGACGTGTCATTGTCAGAACGTAATAATGTTCCATCTCCGGCTCCAGTACCGTCTAGTGGTAATAATTTATATTCAATTTTCAATCAAGTAATCCCATTTTTCCCAGAAAGCGCACCACAATTGAAGACGTTCTCCGGAGAAGCACCAAAGTTACATCCCCGGTCGCCATTCCCAACACAGCCACCTGTTTTACCACAGAGAAGTAAAACGTCAACGCCTGTGATGACGCCTCCAAGTACATCAAACGGCTCACCGGCTTCTGGATCAAAAGGACCTCCGGTCCCTCCAAAACCATCAGTAAGTATAACATTCTAACGAATTCCTAGTGTTGCATGTTTTCTTATTTTATTCGGAGGGCTACAAACAAAAGCAGTTCATTTCCACTGTTGATGGGGTGATTGTGATATGGCCTCTGGAAAGACAATGTTTCATTTTTCTTCGGTTTACAGCTGTGGAGGATTTCTCTTCCTCCTTTGTGTTTCGTTTTCTGGCTGCAATTGATGCGTTGTGTAACACCATCAAAA
>GL379930.1:216585-240539 GCA_000143925.2 Caenorhabditis brenneri | reverse complement strand
TCAATGCGATGAAAATGTAAGTTATTTACTTGATTCTTAGGTGTAGTGATAACCTAAGTCAATTGGAGTCAGAGAAATTGGGATTTCCTGTTGAAATTTGAAAACGATGATAACTCAGCTCACATGAAACGTACAAAGACGGAAAATGGCTGAAAATAATCCTATCGGGGCTGCAAACAAAATGTTAGAGGCAGAATTTTCGATTTCAAATTCCAGGCTGCGTGAAATCCTTTCAACCTCATTTTCAGTTCAAAAATTGAACACGTATAAAATTTAGAATATTTTTTGACATTTCTGGAATTGCCAACTCATCGTGTTCTTATTTCCATCCTGGGAGACCGTGTTCTGTACAACCTTTTGAAGAAGTTCACGAGAAATAATTTTACTCTCAAAATAGTTTCTCTCACTTTTTTGGATATTTCTTTATTTTGGTAACTTTTTGAGAATCGGCGTTCTATAAATCTGGAAGAGTTCAAGAATATTAGTTCACCTTGTGAGACCACAGGCAGCATATATAAAGTGTTTTCCGGGAGTTCAAAGAGGCCAAACCGTTTTTCAATATCTCTCCCATCGTGTACACATTAATGTTCGAAAACTGATCACTGCTGTTAATCAATCTGAGTCTCTTTCTCTCTCCTATTTTCTTTTTTCTTCTCTTCTCTATTTCTCCATTTCTAACTATATAAACGTGACAGTTATCATTTACGTCTTTCTTTTTATTTATTTTAAGTTCCACGTTCTTTCTATTTTTGTAGAGCTGATTCTGAGAATAAACTGAAAAATCGCAGAGATGAGTGGTAGTTTGGCACGTGGAATGCTCCATAAAATGGGTGGATCTTGTTGTCCACATCATGCACCAGCTACGAATCCATTCAGAATGGCAAAACTACATGGGAATAATAGTGAGTTGATAGATTCTACAAGATTTCAGTAAATTAGTTTCATACTGAACTAGAGAAGTTTTGCTATGTTAATTCAAGCAAAAAGTTACTGATCTGTACTGTCTTGAAAAAACAACTGACATATTCTTTTTTGTCGAAATAAGGTTCTTGCTTATTTTGTTTTCTAGAATCTACCGACTATGCATTTGAAATGGTCTGCTCTACACTTCGATTTGGAAAAGGAGTAACCCTGGAGGTGAGGGGAAGAGTTTTCAGAAATATCACAGATCAACAATTCATCTTGAATCTTTATCAGATCGGATACGACGTCCGTAACCTTGGAGCGAAGAAAACGTTGCTTGTCACTGATAAGAATGTGCAGAATACAATTGCATTCAAGTGAGTTTTGGATTACATGGAATCATGATTCTGATAATTGTTACTTCGAATTTTTGATGTTAGAGTTAATCATCATATTAGTTTTAGCTAGAAGATGGAGGGAAAAATTCACAAGGCTCTTTTTTGATAATCCCAATATTTTTCACAATAAATAAATTTCAAGATAACCATTTTTATGCAATTCAATTTTCAGAAACGCCGAACAAGCCTTGAAGAATGTGAACATTGACTACGAAGTTTTCGATGATGTCCTCATTGAACCATCCGAAAAGAGTATGCAAAAAGCGATTGCATTTGCCAAATCAAAACCATTTGATAGTTTCATCGCTGTTGGAGGTGGATCTGTAATTGATACAACCAAAGCAGCTGCTTTATATGCATCTAATCCAGAGGCTGACTTCCTTGACTTCGTTGGACCTCCATTCGGAAAATCTCTTCAACCAAAGAATCCAATGCTTCCACTTATCGCTGTTCCAACCACTGCTGGAACTGGATCCGAAACAACTGCAGCTGCAATTATGGATCTTCCAGAACATAAATGTAAAACTGGAATTCGTCTTCGATGCATCAAACCGTATTTGGCTGTTGTTGATCCATTGAATGTGATGAGTATGCCTAGGAATGTTGCTATCTATTCTGGATTTGATGTTCTTTGCCATGCATTGGAAAGCTACACAGCTCTTCCATTTGATCAAAGATCCCCACGTCCAGCAACTCCAGAAGTTCGTCCAGTTTATCAAGGGTCTAATCCAATCAGTGATGTTTGGAGTAGAGAAGCATTGAGAGTAAGGGACAAAGAGAATCAATATTGAATCTAAATGTTCAACATTTAGATAATTGGAAAATATTTCCGTCGGTCTGTTTTCGATCCATCTGATGAGGAAGCTCGTACCGAAATGCTCAAAGCCAGTTCATTTGCTGGAATTGGATTCGGAAATGCCGGTGTTCATCTGTGCCACGGTCTCTCTTATCCAATCAGTTCTCAAGCAAAAGGATGTGTTGCTCATGATTATCCACAAGAGAAAAATCTCATTCCACACGGATTATCTGTTATGACAACTGCCGTTGCTGATTTCGAATTCACAACTGCCGCATGTCCAGATAGACATTTAGTGGCTGCTCAGACACTTGGAGCTGATATTCCGGTCAGACTACTTTTTCAAAAGTTTATGGAAAATGTCGGATTGTTTCAGAACAATGCAGATAACGAGTATATCTCCAGAACTCTTTGTGATCAATTGAGAGGTTTTATGAAAGATTTCGGAGTTCCGAACGGGTTGAAGGGAATGGGTTTCGAATATTGTGATATTGGTAAGTAGAAGAATAGTTTGCCTTAAGAATCAAGATAAGTGTTCATTTATCTCTTTCCTTTTTTCCAGAACATTTAACTGAAGCTGCCAGCCACTCTGTCCCAAACATTGTAATTTCTCCAAAGTCCACGGATCGTGAAATCATCAGCAAATTATATGAAAAGTCTCTCACTGTATATTAATTTCCTGATAGATTTCTCGACCTTGATTTTCAAATATTTGTTTATATTTCCTCCGTTCTCTGGTCCTTTTTCCCTTTTCCCTTCACCCTACTATATTTTTTCTACAGTAATCCTTTTTTGTTTCTTTTCCTATTATATTTTCTGAATGAATAGAAGTAATGAAACAAAACATAGGAGAGGAGAAGAAGGGAGCGCGCGCTTTTAGCAGGTGTCATTTGAATTCCCTATCCCCATTTTCTTCAAGGAACCGTTTAAACATTGTCGGCTTACTGTACTAATTAGGGATGGCTGGTCAGAGGGGAAGGAATAAAAGATTACAACACGGCACGCAAACAATCGGTGGAATGTCTTTGACGGTGTTTCATGCAAAAAGAGATTTTTTGAAATATGTTTTGAAAAAAAAAGCTAGACAGAGTAGTCCCCGGTAGTGATACGAAAGGAACGGCGGAATATTTATTCGTGAGAGAGAATGTTTGAATCTGACCTAAATGAGTAATAGAGGTGTCAGTTGCATTGTTCCTAAGTTTGGGTAAAGCCACGACTTCAAGTCTTCAAGTAATAAGTTACGGTATAACAAGAAGCGCTGCATATGGTTCTGAAGATCTTCGAATTAGTTCAAAAAAATTGAGTTGAGAAAATGCGAATTTCAGTTCGAAGTTACTGTGTGAATGTTGCAGTTTTCCGTTTAGGAGTCTCTTTTTCTATGCTTTTTTTTTTGATTTTGAAGTCTTTGAAACGAGTGATTTTGGGTTGTTGTTGGGTCTTTATTATACCAAAAAATTTTTAAAAAATAAGAAAAAGAGAAAAGAGAATCTTTGTACATTAAAAGTAATTTCAATAGTCATCAGTTGGAAATGGGGCATGGTGAAGAGAAGCTGAGCAAGTATCTGAAAAATGAAAGCGAATGGGAATAAGTTACAAAAGAAATGAAAGTGATAAAAGGGAAAAAGGCAATGATTTGACTAATCACAAACGAAGTCATGGATGTGAAACAAGAACCAAAGGATACAGTGAAAACTGATGAAGGTTCGAGCACATCCGGACTCTCGGAAAGGGGAAGGAGACTGGGGAAAGAGTTAACTGGAAATAAGTTATATAATGGGTAAAACAGGAAGAAATTCAGAAAACACCGGTTTGAAAATTAAAGTCGTTTTGAGCTAAAAAGACAATTCAATGCATAGAAGACATTAAAGAATCGGACTGGAAATTTTTGAGATTTTTGATTTGGTTTCGAATCGACATAGAAAGCTAAAGAAGACATGCACGCAATTAATTTTGGGAAAGAGAAAAAATATTTTTAAAAAGATTTGAATATTTTTGGAGGTGTTGAATCATCCTCAAACCATTCGGTACTCCTGCGTCGTTTCTTCTCAGAAGAGGCCGGGGAGGAGACGTCGGATGAGAATCCAGAATCATTGAGGGGAGTGATTGGAGTTTGTTCACAAACTGGGATTTGATCGAAGATTGGCATTTGAAATGATTTCTCTTCTGGAATCTCATCATCTTCATTTGGAGGTGTAATGATTCCTTCGATTTCTTTTGGGAGCAGATAATCCTCCTCCTCTCCTTCATCGTCTCCATCAGTTTCTTCTGGAGCGGCGATTGGAGCCTGCACTGATGCTGGGGCTGGAATCGCTTCAGTTTCAACTGTGTAGATTGGAGAAGGGTTGAGGCATCGTTGAACCATTGGGATGTAGGAATCAAGGAGATCCTGGAAAAAAGAAGGTTTAGATGAAGAGTTGAAAAGAAGAAGAATAAGAAACTAACCACTTCCAACTGGAACATATTTGCTAGGAGTGTCTTGATATTCATTGCCAACTCCTTATTCTGATGTGGAAGACTTGACACATAATAGAGGCCAATTGCACACTGCATCGATGGGAATAATGTGGCCAATTTATGCACTGAAAATTCATATTTTTATATTTGTATTTTCATTTCAATTTTTCTCAAAAAATTTCCTTCTATTCCAATATTTCACACACTCATTCATCACTGTTCCTGCCAATCATTTTCCTCGCTCGCGCCTCTTTTTCTTCTCTCGTTCAAGGTTTCGATTTCAATCATTCTCTCTCTTCTGAGGAGTGAATTTCTCACTTTTCGAAGGAAGAGGTAAAGGCCACCCTCAGAATGCCCCGTATTAGATGATTATCTTGGAACGAGTCTCTGAACGTCTACTTTTCTTAAATCGACACACTATTTTCGTTGGGGAGCCTGTCAAAAGTGCGCGTTTTCACACCTTAGACAGAGGCGATGAGGAGGAAATTCAGAATTCCGACACGGCGCGCCAAAAATTGAAATTGGAAAAGAGAAACGGTTAAAACGCTTATCTATGCTAACATAAACTTTGTCTTTCTAGAGGGATACTGTAGAGGAAGAAGAACGCGAAGGTCGTGTAATGGCTACTTTTTTCAAATTCGGTTTCTTTTTCACACTCCTTAATCAAATCGAAACCAAAGTAGAAGGTGATGACGTAACAATACGATGTGTTCTCCCAGAGCATTCCGAATTCAAATCACCCATGCTTATTTGTCATCTTGGTCCAATATACCAAATGGTATTCGATGACGTAGTAGTGACCGCTGACGTCACAAGTTGCGTGGATCCTAGAAGAGTCTCAGAAGAACGGAAGAGCTGACCCTTCCCTTCACGAAGGATAGTTGCGTCAAGCTTTCATAAAACCATTCGGCTATATTCAAAAATGATGTGTGCAATTAGAGACCCTTCCGTTCACCCCTTAAGCCTTTTCTTTTCAAAAGAGCACCTGTTGACAGTGTGTTGGATCGTAAGCCTCCTACGGTATGGTCATGTTGCATAATTGAATAGACCGCCTTATATGACAGCTGGCAGATGATGATGATGATGAGATTGTGTAGAGATATTTGAAAATCTCCTCTTCCTTTTTTCTTACGACACGCTTCCCTTCATCCGTAAGCATCCCTCCCTTTTTCCAATAAAAAACATTGGGGTAATTGACCGCGAATGAATTTATATCGGTCAAACGGATGTGTCCCCCTTCACTCTGGATTGATGACTTTCTCTACTCTCAGCTGCTCCTTTCTATTCAAATTCCATCATACTGTCAATCAATTAGGCATGATCATTCATGAAACATTAATGAGACAATGAAGAGAGAATCCTCAAAATTCAAAATTCAAATATTCGGAGTCAGTTGTCACACAGTCCCACACTGTGACCTAAAAATTTACGATCATAATAATGATGTAGACATGGGACAACATCAGTGGAGTCGGTCTCTCAGGAGGAAGAAAAAAGAAAAGGCTCGCTGACATAACTTTCTTTGTTGAATCTATTCCACCAGCCGCGCAACAGATGACAACATACACATACACAGGCTCATCGTAAATCAAGAACGCATCTTTTCCCTCTTCATCTTCACTTTGGACCCCCGCAACACTCCGTCCGATGAGGTTTCACTTCTCATAATCTAGCCCAAATCTTTGTTTTGGATGAAGAATAAATCAACAGAGGCACGCGCCAGCAGGTGGACCTGGATACACAACGAGAAAGTTTTTGGTTAATCCCTCTTCTTCCATTAGAAGATATGTAAGGGCATGATGAAGACAAACATAAGGAAGGAAGAAGTGATCAATCACTGTGCATTCCGTCGGCTATCAAGTTGCAAAGGATGCCGATCGGAAACTTTTTTGGAGGAATGATGTTCAAATAAACTATTCGTTAGGCAATATGACATGGAAAGACATTTGAGGCCGTTTTTTTTTTGAAAAAGGAAATGAAATATGATAGCTACAGTACTCACATAAACGCCCAAGAATATCAGATAGTTCCTTTTCCCACCGCCATAAAATCCTAAACCCCTTCTTGAGATCTCATCAAAGAGTGGATTAAGACAACATGTGTTCAAGGGTCCAAATGCCTTCAGAAGAGTCACTAAACGCCTTCTAATTGTTTCTTGTGGCGGTGTCAAGTGATCCGCAACAATTAAACCGTTTCCGCCGGTTTGCTTAAGAGAGCACATGCCACCAATTTGACACCGCCTTACCGACACCCAAAAAAGATCGCTATCTATCTTAAAGGACACGAAAATTACTAGGCGCCACCTTGGAAGAAGAAGGAGTTAATTGATTCTAGAAGGCACACCTGGTTTTGTATATTTCCAATGCCCATTAGCCTGTCACATTCTATTATTTACAGTCTATGGAGCTTCCTAATCCGCTAGTTAGTCTCTGCCTCATTACTGCACTTATGGGACCATCATTGTCATAACTGTGTATTGTATGCTCACTATTAGATTGATGTGTTGTAGGATCGAAAAGGGTGATACCAGATGGTCTAAGACCTTAAAGACGACTTGGGAGACCAAAGAGAAAACGAGTAAGACAAATGGCTCTAGTCATTTTTTAGCATGTGCCCCTGTGGCGCTCTCAGTGTGTCACCTACCCTAAAGGACGGCTTGAGAACAAAGGACGAAAAAAAGTAGTGTGTACCTGGCACTGACTCACTTACTTCTTTTTTCTGCTGATCTCTTATATCTTTGGGAAGAAGAAAAGAGAGACACCCCTAACAAAGGCGCTAAAACTCTCTTTGGGTCAACGCGTGTCAAATGGCCAATGAGCCGTACGCAAAAACTAACACACATAGGTATTTGTATAGGCAAATTTAGTCTTTAAGTGTGGAAGAATCGGTCTCTTTTCCACTTTTTCTTCCCTTTAACCAAAAGTTTGGATTTTCGATGTAACAAAGAAAATGGAAAAGAAGAACTAAGCTCATTAGACAGACCCCCTGGGGAGTTCAGCTAAGAGAAACTTGTTTTGTTTGATTTAGACATACGAAGACCTCCGAGGGAATCTAAAAGTACATTACAGTGATCTCTTAACTGTTTGACCCCCTTACCCAATTGCTAGTAATACTCATCTGCCTCTAAAAGGGAAACAACGTTTTTTCTTGATCCACCATCTCATTTTTCTTGTCTTGTTCATTTTGTCTCCCCTTTTCTTCTACCAATTTATGTAAATGCAACGGTGTCATCCTCCGATTCTACCGCACACGACCAAAAAATCGGACACACAAGCACATAAACGACCACCCACCCATCAAAAAAACTTGTCTCTTCTTCGTCTCCCCGGGAACCCCGCTCCTTGGGTGGCCCAACCGGCAAAAAGTACAAAAGAAAGGGGGACACAACACATTGAAAAAACGACTTCGATTTTGGAGATTAGAAGAAGAAAACGATTGAAGAAGGAGAAAGAACACCTTCTCCGATTGAAAAATGACACGCGCCGTATGACAAAAAATGGCTGCACGGAGAAGAGAAGAAACAGTGGAATAGAAGGAATGTACTAAAGGAATCGGAAAAAGAGGAGTGAACTCACTTCTTTGACACTTCTGAACAACAGTTTGGAAGTCTGCTCGAAGAGAATGAATCTGTGGAATTCTGGAGGCAAGCTTGTCGAAGAACGAGAAGGCCGTTGGAGACTCCATCTCCCAACCCAAAGTGGTGACGATCAGAAGTTCCCATTGGAGGATCATATCAACTGGGCAACTGTTATCCGAGTAGTAGACAATCTTCTGGACAGACAATGGATGAGGAGCCTTCAGTTTACTGGCAATAAACAGTGAGACTCCGGCGATCATCTGAATTGAGGGAAATGAGGAGTCTGATTTCATAAATGTTTAGGAGAGGGATTAGGGAAAAGTAGGTGAGAAATCAGGATATGTTTAGAAGATTCTCAGGTTAAACCTATCTAGGATTGACAGAATATAATGAGTGCAAGTTGTACAAGTACAACTCATTTCCAGTACCAAGTAACGGCAGCCACCGTTGCACACTAAACCCACTAAACTTTGAAATTATCTAGTACTAAAAGTGACTATCAACACTATTAGTGTCTATTAATTGATCCCTCTAAAAAGTATATTCCCCCAGGGAACCCTGTAAAATTACTAACCTGAATGTCGTGCTTCAGAACACTTTGAACCGAAAGAAACCGATCCACCAAAGCGACGGCAAGCAAGAAGACATCTCCATCACACTTTTCTTCTTTTGCCACGTCGTAAATCCAGTCGATGGCCTGCTCTCGATGGAAAGGAGTGATCTCTTCTTGAATTGCAGTGAAATAATGATAGTTGGGTTGGAGATTCTCTTCGTATTCCATAGAATTGTAGAATGCTCTCATATCAAGTTGAATATTTGCATCAGTACGGTTATAAATGAATAGACGTTTGTTGTGAAGATCATTATCATTGATTACATTGGCAAGTTGAATTGGAAGTTGCCATTTGATTTTTGGGTTTAAGCCCTGAAAAATAAAAATATAGAAAAGTTTGAAATAAGAAATCAATATTGAAAATTCGAATGGTCAAGAAGATTGAAAGACAGAAAATTCTTTCATTCTCCTCTAGAGATCTAATCTGAGTGACGAGATGGAAAATTAGAAGAGGAGAGGAAAAAGGTGTTGAAATATTTGACGGAAGCCTTCAAGATGTGTGAAAAAGAAGAAAAAAAATAGAGAAGGACAAGTCCCCCGCTGAGAATTTGAAGAAATATAGGTACACAAAAAACGAAAAATTAAAGAATACTTACCTCGATAGATCCGGATGTACTTGGTTGTTGTTCTTCTCGAATCAAGAATTGCGAGGATGTGCTCGGACCAGCCGATGAGGAAGCGTAATCCATCTGTAAAAAGAAGATGTTAAGGAAGAGTTGAATGGAAGAATTGAAGAGAAACAAGAGAGAAGAACATCTTTAGAGATGATTTATACAAGTAACACCAAAGAAAGTAAAGCCCCGGAAAAGTAACCTAGTGTCAAAATGAGGTAGAAGACAGTGAAGGTGGCATGAGGGCGGGTGCCTGTTGCCCTCCTCTCAGGCCTAGGCACCGCCCCTTTTCCGTCGTATACCACCACCACCTCCTTCTACCTTCTTCTCTGACGTCTGCCTCCCCCAGGGGCACCAGGCCATCCCCCAGGGCCGAAATGGTTTGGGTGTGAAAGATCTTCTTGGAGATCCTTCAGGTGGTACGAGTGTGGGAAGAAAGAAAAAGAATAAGACGAGCAGATGACAGAAACAGAAACAGAGTCAGCGGGGTACTGGGTCATGGTGAAAAATGATGGTGGTGGAGGGTGACAATATTGACTGTAGTCGTCTTCTGAGTGGGTGAATGGAGGTGTGAAAAATTCTCGTAAAGAAGGTACCGACTCGTGTCATTTACACTTAGATAAATAATAAGCAGGTGAAGATTCTAGCAGAAGGACCTTGACAAAGTGGGAAAAGTAATAGAACGAGGTGTTATAATCGTTAGTTTTCTTCCGGTTTTCTTAACGGATGACCATCAAGGTTAAGCTTGAGAAGTGACAAAACATAATCGTCTAGACTTGTAACGGAACCCCGTATAATTTGCGGAGAATGAGATATTTGTTAGAAGGAGGTGAGTAACTGAGGTTGAGAAGTAGTATTTTGCAAGAGAGATATGCAATATGCTAACCTCGAAGAAGTGGTACATATATAACATGACTAGGCTTTGTTGCGATTACTTCTCATAAGATTTTTGAGTGGAAGGGACCATTAGATTGAACATTTCCTTATCATACTCAAACTTTGGAAGGTTGAAATTCGGACTGAAAAATAAGAGAGAAAGATTATCAGTAGTTGGATTGGAAGTTCAATTTAGGTAACAGAACTCATATTCGTTCAAAAAGTCATTTTGAAAAATTAATTGAATCTCAACGTTTAGACCCTTTTGCCTGTTTTAAACCTCTTCTTTTCTTGATCCTATTGAACATCTTCTCAAATCTTCAAGATATCACTTTGACTTTCCCATCATAATCAAAATTCCTGCCATGTGAGCATCATCATCACCCTCCCTCCTTCCACAACACATAAACTGACCTATCAAACCGAAAACACCAAAATGTCTTATTCCGTCCACCCTCTGATTGCACCTTTTCATTGTTTTGGGAGCCACCCACAAAACACAATGAATCCCTTCTGTCTGTGTTCCCAAACTAATAAATTAAAAGGACACGGACAGGTCACAAGAAGTGACACAACAAATCAGACCCGTCGTCCGGATGTTCGTTTCGGTGTGAATTGTAGAACGATGGGACCAGTAAAAAGTGAAAGTTGTCAAAATTATGGTTATGGTATGGAAAAATGAATAAGATGGAAAATCAAAGATGCGCCATCGTACCAGGTGTTCGGCCAGCTGGCCACCGTCACTTCCAATTCAGGGTGACCTTCCTATCACAACGTCTTCTTCTTATATTTCACTATGACTTCTACTCAACTTGGTAAATATTTATAAGAGAGGGACCCCATATTCCATCAGTCATTATCATCTGGACCTATCAATTTTCGCGCATCCATCCCTTCCTCTCTTTACCTTGTTCACTATCTAATTTCACTAATGCGACACTGATCGGACTAATCTGATGACAAAGTGAAAAGTGACCTTTCCTTCCTTCTAAAGTGTTTGAATAAGAAGACAGTGTGAAAATACATTCTCTTTTGGAAAGATAATTGTTGAGGAAAGAGTTGTGTAATACTCCTCTCTCAGGTCAATTGCTCCACGGTGTATGTGGTTGATGACGTGGACGGCAGATTGCGCAAGATTTGGTAGAAGAACAAATACAACGTGGCAGCAGCGGGTGGATTTAGCGGATCTCGTGGTGGGTGGCCTAACAATAAACTGTTGCGTGAGCCGACATAAGGTAGGGGTCAACTGTGTTCGATGGGAAGCAGGTGTTATTCGATGACGTGGATATCAATGATTCAGAATAAAGATATTTATGCAACCTCTTACGTATGGCACTTTAAGTGAGGTTGTAATAAGGGTAGAAGAACATATTCGACATGGATCAAGATAGCAGGATAATGGGTTGAATGACGGAAGTATGGGTATCAGATTGTTGAGAGAGTGATGGAGGAATGGTAGAGAGTTATTGTCACGGAGTTAGTGAGTTAAGAGGGTTATCAGCACTCATAAGTGACACCTTAAGTGGATGAATACAGATAATGAGAACAGCTGGAAGTGTAAACCAAGATAACAAAAGTATATAGGTAAGAAAGAACTGGGGGTACTCATAGGAATAATGCATACATGAAGAAATCTCAGATTCAGATGTTGGAGTCTCTAATTCTGAATTTTCAGATTCAATATATTCAGCAGAAACTAGAACATATAGAGAAGTGGTGTATTTTCCTTTCACGAATGAGATTTGTAATTCTTAATCAAAAGTATTTACTCCTTAGCAGTTTGTGCTAGAGTTGGTGCTTGCCTTTTTCTAATTCATTTCGGTTAGCCATGAAAATCTTTCACCAGATTATTCAACACTGATCCTAGAACTTCTGAGTTCATGGCTGGAAACTTCGAACAGATAGAAAGAAATCTTTGAGGACCTATAAAAAGTCAACATCTGTGCTCATCAAAAATCTGAGCCCTTAAGTTTAATTATGAAGTGTCACCCACTTCGAACATCCATTCTTTCGCTTTCTCTATCTATTTTAACTCTCCGATTGAACAATGTGTCAAAGAGATGCACCATCTGTTCTCTTTCTGGTCCGACGGAATTCAAATAGAACCTCCTTTTACTCATTAATATTATCTCATGATCAAGATAGAAGGAGGCACACGCGCATCGGAATAGAAGGTGCGCGAATCTCTCTCTCTCTTCTCCAACTGCTGACAGATGGCTTTTCGTCTTCTATTGAGGATACGGTCCATCGGTAGACGATTAGATAAAAAATGATGGTGCCGAATAAGAAAAAAAGAAACGATTGGAACAAAGAAAAGTCGTTTTTCGTTCGATTCGCGCATTCGTGGGAGGTATCTTTCACTGCACTTTTCCATGTAAATTACGCAACATTTGTCACCCGAATCTTGGTTCCAAAAGAGAGAGGTATCGACCTCCATGAGTAGAAGAATACAATCACATTTTCCCTCAAATCGGTGTCTATGACTGAAATGATGAACGGTTGAAAAGATATTAGGAACGAATTTGAAGAAGGTCATCCGTCTCTCTCAATGGGTGCCTCGTGCCAGGTGAGGACAAGATACCAATTTTCAGGCTCATCATTGAATGAATTTGAAAAGAGTTGAATCGAAAAAAGTAGTCGATTTGTACTTTTAAACAGTTCAATTTTGGAAGTGGATCTACCTGACGGAAAGAGTATAGGAAGAGTAAGAGGGGAACGGGAATAAAGGACATTATCACCTAGCAATGTTTGCCTTGTTCCTCCAGAATGGCGGTCTTCTTCCTTTTTGTTTCAAAAGCGGTAAAAGGGCAACTATTTCTCGACTTTACGCACAAAAACACGTCATTTTTTACGTTTTTTTCTGTCGGTTGTTTCAAAGAAAAAAGTAAAAGAGGTGACATGGTACAAGGTGGTAGCGAGTGATGACGATGTGCATGATGATGATGGTTATGACATGGAATTGAAATAAGAAGGTAGACTATACTGGGAGCTGATAAAAAATATTATAGTAGCTGATAAGAAGAAAAAGTGATGGAGAGTTAGAAAATGACCAATGCAATCGAAAGTTATCGTATATATTTTAAAATCGTTACAAAAGTCTAACTCTATGATAGATGTTTTCGCGATGGCTCAAATGGGTGCTGAAACTTGTAAACAGGATGAAAATAGATCTGAACAAGTGTTTTCACTTTTTCCCGCAGTCGGTAGGTCTAATTTAGTCTCAGTTAATTTGTCTGGCTGATTTGAACAAAGGAAATTGAGAATGGGAAAGATATAAAAGTTGATTGTTGAGTCTGAAATTGTTTATTCCAGTCTAGACTACTCATCTCGAATCATGAGGAGGCACGGGAGTTTGCACTTTTTACAGAAAGTACAGTAATTCAGCGTTCTACAGTAATCCAATGACTGTGCTTTTTTGAAGGGAAGATACCCGATCTCAGGCAGATAACAAGAATTTTAAATTTGAATTTTGAGATTCCTCCTTTTTCAGTTCATAAAACACAAGTTTTGAATTCATTACTCTCAGAATCCCAGGAAGAATTTTCATGAGTTTTATTACCTTCTCTATCACAATTCCACGTTTCATTGTACTCTGAAAGTATTCTCAAAAGAGTTTCTTTTCCTCTTCTCATCTATTTTCTTTTGCTCTTCAAACAATAAACGTTACAATTTGTACACGACGACGATGGTCAGTCATCAACTCTCTCCCCCCAAAAAGACAAACTCTTATCAGTTTACAGACCGATAGGTCAAGCAAAGCGCGCGAGCCGTCGGCGCCATCTCTCTCACATGTGACATTTCCATGTAGGCTCTTACTACAAAAATGACATTCCGATGCTTTACGTTCAGAAATACAAACATTCCCTTATAACCCCATTCATGTCATTGTTTTGGAAAAGGGTATTGAAGGTGTAAAGAAAAAAAGGTTAGAAAAAAAAATCGAGATAAAGAAAAAAGAAGAAAGGGGGAAGCCAATTAGTGGAAGTTTTGATTGACACCTCGAGACCAGATACTTACCGTATTTCGATCGAGATTCCAATCTTATTTCTCTCTCGATAATGTTGCCCCTTGAGTAAAGTTAAGAAGAGGACATACACATACACTCAATTGTGATGGTTATCTCTGGAAAATGAACATGTTTATCTACATTTTTAAGGTAATTGAGTGAGAAATCGAAAAATAGTGAGAGCGAGGAATGGCGCCACAAGACGCGACGCAACGCATATGTTTCCGTCCGGAATGATCGGCGCCAGTGATTATATTTTGGAAAATTTTAGAAAAAGAGGTTTGACTTGTTTGGTCATGAGGCAAATTACTAGTTGAAACTATTAAGAATCGTATAGAAGTTGTGTTGGGAGAATGAAATTCCGGTGATTCCAAGGATATAGTTCCTACCTTTACTCGATGATTCGAGAAATAAGGACAGGGTTGTGAGAATTGAGAGCTCGAATCAGTCTCAAAATAACAGAAGATCTAGAAGCAGGATAATAAGACGTGAGATGAGAACTGTCTTTTCACTGAAAATTTGTAAGACAGGAGAGGCTTCTTGAGGTTCAATATACAAAACAAAACTCTAAAAGGCAGATTTCAGTTAAAAGTGTCTAAATCCATAGTTCCAGCTCCTGGATCTCTAACTTATATCTATCTAGTCAAACTGAAGTTAAAATATCCTGGTAGCAATGAAAACTGTTTTTACAGATATCATTATAAAAATGAAATCCGTATGTTGTTTTTTTGTATTGGCCATTACGACATTACAATTCTCCTGGGAATGAAGCAGAAAACTCATGAGCAATAAATTGCCCAAATCAAAAAAGATTTCTATGTTCTCATTTGGAATGTTTCCCTTTTAAACCTCCATTGTCTAGACTGTTATTGTAGATCCAATTCTTCCTCTGAAAACTTGCAGCTAAAATCACCCAAAATGAACACATTTTCCCGCTGAGCCGTTACGTGTCAACAGTTGATAACAGGGCAAGTATAGTTCAATAAGATAAAAATGGAGAATTATTGATGTGGAAGAGCAGAAAACTCAACTTGTCAGAGAAGTTTCGAAAGTTTTCGAAATCAGTTACTGAGACTATTTTCAGTTAAAAAAATGCAGAAAGTATAACCTGACGGCGTCTTGAAAAGTTGAAACATTTATGTAACCGACTTTCTCTGGGAAACATCAAAACTCATCCAAGTTTTTTGAATCTAGGGCAAAATGTTTCGACCACGGCAGGACTCGAACCTGCAATCCCCAGATCCGAAGTCTGGTGCCTTATCCATTGGGCCACGCGGCCATGTCTTAGCACCCTCTCACATGCCTATTTCTAGTATTCTCGAGCACTGACCCATTTCCATTTCTTGGCTCTCGCTCCCTCCTCCCTCTCCTTTTCTCCAAATGCAAATTCTGCGTGTTCTACCTCATTTTGCAGATAAATCTTACCTCGTTTGACTCACATCAATCAAGTCTTCATGTAAATGAATGTCGTCGAATAAGAATAAGATAGAGGGATAGATTGAACTTGTCGATATGTTGCGAAGAAATGAGAAATGAAAATGAGAGTCCATTGCTCTATCAGTGGCACTGTTGGCCGGCACTGACTGTTACTGTCCACATATTTTATGGAGTTATCAGAGAGTCACTTTTTCTGTCTTTCTTAAAAAGCAATCACACCGTTTTACCGCATTCTTCGTCTCTTCCTCTCTCTATATAAATGTTATTGTTCCTGTCTCTAATCAGTTTCAGCCGTTCTTGTTTTCCCGCAAATTGGATCAGGTGTTCTGTTTATTTGTTTAATTTATCAGTTGATCGTCGGACACTGATAAGGGGAACACCGGTGTCCCGAACTCTCACTAAAAGATTGATTTTTAGATTCTTATCAGTTGAAATTCAATGATTTCATTTTTCCAAGGGAAATGTTGAGTGATAAGAAACTTAATTGCAACTTGAAACTTAAATTATACGAATCGGTTTCGAAAATATTCGAAAGTCGCTTTTCCGATTGAAAGAAAATTATTACAGCGGGATGAATTGAATAGCTTGTTCAAATTCGAAACATTTGGAAAGTTTTCTGAAAACGGGCGGAGCATTGTGTTAGGTCTCATAAAGAATACACATTATATAAAAGCATTGGACATGTTCCTTTGATACCGTAGCGATCTGCAGAAGCAGCATTTCGAAGGATTCAGTAGACTTCGTTCGAATTCGGTCTTTTTTTTTGAGAAAAACGGCTTCTTACCATAAGTCATTAACAGTTCATGTCCTTTTTGTTTTTATTAGCACATTTCCTTATCTGGAAACTCTAACAATGACACAATTAAAGGTGTGATGACCGGGTGAACACCCTTTGATCTTAACGATTATTACTCGAATATAAAACATCTGAACATTGTTCCGCAAAGCGGTAGTAATAAAACTGTAGCATCAAATATGAGTCTTTTTGTAGATTAACAGAGGATTGAGGGATTGAATAACATCTCGGTTTTTGAAGAACTGTTAGCAATGGGTGGACAGCACAGATAAACAATAAAATGACTAGTCTAGGTTTCAAAGCTAAATGGATTTTTGAAAACATGAAATGTTTTCATCGCAGAACTAAAATGGAAATATTATCAGGGGACCAACTTTCTAACCTGAAATTAGGACAAATTGAACAGTTTCTGCGCAGTGGCGAAAATTTTTGATATTATATTTCAGTTCCTTTCCAAATAACCATGTCATTGGAAGTGGTTTTTTTTTCATGCTAAAGTTTCATTTTTGACACATTTATGTTTTCACAAAGAGGTGTGAATATATCTTTTTTCCATCTTCTCCACACTGATAAAATCTTTATTCATTTTCCAAATATATGTTCTCCTTCTCCATCCACGCTTTGATCCTTCCCTCTCATAACGATCATTGTCAGTCCATTAAATTACGAAACAACAATCGGTCGAAGAGATGTCCATAATAAAGACACCCTCTCCAAAAAGGGACCGCACCTCGTTAACCTCGTGGCCCGGCCGGTGTATACTAGCTCACTGTGTTGCGTCATCAAACCTCCAAACACACAGAAGAAGAAGGGAAAGAGAGGGGGAATAGTAATTGGCAATACGACTGGTTTTGTGAGAGGGTGCATGACAAGAACATAATGGATCATTCAAACAAGGATTGAGATATCATAATATGTAACAGGTGTCCTTTGAGTAATGCCGAAGAATGCGCTAAGCCATGCTGCTAATCATAGTGTTCAAGGGTCCTTCAGAGGGATCAATATGTTGTTCTTTTTGTGGGAAAGGAGTTGCTGTACTAATTACAGAATGTCGATGAGAAAAATACTCCTAATTCAAGGGAACCTTATTGATTTGTAACATTTTCGATGTGAGATGTTTGGAAAACGTTTATTCACAATGAAGGAATGAACACTTAGACGGTGTGGTGTAAAAAATTATAGCACATTTGAATGAAACACAGACAAAACATTTTGAACGACACAAAATTTTGAAAGTGAATTAAAAAGAACCCGTATGGAAATCGATTGGAGCACAAAAGGAAAAAAAGAGAATTGAAATGACAAGAGAGAGGGAGAGAGAGAATGGGAAATAAATTATTTTTCAACGGGTTTGTTTTGTGAAACTCGGGGTGAAAATGGTTGAATGATTGGAAATTAAAAAGAAGGGAATCATGCTCGTTCAGAACTTCGAACTGTCTTTTCTACTGGCTCATCTTTCGTTTTCTTCTCATCTTCAATCTCTTTCGGTTCCTCCTTTTTTGGAATTGGACCTGCTTCATGCATCTGGAGTGGCGCCATTTTTTTCTTCTGTGGTCCTGATGTTTTTGTGAATGGAAGAGCAGCAAAAACAACTGGAAGGACTACCAAACCGTGGATCATTCCAAGGAAAATAACCAGAACGACGACTTTCACGAAGACCTGGAAACAGGATTTATTATTTGAAATCATCATGAAAAGCTGGAGAGTATAAAGAACAAAAAGAAAAAATATTTCGACCACGGCAGGACTCGAACCTGCAATCCCCAGATCCGAAGTCTGGTGCCTTATCCATTAGGCCACGCGGCCACATTTAACCTACTTGCAAATATCTTCCCGGTTCGTTTTTTTAAAGTTTTTTTTTAATAATTATCTGATTTCAAATGATATCAATTATCGTGGTATTGTGATTCATCTTACCTGAACCATGTAAGCGTGCACCAAAGCAAGCACAGAGATGGCCAACATTGTTGAGGTTCCAGCCTGGAACATTGGCCACGCAATTCCAGCAAGAGCGTGACGAATTCTAGCTCTCTTTGATTGGAACTCTCCCTTGTAATAATGCCACGTGACGTGAGCAACAAAATCAACGGAGAATCCAATAGCCATCAGAAGTGTTGTCATCTGAAATGAATCTTCTTTTTACAATCTTCAATTCCTCGCTAACCGAAATAGGATCCAAGTCAATATTCATATAAACGAGGCATCCGAAAACTCCCAAATTGATAGATAACACAGCAGCAGTCGATGTGACGATAGTGACTGGTGATGGAGTGAAAAGAGTCAAAATCATGATCATACAAACGAGAGCACAGATTACAGTTGACTCAGTAACTGGTACAATTGTGAGAAGTTGATCAGAGTACATACTGAAATCTTCATAGATGGTAAGGTTCAGATGTTGATATTCGGAAGCCATTTGACGCCAGTTTTCAAGAAGAGCTAGACGATCAGACCAGGATACGGCATCATGGAATCCAGTGGAGAAAACAAACTTTTGGAGGCATGACGGTTTCTCAGAGAGACAGTCCCTGAATGAATTCGATTGGTTTTATAAGGGAATACTTCAGATTTCATTCTTGATTTTATAACAAAGAATGTGGTTTAACTCACTGATGATTTCCTAAATTAACGAAATGAGACCATCTTCTGTATTCCATTAATTTGAAGAACTCTGGCAAATATCGGTATTTGAATTCAATTGATCCATGTTCTTGTTCTCCAACATATGGAAGATACGGTAGAAGCCACATGTGAGTACTTGCTGCTCCGACGCTATTATTTGCTGTTTCGAACCTTCTCAGAATTCTCATAATTTCAGGAACTGCATCTGGTTCACTCATATTTCCTGGATTGTTAACAAAGACTGCTACTTGACCTCCTTCCTTGAAAATCACATTTGTTTGAAGACGTACGAGTGGAAGAAGTGGTGAATCATCCAGGAAAAGTTTCTCAGAACTAAGTCCGACTGCAATTTGCATAACTCCTCGAGCCATAAAGAACCAATAGGTCAGCATAATTGCTCCGATAAGGAATTTACTCCATGTCGCCATAATGAAATCAACCCAAACATCCAAAATCTTTCCAAGAATCTTATTCACAGCTTCTCCAATTCCTCCATCACCCTTCTTTTTGTTCTTTGATTCCTCCTTCAATGGTTCATACTTCCACCAGAAGTAGGCGTTCATTCTACGTTCTTCACGATCTCCTCCTAATACGAGAACGGCTGAGAAAAAGAAGATTTGATAGATGTAATCATAAACGACAGCAGTTGAAATGAATACACAGAAAGTGTAAATCGCTGGAGTTGGTGTGAAAATTCCGATTCCAAAAGAGAGAAGATTAGTGAGAGAAGTGATGGAAATGGATGGTCCAGCGTCAGCAAGAGTTTCAGCCATACGATCCCGAACCGAATGTCTAAAATGAAAAAAAATGAGTTCAGTTGTATTGAAAATCTCGGTTATCATCTCCCGAAAACCTTGAAAATATAAAAACCTACTTGTGTGGAGTACGATGCCAGGCGTGAATGAAAATGAACACATCATCAACTCCAATAGACAGGATCAAGAATGGAACAACAGTGACAATTGGCAAGTATTCGAAGCCCATCTAAAATAAAACATGTTTTGAGTTCCTACTCATTAGTAAAATGTCTTTTTTTTCCTTGGAATACATTTTCCTTTCAAACTTACCCAGAAAAGATGTCCAAATGAAGCACACAAAGAGAGAAGTGGACAAATGACACCGAGGAAAGATTCAAAAGGCTTGGATCTGACTGGATCTTTCTTAAGAGTTGTGAGCACTGTGAATGCAAGAATGATGAAAAACGTGATTCCCATAAGTGGCATTGCAAGAATTCCAGTACGACGAACTTCTTCTGATACAAGACCTTCACTAGTGACATAGACACGGATCAAAGGATCATTCTCTGTGGTGAGAGTGTATTCGAAGAGTTTCTGAAATGAATAGTTGTTTTTAAATTCCAACGGAAATGTTTTTTTTTTGAATTTCTGAGAACCATGACAAAAAATGAATTTTTGGGTCGTAAAATGTCTGCTTTACTGATCTACGTTGTTTGTTTTCTAATCGGCATTCCATAACACTGGTGAACTCTCGTCTGTGTTGTAGTTTTTGTACCACATCCCCACTTTAAATCAAAACAGTACCTGTTCCCATTGTTTCATAATCTCGTACATCGTCTCGTTGTTGTAAATTGCGTGGAAATTGATAGCAACCAGCCTCGATTCCTCAATGATGCTTGATCTAAACAAAAAAAAATCATGATTATATGTTTTCGACTTCAAACTTCGGAATCTAAATGACGATAATACGAAAATACCCCTTTGGGGGATGTCTATAATCCTTTCAACTGATCATTAGTTGTTCATTCATACTTTCTCAATTCTATGTAAAAGTTTCAATTAATAAGCTTACCTATTGTTAATTTGTACTTGGAAGATATTGTTGGCCAAATAAATTCTGTGTCCGAAGACATCCATACTTGGATACGTTAACTTCACGTGAGCTGTCTTCTTCTTCTGCTGATCACGGAACATCGTGAGGAAGATGTTAACGGCGTCGGATGTTTCACATTGGGTTCCACAGAAATCAGAGTAAGCATAACTTTGGTTTCCATACGTTCCTTTCAGTTTATACTGGAGAAAGTCTTCGATTTCAAGAGCTTTGTCAATGTACCTGAAAGAAGAAAAATATTGTGGTATGGAAGTTTAGAACGTAGTTTTTGTTAGCGTTTGAGAATTAATGTTTGAAATTGAGGCTTCTAATTTTCAACTCTAGCTTTTATCATTGTTTCTTCCAGACATATTTGGGAGTCTATTGCAACCTTGCCGAAGTTCAACTCATCAGATTGTGAAAATGTGCCATGGAGTCAGAAAAGGTAAGTGAGCAGTGTAAAATGAGGTATTTTACATGACAAAATATCTTCTGTCTCTTATAGAAGTGTATTCATTTGGTGATAAGAAGGTGTTTTTTTTTCGTTGCTCACTATCAATTTTTCTTAAGACTTGTGTTTTTCATTTTGATATCAAAGCTCTTTTTATTATGATTTCCTGAGAGCCGTCTGACTTATGAAGTCTAGCTCCCACAATTAAAAACAACCTATTGAGTCCAAGTGAACATTTTTCAATTCTTCCTGTCCTCTCCCCTCCTATGCTTTTTTTCCGAAAACGTACTTCTTCTAATCTCACTTCTTCATTATTAGTTTATCAAACTTGATTGACTTGTTCCTTTCAAATTAAATAACCAGAACTACTTCCTGTCTCTTTTTTTCGTTTCTGGTCATTATAATTGCTTGACTTGTTCATTCGAATCAATTCAATCTCCCCCTATTTTCAGCAGGAATTATCTCGAAACTTTGTTAGAAGTTTTCTTAAATTCGTTGATGACGTTTCTACGCAATGCAGGTGAAAATGAAGAAGAAAAGAGCAGGTGAGGGAAGAAAATGAAAGAGAAAAGAGACTGAGTTAATAAACAAGTGAGACACTAAACCGGTGATTAAGCTACCCAACAATTTCAGAAATTCTGTTAGTTTGCTTAACTCGATTAGCACTTCAAGGAAGTGGTCATGTGATTTCCAATGTTTGAAACAAGTTTCGTTTTGAGCTCTTTTAGCAATTGCTCGTGATATCTTCTTTTTGAGAAGTTCCAACGAATTGAGTATTCAAACTCTTTCGGGCAGCTCTCAGAGGGAACAGCTGATTTCGTTTGTCTGACCAAGAATATTGAACTTGATCGTTCCAAATTAGATTAAAACTCATTATTGAACCTAAAAGATTTTCTTCTTCCAGTCCAATGTGCGCTCTTGAAGAATTGAAAAGAGAGGAAGAAAGAGCTCATAGGCTCATAATGCTTATATTCGGTCTGTTCGTGATCCTGGTGCTTCTTTCAACATACATGATCACTCGACTTCTGGCAATAGTTTGCCAGAGATTTAGGCACGAATGCAAGTTCGATTATTTCCCCATGCTCATGCTCCTTTTTATGCTCTCAACCGTTAATACACTCTTTCAAGTAGCTTCCTTCTTCCTACCATTTGTTCCACGGTACCAGGAATCACCGTTCCGTAAGCATTTTGTTTTCAATTTTAAACATCAATTGAAAAAAATGTAAATGAGAATCGATTTTAAGAATGGCATGCTATCCTTTGGCCAGTTGGATATTCACTTGTGATGCCATCAGAAATCGCTTTAGCCGATGTTATTCTCTGCTTACAACGCATTTACCTACACAAATCTGGAAAGATTTCGAAAAATCGTTCAGTTGAAAGTGTGAATTGGAATAAATGGTGAGATGATCAAAACAAAAAAATCATCCAATCAATCATGTCTTAGGATGGGAGTGATAGTGTTCTTCTGTTTGTTCGGACCGGTCGCATTCTTTTCGTTTATTGCTCAGAGATATACAGCAAACTTCTCAGAGAACAGAAGCACTTTTATGTTTGTTTGTTTCTTGGTAGTTTTCGTATATTTTAAAGTTATTCTAACATCACTCTTTTCCAGATCGACGTTTTGTTTAAAATAATTTGTTCAATTTCCTCATTCGTGGGATATTTCGTGATCTATCTTGGAACTAAAAGATACGATTCAATTATTTACCAGGTTATGCCCATTGCGGGATTTCAATTGGTATGAATTTCAATTTTTACATAACATCAAATATGATTTTGAGATAACAATAAGTGGTCAGTGCTTACTTGAACTTCCAGTTCTACCAACTGAATTTACTCCAGATGAGAGAATATTCCTTCACCTATGCTTCTCGGCAGCGTCAAGTATTTCTTTACTTATTTGAAATAATTCGAAATGATAGTTTTCAGGTGTTGCAGTACCTCTATGTATAATGCTTGGAGAAAGTAACAAGCGTAGACTATTCTATAAAAGCCTGTGTTGCTTCTATTGTTACTGTACTCCAAAAGCTTCGAGCCCAAAACCAGTTAGAGAGAGGAATTCAAGAGCAGATAGACAAAAAGCTGAAAATGAACAAGCAATAAAAGAAAGGAATCGAGAAAGAGAAGAAAGGAGAAGAAGGAATAGAGAGAACAACAGGGATAACAACTTCTATAACATTAGAGAGAGTGAGAGCCAAGAGTCCGTTGTATAACATTTCTGAATGTGATTCCGAATATTTCTTTATTTTTTAAATAAATATATCCCTTTTTGAATCGGAAAAGTCACAATGATCAGCTGATTGCTTAGCAACAACAACAGGTGATTAAGCAACATAAAAAGCATTTCACTCGTTTCTCTAACTCGCTTTTAGTTTCAAAACACTTTCTGAGACACGAGTCTTTAAAGTTTTCACTTCAAAGTCATTGCTTCTACTAAATCTTTTTTCAGTTTTGAACAAGGATTTCAACTTTCTATAAGAATTAAAACTTGTGAAAAATGTAGATAAATTAGACCTTTTTTGATTTGATTGCGAACAACTGGCCACATAAAAAGTCAAACGTGGGATCCCCGGGTACCGAGCTC
>GL379930.1:173910-216355 GCA_000143925.2 Caenorhabditis brenneri | reverse complement strand
TGCACTAGTCACACCATCTCTAATTGCTGCAGCTGATTTCATTCTTTGTGCTCAACGTGTCACTTTACAGAAGTTCTGCCGTCAAAACGTACCACCTCTTGGTTTTAGATGGTGCGAAGTTGATAGAATATTGTGATAAAAGCAATGTTTCAGGATCGGAATTTGTGTGTTTTTATTCATGTTCATTCCAATTACATACATTTCCATTTTTGCTCAAAAGTATACATTCACAGTTCCAGAGAAAAAAATGAATTTCCTCTTCATATGTTTTCTTGTGAGTTTCTTTTTTCCTGTTCTACAAATATCCTGAATGATTTCAGATTGATACGGGATTCAGAATCACATGCTCAAGTTTATCTTTCATAGGATACACAGCAATTTGGTATACTACTAAGAAAAAGAAAAAATATGATGCGATTATTCGACAAGCTCTGCCAATTGCTGTTTTTCAACTGGTAGTTCATTTTAACAATAAACTAGAATACCAGAAGGTTCTTTCAGTTTACAATAACTATTCAATGTATACTTGAATCCCCACTCGTTCCAAAAATAGATCCTAATCAACGAATACTATTGGATATTTGCTTTTCAACGGCTTCGAGTAAGTTTCTAACCCTTCAGGCTTCTTTTAAAAAACTATGTCCTACCTATCTTCAGGTATTGCTGTCCCACTTTGCATAGTAATTGGGGAATCGAAAAAACGAGAAATGTTCTATAAAACAATATGTTGTTGTTTCTGTTATTGTGAGGAGAGAGATCCGAAACCAAAGCCAATTCGGGAGAGAAGCTCAAAATCAGAAAGACAGAAAGTTGAAGAAGAAGAAGCAATAAAACAGAGGAGACTTGAGCGAGAAGAACGGATAAAACGGAATAAGGATGAAAACAACTTTGATAGTTTGGAAGGAAGTTATGATAGTCAAGAATCAGTGGTTTAATTTTTTATTGAGTCTTTTTGAACTTTTTAAAAAATAAATATACTCACTTTGGTCTCAATAAGCTTCCTCCATCCGTAGCTTGCATTGCAACTACCACGTGGAATGGACTTCCAAGTTCTTGGAAAAACTCTCTGGCGACTTTGTATTCATATCGGGATGGGGAGTTCGAAGCACTGTAACTTGTCTTTGTTTTTGATAAGTTACAAGAATAAGATTCAAACTCACCTGAAATGATCTCTAACGTTGTTGACTTCTTTGAACCGAACTACTCCAGCACACATCACCAGTGCCCATATTGTTCTGAAAAACGGAACTGGTTAGAGAGATTTTGGAATTCGGTCAGATTTTGGAAAAAAAGATACTGAATGATTCAATAGAATGATAAATAGTAAACAGTTTGTATTGAAAAATCTCTTCAAACATTTTTCGGTTGTTTCCTTCAACATTTCCCTTTTTTTCACAGTTTCACTTCTAAATGATCCTATTTTTCCTCAAATTCTCTTATTCATTTATTCATTCCTCTCTCGCTTTCTCTAAACCAAATTCAAGCAATTTCAAGTTTTTTTTTCTCCATTTTTCTCTTTTCTCGCTCAACGTTTTCTCTCTCTCATCAACGTCTCCTCCAGAGAAAATAACCGGTTTTTGTTAGTCATTTTCCGAGGACCATACACTTAGCCTCTTGGCTTATACAATCTTTATTCTTCTCTTTCTCTCACTCGAGAGAAAAAATGTATGTGGAATGGCATGTCTAGACTTTTTAGAAGACCAAAGGATGGTCAATGGAATATATAACTAACGTGATAAAGAGCGTCCATTTGGGATAATCGGCAATTTTTAGGCCAAGCCAGTAGAAGCAATCATGTGTTTGTTGTTCAACCCATTGGGATACTCTGTCAAAACATGATAATATTGATTTCATGATAGGCCCAATCCCCTGAAATGTATTCAATTGATAACGAACGAAAAAGAATAAAATTGAGAACATTATAAATACGAATCAAGACACTGTATATTCTGGATTGATTATTGAAAGAAGAGTCATATAAAAGAGTTAACGAAACAGTTGTTACTAAACTTTCAGGAAAGCTGAACCATATTGCATAAGATATCCTCCATAATTTGGTGTCATAATGCAACATGCGTTATGCAAAAAGATTGTTATCGAAAAATAAGGAATTATTAATTTAGAAACCAGACTTTTCGAAAATCGTGAAGAATTGGAAACGATGTGATGTCAAAAAATCATACAGAACTACATGAACTATTGAATTTTTAGACGGTGTACTGAAAATGTGCTAGTGAAATCAGCATAGCTAATAAGTGAAACTGTCAAAATTATAAAAAGACCAACTCTAAAAATCAACCATGGCAGTAAGAATCAGATAATGAAGGAAACATCCAGAAAAATTCCTTGATACACAACGAAAGCTAATCGAAATTTGACCTAAGGTATCATAATCTGGCATAACTTTTGGACCTTCTCCGATCACAGCCGTTCTGAGGCAACTCTGACTATGAACAAAACACAACTGCCAGTTTGATTTCAGAATTTGATTATAAAATTATTTCATAGGAAAACTTTTAGCGAGATCGTCTGCTTTTACAGTATCCTATAAACTTTTGACTGCCCACAAAGTGATTATTCAAGAACTTTTGTAGTAGATGCAAACTGAAAAACTCATGTATCGTTTCCAGAAACTTTACACCTAGAAAGCCATCAGAATAGAAAGTATAATAATAACTTCAAAGAAAAGAAGAAACAGTTGACTGAAAGAATTAATTAACCTATTTGTGTATTCCTAGCCTTAAATGCCAAACGACAGGCTAATGAATCGAAAGTTTCTGGCTTTCCCTTCATCACCTCCTCTTTTTTTCTCTTCATTTCTTTTTCGTTTTTTTATTCATTTCATCACCATCCACCACACCGCCAAGATTAAAAGATTTATGACGAGGAAACTTTATGAGAAACGTGTCTCTTCCTTCGCGGCGTCGGCGCGGTTTTGTGGATATGCAAGAAGACCGGGTTGAAGGGCGCCGCGGCACACAAGAAGACCAACACAGACGGATAGGATATAGATAGGATATATATGAAGATGTAGAGAAAAAAGAAAAGATACAAGAAAAAAGGAATGAAAATGGCAACTGGATATTCATCTCTCCCTCTCGGTGTTGCCTGTATTTGATTGGGGAGGATTTGATGAGATGGAGCGAGGAAGAGGGAGGAGGGACAGAAGAAGGATGGCAACAAAAAAGATAGGTTCCAATTGGATTCCTTGAGAAGAAGAAGAGGAGGATCTATGGAAATCGGGGATGGATGAAGAATCTCGGGAATTTTTTGATGGCAGGCTAAAGAATAACTGAAAATCTTGTTCCTGGTTCAATGCCTAGCTATGAAAAACATTAAGAAAGGACTACGCTTGTTGATTGGAAATAATGAAATATGAAATGAAAATGCATCTCTTTGGGATTTCAAATGATACATTCCCGATGATTGGAGAAACAGAATGGAGGGGTGGAAAAACGAATAACTGAAGTGATGGGAAGTGTTCATTGGGATTTCGTCGATTTTGTAGAATGTCTGGTAGAATATAAAAGGGGTTGCTAGGCAGTTAAGATAGAAGGAAAGTTGTGAATCTTTCATTGCAGAAAATGACTCGAATCAATTGGATTTTGATCCCTAGGAAGACAAATAATTCAACCCGATTAGTTCTTATTTACAATTGCTAGGAGCCTGAGAACGATGCTCCAAGCTTTCGATTTTATTTAGTTTTTTAAACTAGATACGTGTGGTGAACTGAAATTACTATAGAAATTAGAAAGTATTTCAAATGATTATACGACCCAGAAACAAAATTTTTGTGATCAAAAATTCTCAATCTTTTCTGAACATCCATAACTCAACTCTATTATGACCATAGCCCTGCTAACTGCTAGACTTTCAGAACCTCTGATATCCCAAAGATCTTCAGAATGTAACTTTCCAAAATGCTTAGAAATGGAGATTTATGTGTCACGAGAGAAGAATACGGAATAAGGAAGGAGAAGCCATGGTTTCGCTCTCTTTAGAAGGTAAAAAGAGAATGGAAAGCCGATTATGTGACGATGAACGACTGGAGAAAATAGGAAAAGATGCTGACCACCGACACCAATTGGTCTGTCACAATATCCGTCACGCTTCATTGACTCGAAAGGAAAATGTGGTGTTTTTCTAGTTAAGTGACCGTGCTTGTTGTTTTGGTTTGGATTTACGGTATAAAGAAACAGCTTCGAGAACAGTATAGTATCGGTTTGGAACAAAAATTGTTTTGTTGGTCTTTGTGAGTAAACTCGCTCTAATCTTAATTAATTTGTTATGGTTAGAGCATTACTACATTATCAAGGCAAAGAGTGTAAAGATGAAATGAGAGATCAAGAATAGTTGCTGATTAGCCATAGCCATCTCCTCCTCCTACTCCCAATATCCTCCCGCCAGGAATCAGATTTATTCTGCCTTTAGTTGCCTCTTGACCAGTTTTTTGTATGATTGGGAGAAAGGGCATGACGTGCTGATAGTGAAAGTACCTATTGGCTTTGAACCCGAGAATAAGGATCGGTTCGTTTTACAAGAACAAAAAAAATATGACGACAACTGATCAGTGTGTTCTGGAGGAAGCGAAGGAAGAGAAAAGGGAAAGTGAGAAAAAGGATTAGAAGGAAGATTTGATTGGAGAAAGTGGAGAAAGGATAGCATAAGCTAATTAATGATCTAGCCAAAGGGATAGAAGTTCAGATTGTGTCTAAGAAAAAGTTGAAGGAATTTAGATAGTGCATACTTGGCAGGTAAAACAAAATTGGAATTTTTCGCAATCGAACTGAGCTTACAGTGAAAATACCATAAAAAGAAAACATATAGTTTCATAAATTAGCTCCAGTTATTTTTCCAACCTAACTAATTCATAAAATGAAATGGTCAAAGATGAACATCAAGAACCTTACTGGGTTTTCAAAGACTTCAAAAAATGTGGTTTGGAACAACCGACCTGATTTTGGAAAGATTTGAACACCATTTTACCATGAAAATTGTAGTTTCAGGTATGGAATCTTACGCTACAACTTCTGTTTATTTAGTGAATTTGATGGGTAAGTAGAAAATGTGCAAAAAAAACTTGCCTAGAGTAAATGAAATATAGAGCTTTAACTAGACCTGATTTTCAGAATTCGAGAAACTAAACATATTCGAACTTCTTCGATTTTTGCCCTCGGAGTTTATATCCCTTGTCATACAATTTCCTAGCTGATATCCCCTCTAACTTTATGGTCTCATTTTCCAGTTTCCTTTCTGAATGACGTACTTAATACACACCTGGTCCTTTTCCTTATCACTACTGTTCATTTCTAGTGTAATATCCAATCAGCCTAAACGTAATAAATCAAATCTTCAAAGGTTCTTATTGTTCATATCATAAATCTTATCACCTAGCAAGATTCTTTTTTCGAATGTTGCCAACCGTTTGGTCATCAAATAAAAAATAGAGAGGGAGAGAAAGAGACAGGTTCACCTTACAAGCTTCTTTTTCTTCTTTCTGCCAGACCGTTAATCTTCACTTTTTGGAAGAAGAAGGAGAAGAAGAAGAAGATGAAGGCATCGAGGGTTCAGGTTCTTTTTGCGATGACGTAGACCCCCAATGAATCTATTGGTCATTCTAGATTCTGTTTGTATTTTCATGCCTTTCTATAATTGTATAGTGATGGATGATGGATAAGGAATGAATGGAACATTGGGAAGGGAAAACTTGGAAAAGTTGAAAAGTAGGAAAAGTTGAAATGTAAAGTTTATGTTGATGACGTAAGGGATAAAATGAATGGAAAGCAGCAACTTTTATGAAGTGGTTTTTGGAGGCATGGTGCCAATGAACTGAGGAATAAGCCGCATCAATTGAGCATTTGCATTTTTTCAAAGATTCTAATTTAGATCTTAGACAGACAATGTGCAGAAAAAAAAAACTTTTCAGAAAACAAAGGAAGAACAATTCGAGAAGTCTATAGAAACAGCTCAAATGATTTTACAAGATGCTTGAGCTAAAAAAGTGAAAATATATTCTTTCGAATCGAAAATTTCTGATTTCTAAATGTCTCAATTCAAATAATAACGGAAAGAAAACAAATTTAAAAGCGATAGAATCTCAAATTGAAATAAATTTATTGAGGAGACCGGAGGATATAATCTGATAACCACAATGAACATCAAAACGGAACGTTTAGCATCAATAAAAATGTGAAACAATTTCATTTTGTGTCTATTAGCTTCATCTTCTCCTTCTTATTCTCTCCTCGACCTACTTTCTCACCCAAAAAGAAACAACACAAAGAGGCAAAAGAGACATGGTATATTGGATGACTGTCCTTCGACCAGAAGCTGAAGCTGACAGAAGGAGAAGCGGTTGCCGCGCGGACAGACAAACGGCTATCGGTCGGAAAGAGAGGCTTACACAAGCATTTGAATGATGAATGTAAATAGTGTGATTTGTTGGGAGAGTGGTTAGATGAATACAGAGAAGAGGAGGAGAAGATGATCGAGTTTTCGATTCTGGAGGGCTTTATCCATGGCGTTTGATTTTTATTCCGGGGATTGTCCAGAAGGTTTTGAATAAGGTTAATGGAGATGTCGATTTGGTATGAAGCTTCACAAAGACGGACGTTGAACTTAATTCCAGGCACATTGTGTTTCATATGGGTACAGATGTTGATCTGAATTCGAAATACGTCCAAGTATATTTGAAGTATTTCTATCTGAAGGTCACACAAGCAACAATCATGTAGTATTCTTATTCTTAAGAGTTGTGAGATAGTTCAATGTACACCCGATGAATAACCTGGCCACCATTGACTTCTCAATTCGGTTTTAACCCTTTTACCAAGGTAATTTGGAGTTCCGACCTTTCGAAAGAAAGTGTTAAACAACTGTAACTTTTGGAACCGCTCTTCCGGGGTATCCGGTTGGGCAAAAATGGATTTGAAAAATTGAAGGGACCAAAAACTTTCTTCCAGTTTCGATATTTCTCACTCATTCAATCATTTTTCTTCATGTGAACTGTCTTGTTGTTATTATTAAACCATATGATTCTTTCTCTTTTTCTCCCCTATTTCTCAAAAGTAATTATGAATGAATGGCTTTTTGAAAGCAGTAAATGATACATCTTTTTTCTTGTAATAGCCATTTCTTCAGACAGCTAATAGAGGGAAAGTGGAACTAGTTGAGTGACCACTTACATATGAAAAGTGACATTTTAGAAGATGTCACTTATACTTTTTTTCAGATAATCAAATCGTCATTTTCTAATCACCACAATCTACATGTTTCTTTTCAGAATTTGCTAATCCAGCTTCTTCCGCTTCATTAGTTGCCACCCATCATCCTCGTCATCTTTCGACAAAAACGAGAACCGTTTCTCGGAAATGGCGCAATTCAGAATGAAATGAGACATTTCCAAAAAGGAGTGTATGTGTATCTGATCTGTATTCTATTGGTTCAGATGATGTCAATTTTTGGGTCAAATTTGTATTATAAAACACGAAAAAAAGTATTTGGGGTGTGAAATGAAATGGATGAAACAGAAAGAAACGATGTCAATTCACAGTAGGATGGAATGAACAAAAAAGAAAGGGGAAACTAGATGATGATTATGTGCTATAAACCTGATAGACTTTGATTAAAATTGGCAAGAAAAACTTTTGAGATTTCGCTTCGAAAAAGACAATGACCAGAAAAATGGGATCAAAGAAAGTGATAAAAAGAAGGGAAATGGTTTATTGTTGACGATGGGCTTGTCCACGTTCAGCCATATAATTTCGGAACCAATTGATAAGTCCACAGATGACAAGGATTCCGATAAGACAGTCGTCGACGAATCCAACTAATCCGTACATGCTCTCTGGCACGAGATCATTTGGAAGGCAAAAGTAGGCAGCCAAGAAGATAACAACGAGAGCGATACGAATTCTGAAAAGCAAAGGTTCATATTAAGACGAAAGTATCCCGGATAATTTCAATATTTGCTCCAAAACTGTATACTCACTGGTTAACCACGGCGAAGATGTCATTATTGAAGAAGTTCCTGACAAGGTATGGAATGAGGACGGGAATGTCTCGAATGAAATCCAGTGCCTGAAATTATAAGCCTTAGCATAGTTATTCATTAGATGACAACTTACCGGTCTTTCGATCGAAAATCTTTTGTTGTAGTCATCTAATCTCATATTGTTCTCGTGCAGTTGATCATCGACTTCGTCAGATACTCCTGGAGATGGCCAATTGACAGGAAGAAGCATGTAGAACTGAAAATTAGTTTGAATATTTTTTAAAACAGTTTCGGAATACGAATTGAAAACGAGAATCAATTTTTATAAACTTACAGGACATCTGCACATTGCACAATCACATGCATAAACAATTGATTTGCTCTGTTGCCAGTATTGGATGATGCATGTGCCTGAAAGAAATGTTTTAGCTCTGAATTCATAAAAGTTTCAGGCACAAGAATGATGTCTACTTACAACAGAATACATGACCACAATCAGTCAACACTGGGAAATTTGCTTCAGCCAGACAGATTGGGCATTCGTGGACACGTTCTTTTAGGGCTATGTCAATTCTCTGGAAAATACAAGTTTGAGGGTGACTCATTTTTATAAGATACAAACATTTCTAGTACTCGCTTTGTATCGCTCAAACTCTTCGGTGCCTTCAGTTCCAAATCTCACTTGACGCCGGCGTTTTCTAGAAATAAATATTTCAAAACTTCGCTATCCTGAAACGGTAACTGACTGCCAACTGTCGTAGAGTACTTTCAGAATAAGGATAACGGCGATTGCCAGGGTCACTTGAGTTGCCAGCTTTACATCGGGATCAGCTGGGAAAAACCATCCTTCTTCTGGCTCCAAAACTTCTACCGTCATATTGTTGTCTGAATACAGAATCATCACTTGTGATAGTCTTGAACTTGAAAACAAACCTGCCATAGGCGGCATATCTACACTGGTTTCTACTCCAATAGAATTCTGATCCATTTGTAAATTGAATTGAGACGAGTGGTGACCTGCAATTTTCAATTCATATATTTGGTGAGAAGAAGGTTTGTATTTCAACGAACAAACGGATTCAGTATTCTGGAGACGTGATATTTCCATAGTGATAAAAATACAAAAGAAATGAAAAACAAAAAGAAATACGTGAGACCTCAAGACGTGAAAATAACCGCTACGTAATAACACGTGGACAAAGAAAGACAATTAAAAATCAATAGTTCCCGGGAGTATTCATAATCAGAAGAGCGAATAAAGTGCGAACGTTGAAAAAGGTGTGTCTAGGATGTCGTCGTCTCAAACGAAGAGTCATCAACCGAAGAAGGAATACACTCCAGACATTTCTCATATGGGATCTGTGGTAAGGGTGAGCAATTATTTTCATATTAGAAATCGGTAGAGTCATTTGGTTGAAATAACTTCTGACTTTAGGCATTCAAAAGAGTTATTATATTCATACTACAATCTGTGGGAAAGATGAAAAGAATAGAGCTCTCCTCTATAAAGTAAGACGGTCAGAAAAAGACAATTTTCCTAGTTCAGGAAAAGAAGTTTCTGACAGTTGAGCCATTATCGATTCGAAAGAAAATTCGAAAATATGAAACATTGAATGAGTTCTGCCAAACTTGTTTATGGTGAATCGCTCAAACTGCGTTTTGAATGCAATCAAAATGTCATAAAGTGCTTTTTGTTGAACAAGCAAGGCTCACTAGAGAGAAACGAGATTATTTTTCCCAATGTTTTGGGTAAACAACAAAATATTTGTTTGAAATTGGTTAGTAGCGAGCAAAAAACACAGAATACATTATCAGAAATGCCGTGAAAAAAAAAAAGAAAAATGTGCTCAAAACGGAATACCTATTTCAATACTAGTTCAGTTTCATTTTAGCTCGTAAAACTGAAATCCTCGAGCAATTAGTTCATCTAGCTAACGGAAATTTCGTCATTTCTCCGTTATTCGACGTGTAAAAACATGAAAACAACGTCCGAACCCACCCTCAGTGTGTATTTTCAATGCTTTTTGAGTACGAGACGCAGCATGTGAGAGAAAAGAAGTGTACGAAAGACATAGAAACGCAGAGATAGTGTTCAGTTTAATCTCTTCAAGAGTACTAAAAAATGAATGAGTAAATAAGAAATCGATTGAGATAAATCATTCAGCTTGTATCGGTTTCTGAGGGAATGGAACAGCTCGACAAGGAAGCCAAAAAGATGGAAGCACTCGAAAAGTCAATTTTTGAGTACAAGTGGAATCACATCCATAGAAACTCATTGGTTGGTGCTTGAATTCAATGAAATTGAATAATCTGGTATGATGAATTTCAGACGAAGGAAAGACTCTCCGAAATGACAAGAGAAATAGCAATCGTGGGAAAGGATATGGTGAAATCCACAGACGAAAAGGTCAGAGAGCTCCTTTCCAAAACTGAACCTTACATTCGGTATGATTCTGAACCCGAATAGTTTATAAAGATGGATAAATTTTCAGTAGTGGCGTGCTCCCAGAAGTGGATGCTCAGGTCATGCTGCAAAAATGTATCGAGTTGAAAGGATCTATTGCTGGAATCAAATCGGCGATCAAGAAGAATAAGGAAATCGCTCCAATTGTAATCAAACACCACAAGGATCTCAATAAACTTGAAGAAATGGTAAAACGTGGAGCAACTTTAGATGAAGGATTGCAAAAAAAAAAACTTACAGGCACTGAAAGCATTTTCATTGCAAGAAAAGCTGGAACGCAACAAGAGACTTTCCAACGAGTTTCCAGAAGGAACACCTCTGCATGAGTTGATCGTCCTTTCCACAATGCTTTTGAATCTTGAGAGTTCTACCGAAATTTCCGATTATTACAAGAAAAAGTTCGGAGAACTTGAAACTAAAATTGGTGTATTATTCGATGGACTGTCAGAACATGTGGTAAGTTGAATGAAATTATAATTGAGCTGACAAAATGTTTTTTGAGTTTCATTTATTTACCGAAACATTCTTCAGTAATAGATTTACCCGAGAAACGAACAGCTTTTCATTTTACCGTAACCTCATTAATTTTAAAGAAAATCTATTTCAGCCAACGAAGATTGGGGAAATCGCAAGTAACCTGTCTACTCAGTCGAGCCTCAGCAATGGAGAAATCAATTTGCAATCAATAAATGATGGCACGGAAGTTCCAATTGACGCCGCCGAAGTCCTCTGATATGCTAATAGATTCTATCATCTTCTCTCATAGAATAAAGATATTTTTCGTTTGAAAAATGATTGATTTGATATGTTTAAACTAAACAAAAAACACAAACGTAAGCCACTTTGTTTAATCTATCAGTGAATTCATCTTTTCATTTTATCTTTGTGTAGAAACAGCTGACATTCTGTGGCGGAGCTCAGACGAAGAATCTCATCTTTTTGTTGTTGTTCGAAGAGAGACAACGAATTTCAACTTCAGTCTTCAGTTTTTATTCAATTAGATATGACGCAAATCCATCTTGTTTTTTCTGTCTTTTCATTGAAAAGTCATGGTCAAGTTCTATTACATTTGTATTTCGGAAATGGGAAACAATAACAAAAGTAGGCATCTTTTTCTTATCTCTTTTTCTGTTGTGCCGCGACCACCAATACTGCCAGGGCATTTTCATTCATTTCTTTTCATAAAACATAAATACGGTTTTGCAATCGTTTCATGTCATTGTATACTAATGATACGGTTTTATTAGACACCGCCCATCACAACAAAAAAAAACGAAAAGAAGGTGGTTATTCAAGTTGGATAGATGTAAAATGGAAGAATCTTATGACTTTCTGAACTTCTGAAGTCTCCAACTACAGTACTCCTATAGAAATGTGGAGCTTATTCAATAGAATTTAGTATGATCCTTTATGAAAATATTGCACCCAGTGGAGTGTACCTAGCATGACCTCCTTGAAATTTATAATAAATCTTTTTGAATAAAAAGAAACAAAATTCTATTCAATTTTTGTTTTCCCGCTTATGCTTATTCCTCCTTCGCTTGCAAAAGTTTTGAAAAGAAAGAGAAGCAAAGTCAAGTGCATCCTTCTTCTCCTACTGTTGTCCACTTCTCGACCCGCTCTCTTTCTTTTCTATGCCCATCGAAACATCCCACCGGTCATCACTTTTCATTGCACTTTTCCTTTTTTTCTGTCTTCTAGGGGCAAAAATCGAGCATTTGTTCAAGAGCTATTCTTCCTTTTTGGGCAGTTCCTCGAAATTTGGCAAACTTGAGTCATTAGACAGAAGATGATTTCATTTCTCTCATTCATTGTGTGACTGGCTATGGCTGCTCTATCTCGGTCATCCAGTTCAAGCCTCTCCTCCTCTGAAAACAAAGATATAGTGAGAAGAATCGTAATGTTTCCATGATCATAACATGCTGAAATGTTTACTGAAACGTCCATAGCCATCAAGGATCTTCCCGTCCTTTCCAATCTGATCATTCATAAACAATTTTTTCCAGACTTTTCTCACAGAAGATCAATTTGCCATGAAGATTTGTTCATTTCAGTGTTTGTATACATTTATGTTAATACACAAATCTCTTGTTCGAAATCCCGTTTGGTACTAACAATTCACACATGTTTCTACACCATTTCAAACCGAAAAACCCATTTTTCTTCTCTTTTCTTTATCTCAAAAAGGAATGGTCAGTGAGTGTTTGTGGTGGTGTTGTTGGGTGGTTTCTATCAATTTGTGTTCGTGTCTACAAATACATGAATAACACACTGAACACTCGAAACCGATCCACTAGTCAATTGTCTCCCCCCTCCCTTCTTCCTTCCGAAATATATTTACTTTTTCACTTTATTCGCCTTTTCTATTGAGGAAGGCTTAATGTGTAGAAGAGAGCACACGAGTACTTCCACCAGTGAAAATGAGAAAAAGAGAGGAAAAGAACAATCAAAACAAATGACAAACAAACTGTTTTTGACCCTTTCCGCTATCCGATTTCACCCCTTCGTTTCCTTTGAATTCGTGTCTTTTTCTCACGGTTTTTTGATTGGTTTTAGATTGGTTTTGATCATATGATCTACTTTTTTCAAAAAGAACTTGCTCTTTATTTAGAAGCAGTTGTCATCCGAAAAAAGGTTGAAGAAAGCTTCTAAACAGATTCGAAGCCCTAAGAAAATCAGTATGTGAAACCTCTGGAAACTACAATACAGAAAGAAAGCGAAATCCGATTTGAGTTTTTCAATGCCAAAAGTCTCAGAATATCAACCATTCCCATTTTTTTCTGTTTTGATTTATTTCCCTGCATGCTTCAATCATTCTGATCTTCCTTGAGTTCTCTAAATCTCCTTTTACCTTTATATCCCAAAAGTTCCGAAGTGTACGTCTCTTGGTGTGGAGTCTATCGTTTTTTCAACGTTTTTGTCACAAAAAATCCGATGAATATGTAATCTGAATTCATTTTTTATACTATGCAACATTAATCAAAAAAATCAGACTGGGAACGAGAAAAAAACAAATAAATGAAGAAGCTATTGTTTGACGAACGCCTATGACTCACTCTTTTTATACTTCATTTCCGTTTTAGCCCACTTATAATCGAAAGAAAACTGAAGAAATGAAGAAAGATGAGTGACAGATCGAAGCAATACGTTGGCAAAGCTTCTTCTTACTGGGTTTTAGGAGTTCTACATAGTTGCCCTTTTCTATGAAGTTCAAAAAACTGTCACTGTCACAGAATGCTCCAGAAATGTCCTGCCCTTAGTTCTTTTTCAGTTTAGAACCCCTCTAGCTTTCCTAAATCACATTTTTCATCTATACCGAAAAATCTCACACCCCATTTCCATTTCACTTTTTATCAACATCTTCGTTTTCTCTGTGATTTTCTCTTGTTTCGCCACATTTACCTCCCTCATTTCCTCTGGTTTTCATTCGATTCGTTTCATCAGGTCAACCGTCACTGACACATTTTCTTCTTCTTTTTCTCGAGAACACCTTCCATTACCCGTGTCGAAAACTTCTTTTTCTCAATTCTCTGAATTCCTGTATTCCGACTAATTCAGAGTAAATTCAGAATTAATCGAGAATTCGAAGCGGTTCATCGGGAAGACTTTACGTCTTCTGAAGACATGTCTTCAAGGTATTCTGGAGGTGGAGCTAGTGGAATTGAGCAATATGTACAGCAACTTCCACTCCTGTCCTTGGCATTTTTACCGTTGATTAGCGCAATTTTCGGATTGAAATATGTTAATTTGAAGAGTGTAATACATTTCCAACAGGTCAGATTCTTAATTATTGCTCAAAACTTATTTATATTTTTCAGGGAACACTTGGATCTTCACCATGGCGTGCAGCTACCACAATGACATTTCTCTCGACACCTATCTTTTTCGTTTGGTGTCTTTGTGTTCCTAGTCCTTCTGCAATATTCTTTCAATTAGGAGCATCGTTAGCTCTTTTATTAACCACATTGACGTCTTCTCCAATTCTTCATTATCTTCCATCCCCGTCGATTAGTATGTACTATCAACTGCGGTTTTTATCAAAGCCACGTAAGTTGTTCTTTTTGAAGCAATAGCAAAAATAGTTACATTTTTCAGTTCGCTCGATAATCACAATGACTCAATGTGTTCTTCTTTCTACAATATCAATTATTTTATTGTTTCTGAGTGCCTCTTTTCTCTCTACAATAACTAATCTCTCAATTTATCTACTTCTTCCTTTAGTCGCCTATTTCTCATTGTTCTCAGTGATATTCAGTGGACATTCAAGTATGATGACAGCCAGTTTCTTCCTTTATATTGTGGTGAGTATTCTGATGGCTCCTCAAAATCTGACTGAATTTCTTTTCAGGTTTCAATATCTGGAATCGGAATATTCTTGTACTATGCTGTTCAAGATGTTCAATCGTTTGGAACGTTGGTTCCTGTAGAAAACTTCAGAGTTTCTGATATCTTGTCAAGTTTAATGGTTGGATTCACTGTCAACTTCTATTTACTCAATTCTAGTTTTCAGTATCAGGTTAGTATTCATTCTTCACTTTTCATTCATTTCTTCCTTTTCTAGATTTATTCCCCGATGCCAACAATGCATAAACTTCGACTTACTCTCACTTTCTATGGTGTTTTTCAATTATTCATCTCAATATTTATATTTCTTTCGGCCACAATCTTCCTCAACTTCCTTCGTGAACATTGCAAATTCGCCATGTCTTTTGGATCATTTTTCCAATTTACGAAAGCAATTTTGGGGAATCGAATTCAAGTATTTTGTGTCTGTGCATCCTTACTTTGTATCCTATCATTCTGTTTTCAATGGACAGTTATGTCTCTGATGACACTGACTTGGGAGGAATATTGGGTGAAGAAGTTAAGAGCATGGAATCCAATTCAACAATTGTGCTCTTTGCAATTTGGAATGCTCATTCTGACAACTACAGTTGTTGTTTTAACAGTGGCAACCAATTTGGCAAGGATACCAATTGGATTACAACTTCCAACGATAGTTTACGTCTTATTGTACGTTGTTTTTAGTAAAAAACAACATTCAAACTTCTTTGTACTCTCTTATAGAGTTTTGTTTTTTGAGAGAAATTGTCTAAATTCTATGAAAATATCCGAAATCCAAGAAAATGAGTGAAACTCTTCTCCACAAATGCCCCTACCCTTTCCCCTCCCTCCTTCTCCTCCAAGCTCCGCCCCTTTTGCACACAAAACATAGCGGCCGGCGGAACCCGGGAGGTGTCGGTACACACACCACCATTACTCCCGATTCCCGGCGACTCATAAACTTACCTGGCTGGGGGTATCCCGTGATCATGAAGACGAGATCCCCATGGTGAGGCCTGTCCATTGCACTTTCGGATGGGCTGACCTGTGTGGCAGTCTCGAGTTGAGATTCGCCAACAGCTTAATTTTTGCGTAACGGGGCTGCGTTCGCGCGGCCCTGGATAGTCTGTGAGGAATTTGAAGAGAGATTCTGAAGTTTTTATGAATCTTCAGATCAGAGTTGAAAGGGCAGAAAAAAGAAAATCATCTAGAATGAGTTTATTCGTAGCTGTTTACCGTTTCCTAATTTTCAAATTCTAACTCTAAACATTTCAGTTCACTGTTTGCAATCATTTCCGGAGTGACAATATGTGGATATTATCTCCCATTCTGTTCAGCTACCGGTGCGATTTCCAGTTTCATGCTCACAATCATCTTGACAGCTGGAAATCTTACCATCTATCTAATGAATAACTCTCCACAAAAATTTCAAAACTCTTGTATTTTGGAGGATGCAGTGGGGAATTCAACAGCAGTTACACGGTATCAGAAATAGGAGTTTTGAATGAAATTATATTAAAATTCAGAACGATAAGTTTGGATAGAATTGTGTATTTTGTATCTCATCTTCCACCACAATCACAACCAATTATCACTTTGATGGTAAGAGTTTGGATCCCTTTTCTTCCATATAATATCTTGAGTTTAGCTCTTTGTGATCATCTGTACAATCGTTTCCTTCTTGACTGGCGGACAGGATCAAATGGGTCTCGACTGGAATCTTATTGCTTTCACCTGGGCAACATCTGTTCGAAGTCCTTCAAGTTTTTCAAAGCGACAGTTCGTTGTGGCAGCGGATACAGAAGATTTTCGTTATGCTCAACAACAAAATAATCCAACTCCGAGTCCAGATGTCAATGCTTATCGTTGATTTTATTTTTCTGTTCCGAATATTTTCATTCCGTTTGTGATTTTTTAATTTCCATCCAGTTTTTCACATTTCTCTTCCGGGTATACATTCAAATTTTGCTCTTCACAATCAGTTTTATTTGTCTTTCAAAGAAAAAAAAACATCTCAAATTACTCATATAAATTGTCATTTTGCACAAAATTATAAAATCGAATTTCAAAAAGTATAACATCATTCAATCTCCTCAATTTTCAAAAATCTCTGAGGTGGTGGTGATTCTGGCATTCGCTGATTCAAGTTGTAATCATATTTTGGTGGTCCTTGATGATGGAACATTCCTGGCATATGATATGCTGGAGCGAATGGGCGGTATGGAGTTTTAAGCATATGGATTGGGATGAATACAGGATCTGCTTTTCCGAAAGTAGAGTATGGAGGAGGATCCGGAGAGAAGCTCATTTCTGTTGGTGGAACACAATAATAGGTGGTAGTTGATGGTGGAGCATCTCCAGAAGTTGATTCAGGGTACTGTAATAAATAATAGAGACAGTTTCAATGTTTTCAAAACCTCACCATAAGACTTCTTCGGCTGGCACTCGGTGATCCGCAGTTACCAAGGAAAACTGGAGTTCCGATTTCAAAACATCCGGAGTTGGTCAACAGAAGTTCATAGGTGACCTGAAAATGTGTTTTGTTTTCGAGAACATCTCCAGCTGGAAAGTATTTGAAAAATGGTCAATAAATACAAATGACAACCCTTAGTTACTCATTTGAATTTTGAGAAATATCTTCAAAAAATCTTACTATTAGGAACTCAAAAACAAGGTGATTACCTGGACAGGATTACCATTCCAACAAAGTGATGGATAACAATCAAATGGGATTTGGAACGAATGAAACACTGCGAAAGTTTCATTCGGTGGAACTGATCCCAGAATCAAACGAGTGATGAGTCGAGAACTGAAATGAATTGAGTTAAGTTCATATTTCTCGTGCCATGATTATTTCTAACTCACTCGCTTCTCTGGGCATCTCCACTGGCATAAAGAATGTGTTGACGAAGTTCCAAACTGACATGTTTAATGGGATTACTCAAGTGTTCATTCTTGATCTCTCCAGTCACCAGAATATGCTCCCCTGCAATAAAATTCAGATTAATGTCGTTTTTTTGGTTTGCAATAAAACAAATAATGCTAATAAAACCCATTGGGGAACCTGTTTTTTATGATAAGCCCTTGTTCATTACGCAATCCTATCTGGATCTGTTATCTTATCTCGTCTAACATTTATCATTTTTTCAATGACGACGATAGTGATGAAGATGATGATGAGAGGAGGAAATTCAGATGAAACGGTGTTGAAATTTTGAGAAGACGAGTTTTTCGAAATTCGAAAGTGTCAATGTTTGTTTATGAGTGAGGGATATACAGGATTTCAGATTTGAAAAATGATATAATTGAAATTTCTAGCGGAGGAGTACAAAAGGATATGAACTTACCAACAGTGTAGGCAGCTCTTTCGATTTCAAATTTGATGTGAGCCTCGAGACGATTCATGAAGAACGCCTGAAGAAAATAAAATTGCTTGGGCATATTAAATGCTGATATGGCTGTTTTTGGATATTGATGCTTCTGTTTATTGTTGAATCCTTATCGAATACGATTGGAGCATGCTCTTTTCAATTTCTCTTTCTGTTATTTCCTAAATTACCTTCTTTTTCACATGTCTATCAATTGATACAGGTTGAGCAAACGATGGTTGTTGATCCAAAGAAACTCTTCCCAACACGTCAACTGCCTTTTCACATTCAATTGTTCCTTCGTCTCCCGATGAGAATCTTTTCACTTTTAGCTGTAAAAAAACAACAAAATGTGTATGAACCGTCGCTTCGAAAGTTCATTTCATTTTTCAAGGACTTTCATTTACTTTCTCTCTTTTATGAAGGGCATAGAAGCGGCAAAACTAATTATGGGGTTTTGAGAAAAAAAAGAGTGACATGGTCGTTTATTTTGTTCGACGGCTAACCCAAGCCGCTAGCTTTATTAGCCTTCAGTCAGGGTCAATTGTTTTTTGAATTGGTGGGAATGGAAACGGTTTTATGGTGGGTTTGGAGAAAATAACTTCAGAAATATCCTTTTGAAGAAACTGATTTCTACTGTACACTACTCACTTTTATCAAGAATCGATAAACAATTGCTCCAAATTTTCCATTGAAAGTTCCAGGCATATGATGAGGAACATTCAAGAATATTGGAAGTCGATGATGACCTTCCGGAATAACATCGATACCCTGAAATTGGAGAGATTCTCAACATTTCAATCTTTGAAATTTACTTTTGTAGTTGGAAGTTGAATGACGGAGAATGGAATATGCAGCTTTTCTTTGATCAAAGTGTGTTGAGAATCTTGTCCAGAGAATGTTGCACGGCATACTCCCTGAATAAATGAAATTTTGAGAAAAAGAATGTTTTTGAAAAATAGAGAATGACTTTACAAATTAACAGATTTCCGTCTAGATAAAACACATAGAATGGAAGGAACAAACAACTCGATTAACTTTTTTTTGAGTCAATAATACGGTTTTTTTTTTGAAAAGTTGAGATACCGTAACATCGAGAAAAAAAATTGTCAGATTTTGAAGATAAAAAATGAAATGGGTAGGAAACATGAAAAGTTGTTGTTTGTTTGTTTCAATATTGAGTGAAAGAAATCAAAGTTTTGAAATCATCTGGCTCAAAACATTCAGAATTCAGAACTCTTATTGAAATAAGAATTGATTTTTCAGTGAAACTATATCTTGATTCTGTTCTCACTCGGTGTTTCCCCTATCAGTTCTCCATAATCTTCTCGCACCAACCTCAAAAACAGCATTTGACTCCAAAATCTGGACTGCATTTGGAATCCGCAATGACAGTTCCACCAATTCCTTCTATAAAATAAATCTCTGTCTCTCTCTCTCTCTCAATTTGGATTATCTTCAATCCGTCCCTTTTTTATTCTTCTTTTCTTTTCAAAACCACCAGATACCGTACAGAAAAACGGGCCACCGGATTAGGCACGCTTCAATTTCTTTCCGCTTTTACCAAAAAAAAGTTTTTGTCGAGAACAAAAAAGTGAAAACTGATGGAAAAGGGTGTTATTGTTTTCATTTCTGTTTTTTCGTTATCGAATTTGTAGTTTTGTGGTTTGAAGAGTAAGAAAGAGAGAGAGAGATAGATGAAAAGTGAAAAGTGTCGATTGGGAAAAAGAGAATGGGTTCTTACGCTTCCTGCTTTCAATGGACGATCTGGTACCAATAGACGAATGGCTCGTTTGTGTTTCATCTGAAATTCTAGAGGATTTTGAATGAATAGGATAACTTCAATGAATAATTCGAACGGATCATATTGAGAGAACAGAGAAGTATGGATGGATCCTACTAGAAAAACTGAACTATCCACGATCCCTGAGTTCTAAGTACGGTATTAACTCGCCGTCATGTTCGTACATCCTTATTAAATGAGTTCCCAGAGGAATTTCTTTCGTAAGTGAAAATATAAACAGATAGTCTTGATCTGTAGATTTTCAAATGAAATGCCATTTCATTTACGATTAGTCACTCTTATCATTTCGAAACTGTCCGTTTTAACTCAGTTACTTGAATTTATAGGTTCTCAAAACGTGAATTTTGATGTCAGTTCAGGTTTCTTCGAGGTTTTTTGAAACAAAAATTTGAATACTGGATTGGGTTCTACTGAATTCCAATTTCTGAGAATTCTAAAACCTCGAATGTATTCAGAATTGAAGAAAGTGTTTGAAAAGTTCAATAAAAGTGTGAACTAAGAGAGAAAGAAAGTTGTGATTGGAGGTCGTATTAGCTTAAACTATAAAGAAAACCAAAATGAAGAGGCGAGAAGAAATCAGATGATTGCGTCGACGACTTCAAAGAAGAATAGTGTGGTGTCACCTCCCAACCCAATTTATTTTTGTCTCCATCTCTTTTTCTCCAGTACTGTACACACACATTCAAACGCTTTCATTGTCACTTCAGACCACGCCCACTCTCTTTTTTTCGGACACCACCGCCTTAGCCAGTTAGTCATCTTTTTGCCTAATCTTTGGTAGTCTATGTCTCTTGTAGCTGAAGATAATTACCACGTCATGATTATGTGGACATTACTGTAGTGATAATAACTCATAATAGAAAGTGGATGAGAAATGGAAGATGGAAGGAAGGAGGAAGGGAATATGTAGGTGTAAGAGGAAGAAGACAAGGAATTGGAGTTTCTCGATGAGAGCTTTCAAAACGCATGAAATTAGTTCCGAAATTGAAATTAACTTGACGTCGTTAAAGAATAATAATAGCATGCGTTATGTTGAAACGTGTTGGACCAGATTAAAAGAATAACATTGAACAAATCGTTTGGAAGCGTAAAGTATTTTTATAATTTATTTCTGAAAATATCTCTACTTGTTTACAAATTACGAATCACTAACAAAAATGGTTTCAAATCAGGATGGAAACATCGATCTCACTCAGTTTAATATTGACGATCAAATGTATGTTCCTATGGTAATTAAAACAAAAACAACTGGTTTCAGGCGAGCATTTGCTCAAATTGAACAGATGAGAATGGATGCAGAGTTTGCTCGAAGGTTTGCAGGAGAAGAGTTTCAAAGAGCCGTTGCTGCTGGAAATCCAGTGGCTCCAATCGTTCCTGCTCCACCTCCCCAACCAACAACATCAAGAGCTACGAGACGACTCTCCACCCCGGCCGAATGCACAATCTGCCAAGAAGTGCCAGTTGATCCGCGAGGGTGCAGAGAATGTTTGAACATCATTGGATGCAAAGAGTAGGTTTCAAGTCAGAATTAAAACAAAAAGGCTTGCTTCAGGTGCTGCTTGAATTGGGCAAAACAATCTGCACAGCCGTCGTGTCCACTGTGCCGTTACAAATGGAACCGATCGAAACCAGGATTATTGATGGTTCAGACGATTCAGTGTAGGCTGCGCGCAAGAAACATGCAAAGAGCCCTCCCTCCACAATAAATATTGATTTGAAAACTGTTATTCTTGTTTTTGAAAGTTTACATGGAGTCTTTAGAAACATGAACCAAATTCTTCAGTAAAGGTTCCATTAAAAGTAACAAACTAGGAAAATCAATGATGATATTGAAGTCCATTTCAAAACAAAGTGGCAGTGAAACAATATTGTTTTGAAAACTTGAGATTATCCAATTGAAGCTTATTGAGAAGTGTTCACATGAAGGGCTTTCAACATAAGCTGTTATTATAAAGAAATCGAAAACTGCATTCTTTTGACCTGTATCCCAACGGAAAACAGACGTTTCTCCCGATAGAAAAAAACAGAACTTGACGAAAAAAAGGCGAATCATTTTCGAATCCATCTTAGGGCAGATGGACACAAAAAGATGTGAGAAAAAGATAAAAGCTAACTAGGTTGACACCTTCAACAGGAAGAAAAAAAAACGAAGTACATTACTTCAAATAGTTGGGAAAATGGACATAGGCAGAGGGGTTGAATGTAGGAAGAGGTGGAAGAGGTAGACAATTAGAATTTGGAAAACGACAAGAAAAGACAGATTGATGATGACTGGAGACTGAATTGAGAAGAGCCTAATGGAAACGAAGGGAATGCGAAAAATGGAAATGAATTCCGAAATGGGAGTGGTTTTGTGGTGACAGAAGGTGGAAGAAGGACATCCTGTGATAAATGACAGTCAACGGTTGAACCCACCAAAATTTATGGAAGAGAGAGTTAATTTGAGGTAACGGAATTAAAATAATTAGGATGGAAGCGGAAGGAACTGTAATTTGTAAAAGAAATATGAGAGGGGTTTGTTATTGTTGTTGTTCAAGGTTGTGGTTTTTTAATTACCGTCCTTTTTGAAATGCATGCCGCTTCTGTTTTTTGAAGAACCAGAGGGAAGAGAAGTTTTTATAGACTGCATTCTTTGTAATGCTTCAACTTACTCAACGACTTCGCTTCTTGAATGATTATTGTTTCAAACGTTGATTGTGGGAACACTTTTTGTTCAGTACAACTGTTTCTATGGTGAGCGTTTCTCCCAAAAACAATTTATTTCAGAGATCTCGGTGTGTGCAGTAGAATTAGAGTTGTGAGCTTGCCGTTTTATAATAGTGAAATTGAGGTAGCATTAATAATTACTAGCTTCTCAAAAAAGATCGCTTAAAATCCTGGGCTGAATGCCGGCTGAAATAATGAAACGGCTCAAATTATTCTTCGACCCCTATCTTGCCAAACAATATTACCGTTGGGTTTCGATTTCATGCAGTCTGTAAGTGTGTCTAGAGGGATTTTGGTTTATCAAAATGGAAACACAATGTTTTAACTTCCGTGAGCTAATCACAAAATTGAACATTATTATTTAGGAACAATCGGAGGTTCTATTTATCGGTTTCACTTAACCACTTCTTGAGTCTCACGAACATATCATTCTCACTTACAGTAATCACTTTTGTTTGAGTATGTTTGTTCCCACTCAATTAATTGTACTTCACATACAATCATAAATTGTTCCACTCCCCCCTGAAACCAATACATATATCCTATCTTTTTTCTTCAGCCGATGTTGCGGCGACAAACGACGCAACATGGGGGTTTTTGACACTTCTCGATTTCATCCATCAAGATATATCTGTTTCTCTGCGATTGGAACTGTAGCCAGCTAATGTTGACCACGGCAAATCGGAATCGTCCGACGGCAAATCCTTCGAAGAAAGAAACAATTTGATGAGAAAGGGAACAGAGTGTGAGAAGGATCAGTTGAATAGAGAATTAGAAGACAGAAGACTGGTTTCAAATCCAAGCAGAGAGGGAAAAGCTAAAAAGGAGAAAAAGAAGTAGAAGGGAGGGAGGATGCCACATAACGATGACGACGGGATGGAGGAGGACGGTGTTTCTTATTTTATTCTCCGATGAAGAATCCTTTTCTGGATCCATATTTTTTGTTTCGATAGACTAATCCATCTTGTTGCGTCAATTTTTTTAGTTTTCTTAGCTTTAGTTCATTGAAACATCCTAGCACACCGTCATTTAGTTCTAGAGTTTCTGATACCGTTTCTTTTTTATTCAACTATCTGACTTTTTCTATCTAGAATTTTTTTAAATGAAAATATTTCTCACTAGATTTCGAATCCGGAAAGAAATCCCATTCGAGTTTTGGAAATGCTCGTCAAGCATCACCGTGGTCTTGAAAAGAAGCGAATCAAAATCTCATTTCAATACCGTCTTATTGTTTTATACGACGTTTCATCATCTTCCCATCTCGAGTTCCTTCCAGACAATGACACGGATACTGTACATCACCCTCTCCACATGCTTAATCTCTTTTGTTTCTTCTAAATTCACTGCTGACTTCTCACAATGGTTAGCTGACTATTATGGACCTCAAGTGAGAGATCAAATCGAAAGAATGGATCTGGGACCGAATGGTTCTTTTGGTGGAAAGAAGCATCGTAATGATTCGTTGACTAATCAACCATTGATTATTGTTCATGGAGTATCAGATACGGCTGGAGAGAAACCAACATGGGCTGCTCAGTGGTTCAGGTATTACACTTCTACAAGTCAAACTGAATTCGAATCTTTTTCAGAAAAGAAGGAAAGTACAAGGATAATGAAATCTACTCAACAACTTATTTCAATGGAGCACAAGGAAATCCATTGAAGTGGATCGAGTATTCAATGAAGTGTGAATATGTTAAACAGGTATTCCAAACTGCAGATCCAAACTTTCCAAGATCGAGTTTCCAGGTTCGTTCTCTGATTGTGGCTGTCCGTCTGTACACAGGAAGAAATGTTGATGTGATCGGATTCTCGCTCGGTGTTCCGGTGTCAAGAAAAGCAATTCTTGGAGGTAATTGAATTTTAATTTCAAAAACGAGTGAGGAAGAATTCATTTGCATAGAAATGAGAGGACACATTTGGAACATGTAGGAGGAATAAAGAATAGGTTCTGGTGCCGGAAATAGGAATTTCTTTGGATAGATCAGGTGATAGAACTTGAATTTTTCGAGGCTTGATGTTTAATGGTTTGATAAATTAAAAATGATCACACTAGGTCCCATAATAGTCGATAGAGTTCCTTCCACTGCAACATCACACTCACTTTTAGGACGTTGTGTTGATACTGGAGAATATCTCGGAGGTCCATTGACCCGTGTCATTGACACATACGTCGGTGTTGCTGGACCAAACCGTGGAGCCTCTCCTCAACTTGGACCCCTCTCTGTTCCAGCTTGTGCTCTTTCAATTACTCCAATTTGTAACTCTGTCAATGGTCTCTATTCGGGTAACTGCCCAGCACAAAGTGAATTCCTTCAGGTTCATCTAGTTTCTGAGTTCATTTAATTAGAAATCAGAGTTTTCAGGACATCAACAGATATGCTCATTATGAAGGACAATACACATATTCTATCTACACCCAAAAGGATCAAATGGTTGGATACCAAGTTTGTGGACAGGTAATCCTAGATTGATTGAATACCATGAATTAACCATTGATTTCAGCTAACATCTCCACTACCAGGACAGACTGGTCAACGAGTATACACTGATAAGAATCATGATCAAGTATTTGACGATACTCATGAAGTGCAACTTCGTATGATCAGAGATCACGTTGTCATCTGAACAATTCACCCCTTTTTGAGGTTTTATGTGCCTAATTTCTTAATTTATGATCTGGAACTCAATTATTTATAATTTAAGCGTAATAAATGTTTCAAAAACTCTTGAAAAATGCCAAAAACAACATAACAATTAACAAAAAGTCATGAGAATCTACAACTCGTTATGATCAAAGCTTGGTCCACCTGGTGGCACTGGGTCGTAGTTGACTGATCCGGTTCCTTCTTGGGACTGAAAGAATAAACACAATTATCAATTCATGGCTTCAAATGACTCACATGAATGCTCAGCCACGTCTTTCCATTTCCAATTTGAACTCCAGCCAATGTCTTCCCGTTTTGTGTGATCTTTCCTCCAATCTTCCAGTCTCCTCCGAGTTGTGGAATTGGCAATGCTCCAATATCAATTGGCTCCTTTTGAACAAATGGAGTCACATCAACTGGTCCATTAGTCTTGACTTTCAGAAGAGAGCAGACAGTTGGGGCAAGAGAGCAAAGTTGGAATTTGCTGAAATAATTTATTTTGAGAAATCGAAAAAGTTTATTATGTTTACCAAAGTTGGTCTGGAACAAAAGAGTTCTCAGACTTTCCATTGACACAAACTTTTCCAATCATCCAGCTGTCCTTCTCGACGTTCAGAGCAAGCTCCAAATCAGTTTCGTCAGTGACTGCCTCGTTGACAGTGATGAATCCTGAAAAATGAGATTAGAAAATATTTTCAAATTCCGATTGGATTTTTTTTTTGCTCCGGAGTTGGATCTGCAGTTTCTATTAAATGAGTTTATGACAGTCCGAAAGCAATTTATCACTTTCTTCAAATATACAGTAGCGGAAAATGGTGAGTGTACCTCTGGTTTCTTGCTTCTAACTTGAGTGAACCGAATCCGATTGATCTGAGAATTGACAGGGGTAGTATTGATACGTATAGAACAAGAATCAGTAGTTTTTTGGAGTGTCAATTTATCTAGGTCAGCCACAAATTTCAGTTGACTGGCATTTTTCCAAGTGACGAAAAAATTATTTTTCTCAGGGCGATTATTTTTTCATATCTATTTTATCAAAATGTTGCTAGGGGTCCAAATAAAAAGTTCACGTCGTTTAGAGCCGTGAAAAAATCGGGCGCGCGAGTTATGGTACTATAACAGAGATAGATGGGTTTTGGACATGTCGTCCTAACTTGGTTCAAAATGATCCAATCACTCCCAAAATTAGAGAGAAGATGTGTTTTGAGTCAGGTAACAATATTCTGTCAAATTCCTCAAGATTGGAAAACTTTCATTTTTCGACTTTTCACTGCTCACGACCGTACTCAAAAATGGCCAAAAATAAAAGTTTTCCAATCTCCGAGAATTTGACAGAATATTGTTAACTGTATCAAAATACATCCTCTCTCAAAATTTGGAAGTGATTGGACGGTTTTAAACCAAGTTATTACGGAACGACCAAAACTCAGAAATTCGACTTATAGGACCATAACTCGCGCGCTGAATTTTTCCACGGCTCCAAACGACGTGAACTTTTCATTCGGACCCCTATCAACATTTTGATCACACAGGCATCAAAAAATAATCGCCCTGAGAAAAATAATTTTTTTGTCACTTGGGAAATTATCAGTCAACTGAAATTTGTAGCTGACCTATATAAATTGATTCTTTAAAAAACTGTTGGTTCTTGTTCTATACGTATCAATATTACCCCTGTCAATTTTCAGATCAATCGGATTCGGTTCAGCCGAGTTAAAAACGAGAAACCGGAGGTACCCTCACCATTTTCCGCTACTCACGGTCTCCCAGAATGGAAATAAGAACGCGATGAGTTGGAATGTCAGAGAATAACTTTGATTTTTTACGTGTTCAATTTTTGAACTGAAAATGAGGTTGAATTGATTTCACGCCGCCTGGAACCCGAAATTGAAAATTCTGTCAAACGCGAATTGTTCACAGTCTTGATAGGACCATTTTCTGCTTTTTCCCGTCTTTCTACGTTTTCTATGAGCTGAGTTATCATCGTTTGAAAATATCAACTGAAAATCTCTAATTTTGCCTTTAACCTCAATTTTTTAGAGCAGCAATATTCGATTCGAAAAAATGTCAAACGCGTTTTGTAGAATTCATTTCTGGCTGCATTTTGAATGGTAATTTGAGCGATTTGGTGCTGATCTGACCGAGTTATCATGGTTTTCGTATTCCATGTTTTACAATTTTCCAGCTTTTTGGTAATAACTTGACCATATTCGCACTAAATCGCTCAAATGATCACTCAAAACGTAGCCAAACAGGAACCCTACAAAACGGGGCTAACACTTTTATGGTCCAAAGTATCGAGAAATCACTTCAACCTCATTTTCAATCATCAATTTGGCACGCAAAAAATAAATATTATTTTTTGACATTCTAGGGATTCCAACTCATCGCGTTCTTATTTCTATTCTGGGAGACCGTGCTACTGTATTTCGAAAGGGTGTTTGCGGTGATTTTTTAGGTGATTATTTTTTGTGGAAAAGATAAGTGCGCTCTGTTGCCGAAAATAATTGTTCATGGGAAAGGAAGGAATTTGAATATAATTTTTCACCGCTAGATGGAATTTACTGATCGTGAAGAACTGAGAACAACTTATTGCAATTCTTTGGAACGGTGTTTTTTGGAAATCACTCTCACCAGTAGAGAATCGAAAACTGAAGTATTAGGTTCTACCAGACTTTTTCTGTTACAAGTTCCCTTTTTGAGAACTAAATATTGTTTTATGAGATTTTATGATGCATAAAGGAATGCTGAAAGGTTCGATTGGATGTTCAGGAGTTACCTGCTAAATTAAGGTTCACCAACTTTTACGAAATGTTTCATGTACTGTACAAAAAATGAAAAAATAGCCGGCTGAATTAGAACTGAATTTTTTCTTTGGTAAACTAATGAGCATACTTGTAAAATCTCGGCCCGGCCCGGCCCGGAGGGCCGGGCCGGGCGATTCAAAAAATTGGGAATTTTTTTTTAATTTTGAAATTTTCAGAAAAATTTCATTTTTTCACTGAAAATTCACCAAAATAATGTTAAATGCTTCAAAAAATCAAACTACTGTTTTTAAAGTCAGTATAACCCTGAAGCCCGAAATTTGAAAATTTTCTTCAATTTTTCAAAATTCGCGGTAATTTTCCGAGCCGAGCGGGCCTTCCGGGCCGGGTCTTGCGGGCCTCCGGGCCGGGCCTTGGAAATTGGTGTCAAGGCCCGACCCGGCCCGGCCCGTCACAAGTAGGCTAATGAGAATATTTTTGGCTATTGTAAAAAGTTGAGGCTTTTCATGAGAATCATTTCAACTACCTGACAAATGGTAGAAAAGTTATACGCTTGGTTGCCATAGTTAACCCACCAGTTTAAAATTCAAAACGTAACCTGTAAACAGCTAGATGAAATTAGGCTTTTCTAATAGAAAATCCATTAGGGATATTTATAAGGAACACGAATCACTGTTTCATATAAATTTTATACTTCTAGAAAAAATTCAAGTTTCGATTTTGTTAGTGTATTATGGTCTGAGTCCTTGGTCTGAAATTTTATGCAAAAAATCATCCAACTTGAGAAGATAGAGTGAATCATATTATAAAAAATAGTTTCACTGTATCTATATATCTTTTTGAATGATTGATAAAATTGATAAACGCTCAATTTTTGAGATTCGTGAAAAGGCTATGAAATTTATCTTGTAGTTTCCTTAAGAATCCAGGTGCTAAAAAAATCTGACTAATTCATTCCTTACGTGCGAAAGCAGTCCCCCACTGCAAAAGTTAAAGTTTTTGATATAAAAAGTGTGCTACATTTTTCTTATGAGTAATACTTCAAAAATGAATCATGTAGGTTCTCTCTTTTCATTTAAAAATCCAAAATGACACAGTTTCATCTAATTTTTATTTTTGTCAAGTGTTTGAAGTTCTGATCGGTTTACTTTAAGCACCCGAAAATATATACTTATTTCAAAACAAACGAATCTGGTGCTAGAATAGTTTGATTTTCACAGCTTCCACTAGTTGACTTGAAGTTTTTGTGAAAGCCTTGAGCAGTGAGTCGCACGATTGCGAAAGTTTTTTTCGAGAAATAGTCAGTTCAGAAAAAATCGATTCAGATGAACCTCATTCTATTTATGTTTTCTCATTTTCCACAAAGAAATAGTCTCTGATTACAGGTTAGTGTTTTGTAGATGGAATTATTGATGTTTCAAGAGCATGATAAATCATCATCGATTTCATGAAAAAATAGTTTCATTTCTTTGTTGTTTTTGAGCTCATTCGGACGAGGAAAAAGCATCGGAAACCCATTTTACAGCATTTTTTTGCCTATTTTCTCTGAAAATTTCCCAATTTCAGCTCGAAATCGCGCTCCTCATGAGACAAGGTGAATCGCGACGCGACCAACCGGAGCAGGATGTTCAGGAGCCGAACCACCCGATTCGAACGATGTGAATCCCGGCGAAATAGGGTTTTCATCCCATGAGATATTCTAAATATCCATTTCCATTTTTTCGAATCAAACCCAGGTGCCGATATCGATTATTATTTATTCCGTTTTATTTTCTAATCTTTTTAATTTCTAGTTCCACCCATCATCGAGCTTTATTTATATTTCTAATCATTTGTGTGGCCCCTGCCTCTAGGCTCCGCCCCTTTTTTGTATCATATACATATATTCCAGAAAGGTTCACAACCACCCATAAGAGATTTTCAAAAAATTTCGAATAAATTGAGATCGATTCTAATTTTTTTGTGATTTCAGAAGAATGGAATCGCGCTCCATTGAGAAGATCAGGGAGTAAGGGAAATGGAGGGGAATTGAGGTTTTTCCAGACTTCCCAAAAAAGATTCTAGAAATTCAAAAAAATTAGTGTTTCAAGTTCCCGCCAAAACTAGGTGAACTTTGATATTTTGATTTTTGTTGAATGGGGTGTTCTTAAACCGGGGAACAAGAATGAAGAATTCTCTGATTTTAATGGAGTTTTGAGAGAAAATCAAGAAGAAAATTATGAATTCACTTTATTCATTACTGAATAATCAGTTCGGAAAGCCCGTCTAAAAATTTATGCTCCATTTGAAACCGTATTTTTTCCAAAAAAAAATCTGATACTCATTTTCAGTTTGAAGAAATTTCAGTACCAAGAATGTTCATAACTACGACGCTCCGTCCCGAACGAACTGGGAGCTGCTGAAAGCCACTTTTGGAGCGGAGTGTCGTTGCTCATGGCACTTCGGTATCATAATAGTATTTTGAATTTGTGTTTCTGAAATTTTATATTTTCAAGTACTTTCTGATGATACGATTCTGAGTTCTTTACCATGTCAACCGTCTGAGGGGTACTGGGGTTTTGGAGTTCTCTATAATTTATCAAAGTTGGTCAGGTCTTTGTTTTTTGTTGCTATTTCATGATCATCTTATTACCGTTGCCTCCTGCTCATCCTCATTGCATCTGGCTTTATTTGTTTTATCTCGGACAGTTCCAACAAGAAGCCATAGACTAAAAAAAATCATTGTTTCCAAGACTCTGTAAAACGGAGCTCACATTTTTTTCTCAATTCGGTTGTTCTTCTCTGTGGGCGATTCGTCCAAGTCGTCGTTGCATACTGCTCATTTTCTTTCCTCCTCTCCCAACTTATTTCCAACAAAACGCTGTAGTCTAGATGAAAGTTTTGAAATTTCCAAAAAAATTATCAATGTTCCCTCGGCTCTGTAAAACTGAACTCACAGTTTTTTTCTCAATTTAACGGGTTCACACTACGATATCATCATAGTATTCTGAATTGGTGTTTTCAACATTTCATATATTCAAGTCTTTTTTGATGATGTGATTATGATTCCATTAATTGTATATTTGTTTGGCAGCGCTCTGGGGGTCTTTGAAAGTTTTCATTTATTACCATTAATTCTGGGTATTAGTAAATTGTGTAGAACCGATGTTTCTTAACTTCTTATAGAACGAACATTCAATAATTTTTTTTATTGTTTCTTGATCATTTTATTACAGCTGCCTATTACTGATTTTCACTCCTGTTGATTTCCTCGCTGATTAGCCAGTTCCATCGAGAAAATACGTGGAAATGATAAATTGAATTGCAGCTTCTGAAAATAAAATCAATGTTTCTAAGGCTCTGTAAAACGGGGCATGCAGCTTTTTGTCAATTCACACGTCTGAATCTATACACTTTCAGTACTTTTGAAGCGGAGTGTCGTTGCGATGAAGCCACATGGTACCACGAGTTTTTTGAAATTGTGTTTGTAATGTCTTCAAATTCCAAGATGTTTTGATGATGGGATAATGAGTCTATTATCAGTTCTCTAACAGGGCCTGGAGCTTTGGGGTAATCTGAAGTTTATCAAACTCGTCTAATGGGTTGTTCTACAGTACCTCGTATAAAATGATATTTTGCAGTATCTTATTGAACTATCAGTGATGTTTTTTTTCACTTTTTTCGTGATTAATGTATTATTTTTTCGTGATTAATGTATTATTATTATTATTGCTAACTGCTGGTTTTTATTTGTTCTGGTTTATCTCAAAAAAGACATAAAAATCAGGAAAAAATTGTATAAAAAGTATAAATCGTCGAGTTCATTGAAGCTCGAACCGTTCCAACAAGACGCGACAGACTAGATGATAGTTTTAAAATCGTACAGAAGTTTTAACATTAAAATGTTTCCAAGGTTTCATAAAATTGGAGTTATATAGTTTTTTTCGATAGTAGTGTATGCTTTCGACCAACTTCAATTCTTTTTAGTCTGAAAGATTCACTTAATTTTTGGTGTCGCCATATCATGACTATCGATCTCTACTACACAACCCACTTCAAAAATACCGGAAAGTGCTGAAAAAACTCTCGGATTTCCACGTTACCAGTACTGCATTACTCAAAGCTGCAGTAAAATATCAATGGAGGTTCAAAAAAAACTTATTGATATATGGAAGGGAAGAATTGAAATCTGGTCGAAACCTTTTTTTTTTTTGAAAAAATATGAGCCATTATTAGGGATTTCAGAAGTTTCAGTAGTTTCAGTTTCAGATCTTTTCCTGTTTTATGCTTATTTTATTTGTGACAGACTGATCAAAGCTGATAATTGACGAAAATCCTCGTTTCGAAATGAAACTGAACTCGTTTTGACCCGTTTCTTGTTTTCTGACCAGATGAATAGCGTTTAACCCAAGTTGGTTCCAAAAGCCCAATCGATTTCATTTGTGCTATCATAACTGCGTGTATTTTATGGTTTCCCGGTGGTCTTTTACTCAAACTCAATCGGTTTTTCGTGAAGAAGGAGCCACATTAGCTAAGGAAGCTTATATGAGATAATGTGGAGAATGTGAAACAGTACGTTGTTTTTCTAAAAAAAAAATCTATTGCCTAACTGTTTATCTCAAATGAATAAAAAAGCATTTGGAAGTAACACAAATATGAATTATTTGTGTTTCTAACAATTCATATTCATATGTTTTTACTGATCATATGATGATGCTACAATTAAAGCTTGAACTGTCCAAAAAGCATGTTTGGTTTTCAAAAACCTGTAAAGGAAAAAATTTGCTATCGAATGGTATGCATTTCATACTTGTATTTGTTTGAACTGGAGTCGAGTTCATCGATTTCTTAGACAGTCCCAGGGAGAAGCTATAGATTAGAGGGTAATTTGAAAATAAAAAAAAATGACAAATCAGTGTTTCTTAGACTTTGTAAAATCAAATTGGTAGCTCAATTTTAATTATCGATTTTCAAATTATTTTGAGATCTTATGATGTCGTCATTATAACACTCCGCTCCGGAAGTACTGAAAACTGATAAATAACAATTGATTTCTCACTCTTCAATAAGCTGGGGGCGGAATGTCTTGCCTGTTAAAGGATAATCATGGTACTGCGATCAAATACCGAAAACAAATTATATGAGGGAAAAATTTGGAAAAGTTGATTTTTATTCGAAACCGTATTTTTTCAAAACTTTCGGTTGCAAGTAGCTAAAAAGGTTTATATTAACCGCTTCAGTCTTGTTGTTTATTCTGAAGTCGGGTCATGTTCCTGATCTGCCAACTGATGGTGGTTTAACACGGTTTCTAAAATTTATCGAAATACAAACTTTGAGCTTTGTATCTTGTACCTTATCTAGCCATTTTACTGATAAGATAATGGAGAAAACGGAGGCAATTTGAGTTTTCTTTGTGTTTTACAAACATTTTCATTTAAATATCAAAACTTGAAAGTTTTTCGTGCTCAAAATGCAAAAATTAATAGTTTTTAAAAAAGATTTTCACGAGGTCATTCTGTAAAATTAGTGTTCCGCGTACCCGCTGAAACTAGATAAATTTTAGTAGTTTGTTAAATCATTGGTAGGTTTTGAAAGCAAAGATTGGGAAAAAAAACAAGATAATTTCTGACTTCGTTGGAGTTTCGAGAGATTATTATAGGCAAACTGACAAATTCACTACAATTTTAAATAGTTTTGTGCGATTAGGATGTCATTATTCTTATTAATTCTCATTGGATAAGTTGTGCACTACCTGAATCAGTAGTTTTTTTAACCCTCCACTGGTCTCTTCAAGAAGTTTCTGGCTGAAAAACCAGTGTTTCTAATATTTCGTATCTGAAAGTTTTTCTTTGATTATGTGATTCGTAGGTCATTTCCGATTAGTGCTGGAGCTGATAGAAGTCTCAAAAGTGTTTTTTTTACTATTTCTTGATTATTTTATTAATGCTGACCTCTGCTTATTTTGATTTTTAGAAGATATGTTGATTTGAACATATTGCTATCGAACGGTATGAATATCATACAGGCATTCCTTGAACTGACCTTGATAAAATATAAGAGAAACAACAAACTTCGAGTTTGTCAAAATTTGGGTTTTCGTAAAAAAATCAATGTTTCCGATGCTTCGTAAAATGGATCTCATACCTTACCTTCAATTGGCATATGCTTCTATTTTCGGCCATAAATTTTTCTCGAGTTCTGGAAGGCTCCGACATCAAATCTATTTAACATAATTATGTATAATAATACCAAAGCTTAGAGAAAAACTGAAACCCTTGTTTCCTGATTGCAACTGTATTTTTCCTTAAAAAAATGCTAGAAAAATTATTCAAACTAGCTGAAGAAGGTTTATATTTACCGCTTCAGTTTTGTTGTATTTTCCGACTAAGATCCCGCTCTAGTTACTTCGATTGTTGTACCTGTTTCATGTTTTCAAAATGAGTCGAGGTTCTCAGAACTCAAACTTCGTATTTCGTCCCTGATTCAGCCATTCTATTTTCAGCTGTTCTTAATCTTTTTCACCTTCCACCTGCGTCTCCTCCCCCTATTTCCATGGTAACACCTAACCTAATCTCTTCTTAACTTTTCTGTTTCGCATTTTTCATATTACTTAGTGCTACTTTCACTTGCATTACTTCTTCTCGAAAACATCCAAAAATGATGATCGACATTTGTGTCCCGTTCGAGGACTTCGAGTACAACGCCGTTGGTCATTGTGGGTTTAGTTTTTTAAACGCCATCTGGTAGAAAAATCCTGGAAGATTTCAGATCGTGGATATTTCTTGTTCATGGAGTACGTGTGCATGATATACCTGACACTTTTATATTCTAGAATGCGGAAAGTAAAAACACCAACAGAGATGTATATCAGGAATTTGTGTAAGTGGGCCCATGTTTGAATCAAATTTTCTGAAAAAAATGTATGAATTATTAAGACACTAAAACCGTGATATTTTTCATGCTGCCTGTCAAGGTTCAAGCGCTGACGGCCACGGCCACCACGGTCAAGCCAAAATACTTCATGATCAGAGCGGCATATCTCAGTTGTCTCAAGAGTTATCGAAAAGTGTAAAAAAAAACAAAAACAAAATGCTCAGAATATATCGATAAATATTTTTTTAGTTGACCATTTTCTGAAGTTTTCAAAGCCAACCGAGATATACTGCTCTGAACATACCCTAACTTGTTCAGTAATAATCGCCTGGCCAATTCTTCCATTTCGCCTCATCAAAGCCCTATTCACATTTATTTTGCCAATGGAGGCATCTCAAAGGTAAGGAGAAACCGACACATAGACAGAAATAGTTCGAAGCGACGAATATAAAACCAACGAAGAAAATGTTCGAAGGTTTATTAGTCATACCAGTGAAACTTGTTTTTCTTTCAGTTTCACATTTTCCATTTCCAACTAGTCTCAGATTCAAATTATTCGTTTTTTGAATCCAATTTTCAGCTACTTCCTCTGCTACCTTCTCCGCATCGAGACCACTCTACAGTACACCTTCACCCTTGCTCATCTGCTCATGCTTGCTTATTTTGCTCGTCAAGTTTCCAAGCATAGAAGTGTCAGCTTTGAAGTCACAGCTAGAATGAGGTATTTCATCAAATTTTCTCTAGGTTTCATATTTCCAAAAAATTATTTCAGAAACACCCTGTACATCTTCAACTTGTTCTCCTTCATCAGCTCGTTTCTCTTCGTAAATCTTCAACTGTCATCTGGAATTGTGAAGATATTCAGTTGCATCTACACAATCCCTTTTGTAGTTGGTCTCCCGGTTTATTTGGTGGTGCATCTTGTGGTAAGTTGGTATTTGTCCATGGAGCGCACTTGCCATGTTGAAGAACCTAATATATGAAAAATTCAGGCTTTGATAAAAAGCACTTGCAAATGTCTCCGCCGGAAAAAGGATGACGATGAGAACCATTTCAGTTATTTTTGGTTCTATGTCATACAGTTTTTCATTACCATGGCACATGTTTATCAGTTTTGTGAGTAAAATACTGAATTACAAGAAAAACACAGTCATAACTTCTGAAGATGCTGAAACTGTATTCATTCAGGCGCCATCCAAACCTTCCTGATCCCTGCGATCTTCCCCCAGTTTGCTGGGGACTACCTCATCACCTTCCGTTATGTCACTGGAGTTCTTGCTGTTCGATTCATGGTGTCCATCATTTTCGCTTCAGGACCACTCATCCTTCTCCCACCTGCTCGACGACAAGTCTTCCGGCCAATTTTAAAGAAAATCAAACAGGATAGAGTGGCGGCGACAGCGAGTTCTGATATAAGGTCTCCAGATCAGATACATGTCACTTTTGTTAATTGATAAGAAAATGAGAAGGAATGAAGAATTATTTTCCGATTTTCAAAATAGTGATAAAAGATGAAAATTAAGACTTGACTTATTATCTTCGTGGAGTCAAACTGAATTATTATTCCGAACAGAATAATGTTCCTTTTGTATAACATAAACCTTCCCTTCTTTTTCATTTCAATGATGTGATATGATCGTCTTCAATTCTCTCTTCATTTACAAAATCCGCTCACGCAGTGCCACATCAACATGAGTCAAATCGTAAACTAGAAATGCATGGGATTTAAATAAGATTCGTGAAACCGTATGAATGGCAGAATAGTGAAATTTCTGTACCCCTAGTCTTTGACAGTGACCAGTTTATTTTAGCGTTTCAAGATATTGCTTTTGAGTTCTTTCAACATAAAGTAGTGGTTATAGCAACACACAACCAAACTCGCTTCTAGACGTTATGACCACTTCTTGGACATCATCATTAACCCAGATTAAAGATTCAACTAGAAAGATAAGTCTCTCGATACAACTTGGTAAATATTATCTGATTATTCTGACGTTCTATTTATCACTGTTGTAGAGCAGAGTTGTTTCCATTTCTCTTTATTAATCTCTTCTTCGAACAATTTTCGAGCTTCGTAATGGGAGATTACTACAAACTTATCGCAACCCCAAAATAAATGGAAGATTCGAAACAGTTAATGACTGTCGGTTTCCATTTGTGATTCTAGAAGTTCTGAAAGCTAGAATACAGCAAGAGTAAGGTCTCCGACAACAAAATGTAAAGAGTTACTGTGTCAGGTAGTGTCGTTTCTTTCAGCTTAATTACCTGAAAACATTTGTACTCCGTTTCACCATCCCGTGTAAAATCTATGGAAAGTTTCCTCACTGGTTTGAGTTTTGGCTACAAAATTTGTTCAAAACGAAAAAATAAAATAGCCGGCAAAACTGAAAAACCTTGAAGGGGGAAAGTTATTTTTGCATTCTCTGAATTGCTCGTTTTTCGGGCTTTCATCATATAGAATTATGATGTTGCGATACATGAGTTTTCACAATAGAATCGGATTCGGGACCTGAAAACTGCTGACTGAACGTTATCAATCCAAACTAAAACCTGAGAAAAAGGATCGTCAGAGACAACTTGGTAAGTATCACTTGACAACAATTTACTGCTCCATCTATTGTCATTGTGGAGCAGGATTATTTTTCTTCGGTTTCAGCAATGTATTGATTGCAGGTGCTTTATTTTATCTTGTTGTGGATGCAAAATATTCTTTTACCAGGTAACATCGCTTCTTTTAGTTACATTCTTTTAGTTGAAAATTCGAAATAGTTAATGACTATTGGTTCCTGAATTTCTTATTAAAATATTACATAACCTAGTAGGGAGGGTCTGTTACAACAAATTGCAAGTATTTCCGGTGCCAGGAAACATCGTTCTTGTTAACTCAATTAGTTGAAAACTTCGATACTCGGTTTCAGCACCCCTGTAAAATAATTATAGAAAGTGTCATCACTAGTCTCGTCTCGTTTTTTTTCCACTGTTAGAGAAAAAAGTCATCCGGGTACAGTTCTCCTTTTTTCAATTTATATTTTCTATGTTTAATTAAAACTTAATCGTGAACTAAAAGTTTCTTGAACTTTCGTGATTGTTGCGAAACCGTATAAGATTAGCAGAGTACTAGCAATAAACTTGTAATTTTGAACCAAATTGTTAGGGTTTGAAGTTTAAAAAAAATGTTTCAAATTGTTCATTTTTGATCAATCAGCATCATAAAATGTTGAGACTATTATACATGACATTTCACGATCAAATTCACTTATCCCAGATCAAGGCTGTCAAAACGTGCGGCTGGCCGAGGCCGCGGCCTCGGCTTTTTGCACATTTCCCCCTCTCTGCTTTATGCGTTTTCAAGTGTTAACAACGCAAATTTCCTGTTGAAATGAAGGAGGGGGAAATGTGCTAAAAGCCGTGGCCGCGGCCGCGGCCGGCCGGCCGATGCCACAGCCTTTTGCAGATCTCCGCGCCTCGGACGGTCAAATGCGCTGCCCTGTAGTCCCGGCATTTTATGATGCTGATTGATCATTAATGAACAATACTGAAACATTATTTTTACACTTCAAACTACACCTCTTTGGGTCAAAATTGTATGTTTATTGCTAGCACTCTTTTTATCATTATTGTGAAGCAGAATTCTTTATATTATGTTTAGACATGTTTCGCCAATGCATTGAATACAAGTGTTCTATATTATCTTGTTACCAATTGCGCATGTTTCCGCTCGTGTATATCAGAAATTAATGCAAAATCGCTGTAATCTTTGTTGAAAATGAAGTGCCCTAATATCCATTGTTTTTTATTTATTTCATTCAGCAGCCGAACTAGTGTAAGTTGATAAATATTCTGATAATTTTGGTAATGAAACAGTGATTACGGAACTACGGTTTCACTGAAGGGGTATCCGTTTTTCCAGAAAATTTTGTATGATTTTACGATGATAATTGAGAATAAAGTTTTGAAAATTTGTGATATGAAGTAGAAATTTGTGTAAACACTAGTGACAAAAAAAAGTCAATAGATTACAAATCTATCAGTAAGCCAACTGAAACAGAAGATTTGAAACGGTATTTTCCTGAAATATCCCAAAAGCTAACCTTCTTCTTCTATCTGTTCTGATGCACATGTTATATAGAATCCTCTGCCCAAAAAAGTATGTTTCAATTTGTCGTCAACTGGTAGAGTTGTTTGCAACTTGAATAGCGCAAATGTCATGGCATTAGAAAGTAATTTTTCAAATTTTTTCCCAGATATTATTGAAAGAATGTTTCAGGTGGTTCATAAAACATAATCGAACGATTAAGCTTCGCTGAGTTGTTTCCATCTATTGTACTGCTTGAAATTTATAACACGATCATTCACCCTTACTGAAACTCATTACATTTCAAGCTGGCCGAATTGAAAGTCCTGAAAAAAAAGACTTTTTAACGAGAAAATATTGAAACTGTTCTGCAAAAAAGTAATGTTTTAGCTACCTCATTTGATGGATCAACTGAGAGTTTTAACAATGTGAACAATCTTCGAAAATTCAAATTGTCAAAGGGAATCGATTGGTGACGATTACTTTGAATAAAATTCGAAAAATGTTTCATGTAATTCATAAAACGTCAGAGAATATTCAATGTTTTGATTACATCCTGGATATATGTAGGAAAGTATAAAGAATGAACTATCAACAAAAAAAATGGTAAAAACTACCTAGTCTCGAATGAATAGAAAATAAAGAAATCAATCTTTGACGGGATCTCTGGCCTCGTCTGCTCAGTGCTTCGGGAGCTCAGAGCTCTGAGAGAACATCCTAACTCATAGAGACCCCAGACACCCCCGGAGCCAACTGGTGTGTAAAATCGAAAGGGAAAACTGCTCAACAATTTTTGTTCCACTGATTTTCATGAAATCCCAAAAAATGCTCCATCGGCAACGATCCATTTCGTTTTCCGGTGGCACTCCTACTACTCCAATATTCGATGTTTGTTTTGATGAAGACGACAAAAATTCGAATTTCTTGGCGCCGTGCCAAAAGTTTTGGAATGAATCAGTGGAGGTCGATGATGAAATGGAGAAGGAAGAGGGAGGTGAGTGTATCAAATTTCAAAGGGGGAGTTTGCGGTGATTTTTGAAGTGATTACTTATTGTGGAGAAGATAAGTGCGCTCTGTTGAGAAAAATAATTGATCATGGGAAGAGAGGGAAATTGAATATAACATTCTTAGTGATGGCCTAGGATTTTATCATTTCTTTAATCCAATTAGTGTTGAAAAAGTGAAAACTTTTTTTTCTCAATTCGTCGAAACGGTGTTTCTTTAACCCATAGAGAGTGGACCGACCTAGTGGAAGCATTCAAAAAGTTACATCTTTCTTGGAACAGTAAATTATTTCTTAATAATTTGGATTCAAAATCGTTTTTGAATAATTTTTGTCTCCAGAGATTTTCGCATCTTAAAATTTGATCCTTGAGGTTTCACCGAGACTTGATAACTTTGTTTTTATCGGAATACGAAATGTTTTTGTTCAAGTTTTGGAATATTTGATGAGTTTGGTTTTACTTGCTCACTATGAGTGTGGTTCATTCATGTTTTATATGATAACCACCAACACTCCTGAAGGTTCATAAACGAATTCATAGAAACAGTAGTATTTTTCATTATTGCCGTTGAAGGTCGCAATGCCAATATTGAGATCTACTGACCTGAAGAAATTCAATGAAAATAAAAAAAACGTTTCATATAATTTTTAAATTTCCAAGGATGTTATTAGATGACTACTGAGTGATTATTGTTCTTCATTAAAACTTGAATTTTGAGCCATATTAAGCTTCTGTAAAACAATCAAGAAGGGCTAGACTTTATTGTTCTTAAAACGTTGACAAAAGTTTGCTTCTACCGAAAAAATTCATTGCAAATCCTAGGAAAATTACTGCTTCAACTCTTTGAAAAATGGTACAAAAGTTATATACTTCATTGTCAAGACTCTACATTGTTCATTACAATGAGTTCGAAATCAAGCTCAAAAACAGGCCGATTAGAAATTTTTTTTTTCATATAGCAACTTCTTGCAATAGGAATACTATCACGACTTTTCGTTAAAAAAAACATTATGGAACAAATAACCGTTTCATATGAGTTTTATACTTTCTAGAAAGTTTATCATTTTGATCTGTAGTGTTTGAATTTGAATTGGTTAGGAAATGTCAACATTTCTTTTTTTGGTGCTAAAAAATCGACCAACCAACTTCAAAAAACATGATGGTTTCTATAGAAAGAAATGTTTCATTATCCTTATGAGTGGTAGAATAATTTTGCGCTCAGATTCGTAATCGATATATTTTGGCTTCACGAAAGAGCAGAGGTGAAAATTCGGAAAGTGCTTAATTAAGACTGTGCTTCAAAGGAAAATCCCCGAAACAAAAAATACGGTTCCATCTAATTCATATTCTTATCTGGTGATTGAAGCAAAGAATCTACCATGCCCATAACTGACCAAAAATAGCATCAGAATAGAAAGCATTCTGAAAAACATAAGGTGATGGACATGAGTGGGAATTGGGGTTTGAAAATTTTATTTGAAATAGAATGTTCACTGTTTCCACTAGTAGATTTGAATCCTGAAGAAATGCTTGAAGAGCTATGGTTGTAATTCTAGATAATACTGGAATCCAGAAAACGCTTCATTCACTATTCTGTTCCACTAATTCTATATATGGTTCCCAATTTTTTTTCAGTAATAGAATTCTTAATTGTTGGAACACCCCCTATATGGTCGGGACTGTGAAAAACAAAAAATTCCTGCTTTGGTTGAACTTTTTTTTTTACGAAAATCTATTCTTTTTGAATTTTATAAGTATTTTCTACTGTTTCGAAAAAATCATAAATCGTTCAAAAAAAAAGAAAGTTTGTTAAGAATGTGCCCAATATATGCTCCCCTTGCATTTTGAAGGATCTGAAGCAAAAAAGACAGCTGCAAAAAGCATTTCGAGGAGACAAGACGTCCGATTGGGGTAAAATAGAAGATTTCGAATAATAAGATTTATGTAGTCAAGAAATAAAAAGCAGAGAATCAATAATATTACCATAAAAGCCCCTTTTATACAGAAGGTTTTTAATATACACAAAAAGTGTCCCATTTGAATATAAACATAAAAATAATCCCAAAATCCAAAAACATTATCTCAACAATCGACGACGATATATGATGCGATGACGTCGTCGACACTGCCAGCGAAACCGGAGCAGACAAAGAAAGACGAACACAGACAGAACACCAATAATCAGTATCTTGAACGGATACAGCCACCCAAGGATCGTATCGAGAAAACCAGTGACGAAACTTGACCAAAACGATTCTACTGTTGATACAACATGGTGAAAAACTGAGCTCGGTTTCTGCACTTGAAAAGTTGGAACTTCAGCCAATGTTCCTGTGATTGTGAAGTGAGTGATTGTTGATCCACAGGATAGGGAACAGTTTTCAGCCAACTGTTTTCGATTTGTGTTGATACGGATTTTATTGTCCCTTCCGGTTAGCCCGCA
>GL379930.1:134727-167260 GCA_000143925.2 Caenorhabditis brenneri | reverse complement strand
ATCATAATGCGAACAACGCTGCGCCACCTCTTCGGAGTACTGTAGTAGCTAGTCAATGGAGAAATATCAAAGGGATCGGAGAGGATTAGAGAAGATTGATGGGAGAGCGAAGGGAAGGGAAGGATGAAGCCAAAAAGTTCTTCTTGTGACAATTTACATGGTCACTCATCTTCTTCTTCGTTCGACAACGATTCCATTGACAAGGTCGACTTGGTTTCTGAGAAAAAAAAACAGTTCGCTTTTGTTAGATTTCGAGTCATCCTTGAACTACTGTTTGATATTGGAAATGACATGGTGATCTTGATTCAGAACTGATTCTCAGGAAACTTTCAGTATTAGCTATGAAATACGCACTGAAACAAACCGATTTGCTACTCTACTAATAAAATCTCAAGAATTTGATTAATTTTCAGTTTCAACGGTTTCCAGAAGTATGTTCGGACAGTTCATCCTTTTTTGAAAAGAAATGCCGTTCTGTGAGATTAGTTATGCAGAAAATTACAAAAATTGTATCTTCGTGGCGCTTTTGTGCTTTATAGAAAGTGGGAATTCTCGTTGTATTGAGATTGCTAACGAGACTGAAATAGTTCCCTCGCCAACGCTTCCGGTGTTATGACCGACCGAACCAAGGTTCAAATCCACCAGAGCTTTCTATCGGAATTTCAAAATTTTTTTTGTTGTATTTTTACAGTAATACCACAGAAGTCTAAAGGCAGGTTACATCATTTTGAAAACATTTAAAATAATCAAGAGAAGCTTTAGGAACTGATATTCCAAAGGTATGGTCATCTTTCAATTTCACCATACATAGTCGAGACCTCCATTTAGAAAGGTAAACAGAATAGTTTTTTTCTTTTTCAAAGTTATAACATTCATCAAATTTATTCAAACAAATGGGCAAACAAAACTTTTCACAGTTATCTGATTGTACGAAAGAAATTGATGGTCGAGATGGGTAAAGAGTTTCAGAAAAGTTTCGATATTAACATAAAAAGAAGACTCAGAGAGGGCTACATGCATAGCTATATTCCAAATGGGAAACTGCTAAGAGAGCACCATATTCTCAGAAAAAGTTCAAGAAGTTTCAGATAGTAAGTAATAAAAATACGGAGTTGCTCTTCTACAATGAATTCCACAACATCAATACACAAACCATCAGTATCTTCTCACGGACTATACATTTGACTACACGTCGTCCTCAATGAAACATTCACATATACTAGATGATCTACAGTAATCTCTTTTCTTCGAAAAGATTTGACTTGTAAGTGGGCGGAGACTTATGAGAGATGAATAGGCTCCGCCCACTCATATGCTTCTTTATTTCTTCTAACGTCTTTTTGTGCTACTTCTTTTTGAACATTGAGGACAAACGAGATCCTTTGGTGATTTTTTTCTGAATTTTTTGTATTTTGAAAGGTGAGTGGACTGTTGCCTATGTCTTTTTTTGGTTATTAAGATTGGGAAGCCGATGGTTACGGTAAGTGAAATTTCTGGCTTTGTGTTATCATTTCCCAAGTTTGTGGAAGATCAAATTGTCAACTAGATTGAAACGTTTGATCATCTTGAGAGCCATTGTCACATACTCAATTTTTGGGAGTCAAAACTGAAATTCCCCCGATTTCTTAACAATTTCCATACAGATAACTTGCACAGGCTTCCCTGAAAACCAATATTTCCTTTCTAAATAAACATTTTTTCGAATAATTTTCTGTCCCTCAGCAGTCGTTTTTTTGACTCCGTATCAACTGACTGGGTGGTCGTGCCAGTGGCCTTTCCACTAGTCCTTTCTGTCCGTTTTTATGAGGTTTAGTCAAATATTCAAACATTTTTCCCTCCGTTCTTTTTATGGGCGGTCTGTTTCTCTTTTTCCTATCATTCCTTTTTTACTTCTCTTCACCACCACTAAAAAGTCACAAAGCTTCCATTTTTGAACACTATTGTTAAAAAGAGAAAGGGTATGTGTCAGCGGTTTTATGGCCATTTTGAGCCGAAAAAATGAGAAAAAGGAAGGGAGAGGAAGAGGGAAAATAATGTGAAGTACGTTATACTCTTGTCATTGAAACTTTTTGGACTACTCGGTGAGTTGGGTTACGGTAACTGAACTACTATCTTAGATGACTTTTCATTGAGCAGAAGACAATAACTGCTTGACGTCGGCTTTAGATCCTTGATGAGGACAGGAGCATGAGACTCGAAGAAAAACCATGGTTAATTTTTAGTTTTAAATGCTCAAGGAATCAGTTTTTGTATTTTTGTTTTTTTTTTAATATTCTTCATAATTCAATTTCCATAAAACTACATAAGTCGTAGTCTAACATAGCAACACGCTCAAAGTTTTCTCGGCATATATCTAGATGAACGAAGTTACTGTTTCCATAAGTTACATCTCCTACAGTTCCTCTAATAGTTCTAGTTGGCTCTGTGTTATTTTGGAACATACACCTTCAAAAATTGTGCCGTTTGGCAACTCTGACGTTCAGGAAACCGCTCGTAAACGGGTTAGGCGCTCTTCAATGTTTCTAATGTTTTGCTACCAAAATCTGATTATCTCAATCTTTTTGCACCATAGTGTGTTTCACCTGTGACTTTCTCTCGTTTGGTCATAATAACAGGTTTCTGAACATCAGAGTTGGAGGAAGTCACAGTTTTAAGATGTGAAATACGAAGCTCCGCGGAGCCGTTCAATTCACTCCAGTAGATAATTCACAACATCTAGCTTCTCATTCACCTGTGTCCTTGCCAGTGAAAACCTAATTTTTCTGCTGCAACCAATCCTTTTTTTTCCAAACATTGTTCCATTTTTACAAGAGTAGTACTTGTTCTTTTCCTGCTGGTTCTTCTTTTCTCAACTTCTTCCTGGCTGGGGGGCCATCCCATTTTTTGCCCATTTTCTTTTTTCACTCCCATTTTTCCCCGTCGTTTTTCTCTCGGCTCCTCAGAGCTGTTCTTTATTTTTCCGTTTTCGTTTTAATGGGCGGTCTATTCCTTATCTGTGCCTGAGGCCGACAAGAACAAGAGATTATATAAGAATAAGAGATTTTGAGAGCGTTCCGCTTCTTTAAAAAAACCTTCAAGCAAAATGTCTCGAGGGGATTCAGTTTCGAATTTGCCGCCGACCGCACAAAAGAAGGCACTTTTTGTCGTTCCACCCATGAAAGCGGCGATTCATCTATATTTTAATGGTTTTGTGTCCACTGCACCCAATGGGACGACCGAGAAACATTTCTTTTGCAGTTCTTTTTTTACGAAATGGGTGGCCTGGGGATTAAGGATTACTGTAGAGGAATGGAGAAGAGAGAGAATCATAGTTTCCTTTTTTGAGAGGGAAACACAGAAATTCCAAAAGTAAAGTCAAAGTTAATCTCATTGCAGGTCAATTTTCGAATTAGTTTTGATTTCGATTTCAAATATGACAAACTGATGAAAAAAAACGGAACGGGTAAACGAAAAAAGTGGCGGATTAAGACCGGATTACTGTAGGCATGGAGGCATAGTTTAATGGGATTCGGTTGGATTGCAAAGTGAACATTTCATTGGAAAGACGGCTTTTTTCTGTTGGTTTATAAAGTTAGGTATTGGTTTTTTTTAGTTTATAACTGTTCAAAAAGCAGAGTTCTTCCAGGAAGTAGTGATTTGAAAACTTCAAGTTTGGCTGAAAATGTCAAGTTTTTGAAGAAACAAAACTTTCGATTGTTCTCTCCTTCAAATTTTAATGCATGATTTTTCTGTGGTATCCAAGGGAAACTGTCGGAGTTCGGCACTTTTTTTTGTTGCTTTTTTTCCAAACATAAATTCTTTCCGGAAACTGGTATTCCTTCATAAATAATTAAGTATACTTCCCCTAAATTCCTTTCTTTGGATCAATTCTATATTGAACTGTTCCATTAGAAGTATTATAAATGATTTTTTTAAATTTTCATCGAATTTCTAATTATCAAATTTGCCGCTATCGTGACCCCATCCATACCCTTTTTCCGTGAGTTTTCAACCACCTAAAAACTTTTGCTCCACTGCACAATCTTTTTTTTTCATGAGCCTAATAAGTGAAAAAACTCATCGTGAGAATCATAGGAACGGAAACGAATTTCGTATACATTCCTCTATTTTTTTCATATCGTTTGTCTCATTTTTTCTAGTTTATTTCAGCTAATTTTATATAGTCTTTTGTAATACACTGCCTTCTTTTCGTGTTCTCAACCCTCGAATTTGTGACAAATGAGAATTGGAATTCATCCATCAAAGAGTGTTTGGAAGAATACTTTACTATTATTTCATTAGGCAAGCTCCTCGTTGCCTTCCGCACTTTTTTTTTGTTCTTTCCATAAAAAACGGGAAATTGGACGAAGAACTCTCCGTTTTTTTCGTCGCCCGGCCACCCCCCGTACATTTGAAAGGAGCTCTCCTTCTACTCAACATGCACACATTTTCTTGATTAGAAAAGTCACTTTGTATGTGTGTCCTTGGCTCGGTGGCCCCTTTTCTACTCGTGCCTGGCGCCAGAATGTCTGAAAAGAATTCTGGAGCTGCTCTAACTCGTGACGACTCCGCCCACATTCTAGTGGTGGGAAGAAAATGAAGAAGTCGATATGGGAAGGTTTTTTAGTACTCTTGGTGGCCCCTGCTCTCGGCAACTGGTGGTGACGGGTGGGTTGGAAAAAGTAATCAGTTGGTATAAGGAGAACATGTTTCTTTTTTAATTTCGTATAGTGGATAAAAAAAAGTTGGTGGGAGAAGGTTTTCATATAGAGCTACAGTAGGAATGAAAATGTTATTTATGAGTTTTGAGAGAAGTAAATCATGGGAATTCATAAAAAGCAGTGTTTGATAATTCGAAGAGCTTTTCAGCATTTCTACAGCTATCGTAAATACTCTAATAGAGGAGCCCTTGGAGCCACGTGTTTGAGACTTCATATCTAGGCTCCTAGTCAAGGAGCAACTCAATTTAGAATATTTACGGTATTTTTGACATTGTTAGTTTAATGCTAGTTTAGCTTATAAACTATTCAGTTATAACCAGTCGGTGGCGCCGCCTACGGCGGCTCACCTCCTTTTTGTTCGTCGCTGCGCTCCTCAATGGGGGGGGGGTTAGATTGCCACGCTTAAACTCATTTTTGATCATTGGGCAGTGATGCACCCTATGCTTCCTTCCTGTTCCAAAAATGTTGCTAATTTGAATTCCCGCCAAAAATTTCGAAAATTTGAATTCCCGCCAAAAATTTCGAAAACTTGAGTTCCCGCCAAAAATTTCGAAAATTTGAATTCCCTCAAAAAATTTTGAAAATTCGAATTCCCGCAAAAACTTTTGAAATTTTGAATTCCCGCCAAAAATTTTGAAATTTTGAATTCCCGCCAACATTTTTGAAATTCGAATTCCCGCCAAAACAATCAAATGTTTCGACGTTTCTATAAGTTTCTAGAAGTTTCTGGAAGTTTATGGAAGTTTCTAGAAGTTTCTGGAAGTTCCTGTAAGTTTCTAGAAGTTTCTGGAAGTTTCTGGAACATTCCAGAAGTTTCTGGAAGCTCCGGAAGTTTCTAGAACATTCCAGAGGTTTCAGGAAGCTCCGGAAGTTTCTAGAAGTTTCTGGAAGTTTCTGGAAGTTCTGGAACATTCTAGAAGTTTCTGGAAGCTCTGGAAGTTTCTAGAAGATTCTGGAAAGAAGAAGAATGTTCTGGAAGGTTATCCATCCAGAGCTTGCCAGTCGAGTTTTTGGAGTACCATAACTACCGTAATCCTACAGTAATCTCCACCATTTTTTGATGGTGTACTATTGGGGTCCCTTAGGTAGTACATGCAAAAAATGGAACAATTCTGAGCACTTCGAACCCGTTTCCTAGCTATTGCTGAGTTATCTGGTTACTGTAGCTACCGTAATCCTACAGTAACCCGTGCTCCAAACTTCATAGAATTGGAGCGCTCGGTGACCCATGGCTACATGCCAAATATGGTAGAAAACGGTCGAGGGGTTCAAAAGTTATTCAGTGATAAGTGCGGCACAGACACACACACACACACACAGAGCTATTCCTTTAGTATATAGAAGAGACAAGTTCAAGGATTACTCTAGATTAGGTATATGAACAGCTCAATAACGTCATTGACAAAACAGCGTTCAAACAGAAATCTTCCGATTTTGATATAGATATCATAAATCAGCTCAAAAAGTACTTCATCTTAGCCCTTTTTGCAATTCCCCTGCAAGTACTTTATTCTACCTACCGTCTCCCAATGTACCTTTTCCGTGGCAATTTTCAGATCAAATGCTTCCCTCTGACTGCTTTCGAAATCCATAATCTAAAACTGCCTTCCAGCTCTTATTCTTTGCAACTGATCACTCGATCACTTTCTCTCCATATTTTTTCCCACCAGGGCTGAAGAACTGAGAGGTACGAGCAGGTATTCTCACGAAGAAAAACGTCTCAACGCATTCTTTTTTCTCAGAATGTCGCCCGAAACTCTTTTTGTGTCGTGCGAGTGAGATTAAAAACTGAAACCTAGATTTGTCGGTTGGCATGAGAAAAGTAAAGCGGTGACGTCAATGAAAAAGGGTACTGTGGTCCACTTTGATGATTAAAGTTTTAAGGATCCACGAGAAAACTATTTCTAATCGAATTTCACTGAACTTCTAGTGGAATTCATGACAGTTCTATGAAATCTTTAATGTACATTCATAATTCCTGAAACTGAGACTCCAGAATTGTTTCTTTTCATTGTTCCGATTCATCCAAATGGATGAGATGAAGCCCACTGACCCATACTCAAATCATCTCAAAAAATCCTTCATTTCCTCAATTAAAAAGGTAAGAATCTCAACATTATCTGCTCTAGAAATCAATCCAATTGCGTGTACTTCAATCATAAAAAACCACTGGAAACTTTTCTCTCTTCTTCCGATTTTTATCTTTTTTAGACTTTTTTCACCGTAAACCGGGTCTTCTTCATCGTCGACGTCAAAGTGTTGACCGAATTATTTGCGCATTTTCTCATTTTTTGTCGAGTTTTTTCCATTCGAGTTTTTCGTTTTCCTTTGGATTTTTGTGTGGATTTTCTGGACTACGATTTGGTTTTTATGAGTTTGGAATTTTCAATGTAGAAAAGTTGACAATTCATTCTAGGTTTTTTCTAATGAAGAGTTCGTTGCACAAGTTTTGCCTTTAGTTTTGCATACTTCACTTTAAGACAATGTTTGGAGACACATTTGAAACTTCAAAAAAGGTTCATTCCAAAAATGAGCAAACGTTCAGAAACAAACCAGTTTTTGTACACCATAGTAAGATGAAGTTCTTGAAGGTCTGCTCTAGATTAGGCACGGACTCCTAAGAACACATTCATGGTCGGCGTGATACGTAAGAATGATTGAACGATCATTCCGATTCTAAACTTCTGATCATCTGAAAACCCCATTTTTGCCCCCACTCCGAGGCTACCCCACCCACCTATACTGGTGGTCCTAGATATTCCAAAAAACATGAAACAAAAGAATGAAGTAACCTGGAAGACTCGAAAAAAAGAGGCATGAAAAAAGAAAATGAGAAAAAAGGTGCAACAAAGAGGGGGGATCCTCTTTTTCTTCTTACTTTTTCCTCATATCTTCTCTTTCAACTTTTCATTCTCTTTCCTTGTTCCTCCTAGAATTTTTGAACATTTTTTCACAAATATTCATTTTTGGACATTCCGGTTTATGCCTTTTCTGTTAGCTTCCTGTGAGGTCTTTTCTGCCCACCCTTTTTTGGCTCCGCCCTCTTTTTCTTTCCCAAACGTTTCATTTCTTTCTAGCTGCAGGGCTTTTTGTTGAAACAACTCTACTTCTTCTTCTCTTTTCTGATTCTCTTTGCAACGACTTCTTTCTTCGGAATTTCTTTTGAGGTTTCATCAAACGTCCACTGGTCTTCTTTAACTATGCTCTCTATAAAAAGTGAATCTAAGTTCTTAAAAACTCGAGAAGCGTCCTTCTTCTTCTCAAAACTTTTTTGTTGTAAAGCAGCGGCCTTTCGGTGAAGAGTAGGAGAGAGGCCCAGCTGCTCGATGTGCTCTTTCGGACGACGCAGGCACACGTACCCCCGATTTTTCAAATCGTTTTTTAGTTGAGGGGGAAATGATGAAGGAATGAATGCCCACGGGTTTTTTGGTAGTTTTTCTAGAAAGATGATTGGGAGAAGAAGTTGAAAATTAGAGGAAGAATGAGCAAGGATAATGGAAGAATATTCATTTGTTTCTGTGCGAGAAGATTACGGTAGTCTCAGCAAACACAGTTTGATGTGACCTCAGATCGGTGCAGTGGATCTGTTTTTCTATAAGATCACTTTAATATAATAGGTTACCAGGTTACTGTAACTTCTCTGTGAATGTGAACAATCCTGATGAATGGTAATGATGAAAAACGTACAAAAGGAATCATTATTGATGCACATTAGGAAGCTAGATTTCATAACCTTCGTGAAGGTAAAACTGTATCATTGAGTCTTCTATGATCCGGGAAACTGAGTAAAAACTTGTCATTTTCCGAAGTCTATGCGGTTTACACTCTCGAAACTCTTTCAAGTTTTGATGTCAAACCACTCTTTTTTTCCATCCGGAACATCAAAAAGTGACCACACACAGACGAGATCTTCAACCGTTTTTCGCAACAAGACCTTCTCCTCTTTTTCCATTTTTTTCATACTTTCTACCACCATTTTCTGAGCTCTTTATACAGTCTGTATTTGTTTTTCGAACGACGTTCTCTCTCTCCGATTCTCTCTATTTTTCCCTGTTACCGGTGGGTTCGAAAGAGTGAGGAGAGCTCAACATAGACACAGTTTTGGAACGAGAGAAAGTGAGTGCACTTGGTCTCTCTCGATTAAAAAAATGACTGTTTTCTTTGTTTTCTCTAGCTCTCTGCGTCTGGGCTCTTGGATTTTTGCGGATCGAAAAATGTTGCAAATTTTTATTTTCTCTTTTTTTAAATAGAGGTAAGAACTTGGTTTTTTGGAATTAGTCTCGAAGTATAGGTATCCTGTTTGATCATCTAGGTTTCATAATCTCTAAAGTTAATACAAACAGACTGAAACTAACAAACCAAAAGTGAACACCACAAGTAAGGATGAGGAACACTGAGATATTTTTGATGAGCAAAAATGGAAAGATAACTGTAGATTTCTGATAACCAGGCATAGAAAATCTGACACTAGCGAAAGCTAGAAACATCAAAGATGTCTTCTGAAAGTCCTAGTCAAATGTCTGCAGTTAGTCCGATTTCGACTGAAAAAGTTGAAAAGATAGTGTCTGCTCTAATTTTCTGGCAGCTCCTAGTTTTCAGAACGTTTTTGTCCCTCACTTTCCCACACATCTCTATGAAATCATATTTTTAGTTCGATTCTGAAAAATCTTGAACTGAGGAGCATTTCTGGCTTTTGTTAATTATCATCATCCAAATCCAGAATGTACCGAAACTACTACAAAAACAACTGCCTAGCACTGACAACTGAAGTTCGATTCATTATGAATATTTTAATATCTATTAGTAAAAAATTCGGAAGACATAGTGTCTTTCTTCCCCTCTCTAAAAATTCCCCCGTTTTTCTGTCATCTTGCAAAAACATCTGGTGATTTTTTGTGCCGTCCTCTCCATCTTTTCTCTGTATTATGCTGCTCCTCGCCCCACAGAACATATAATAGTGTTTGAAAGAAAAGCGATTGAACGTTTCGGAGAGGCTATTAGTGATCCATAACTATATACGCCATGCTTCTTCTTCCTTCTTCTTCTTCTTTATCAAACTTTTTCGTTTCTTTTTTCATTTTTTCCGTTAACCACAGAATGATAAGACATATGTTTTTTCCGTTCCATTTGGTACCTTCTTCTTTCTTTCAAATGTTGCGAAAAAATCGCAGATGGGGTTTTTGGGGGAGGGAAGGAGTGAGCGAAGGGGAAAAAGAAGATGACTTGATTAATGAGCATTTAGTTGGGAGAGCAACAATTCGTAAGTTTTTATTTCATATAGTTTAGAAAACGAAGAGATAGGTGAGTAATTAATTCCATGTTTTGTAGAATGCCCGTTCAAAACGTTCTAGTACTAAGTTGAAAGCGTCTGCGAAGTAATGACTAGAAACATTAGTTGATTCGTCTGACATTAGAGTACCGTTCTAGAAGATGAAAACAAACCGCGCTTCTCAGTAAGTGTGAACGTATTTAGTTGCTTATCACATCAGATAGCAGAATGAGAATTTCCAAAACGGGTAGTTCAACCAAAACATTTACAGTTGCTCTTATGTTTGTGGTCCTACAGTATTCCCCTACGGTGCACCTAGCTGAATTCGAGGCAAAGGGAAAGTGTGCTTTAATGATCTAGTTTTACAGAAATCATCCGAAGGACAAATCACATTTTCTTGCTCATTATCACATAGTATTACAAGCAATTCTATCTTTATCTTCTCCTCCTCCAAAAGATACACATGAGAGGTGTGGACCCAAGGGTACCTGAACAAAAAGTCGTGATTTTTTATCTTCTTCCCCTTTCGTTTTTCTTCCGTTTTTCGAACTCTTCGTTCTCTTCTTTTCCTCTCTCATCCACTTTTTTCCTTTGATCCTGATGCGCCCATTTCACTTTTTACAGTGGTCATTTTTCCGGAAGAATTCTCCGATAAAAATATAAGTATTGGCTTATCAATTTGATATCATCTCTTTGATTTCTGGATACAATTTTAGGATGAGGTTCGACCAAGAGAAAGTGTAATTGACATGTGATGATAATCTAGGTTTTTGAGTAGGACATCAGAAACTAGAATCTTATTGGTGCTATATTCCATTAGAGTCTAAGACCAGAGAGACATCTGGTGACTGGATACAGAAGTCATGATGAATTGTGCAGAGCTTTTTCAATACTCTCAGAACTGTATGCCGATTGGTTAGAGGTTTTCGCTAAAACCCCCTATCAGAAATTAATCAAGAGCAATCTGATTTCATCTAGATTTTCAGAGGAAAGGGTTCAGGCAGTTTGCAGTGTAAATAAATCAAAACTTGCATAAAAATCAAATGAAAAGTGAAGAAATCAACAAGACCTCCTTCTTCTTCATTCCACTCTTTTTCCTAATTCTTATCATCACACACACAGTTTCTTTTCCGAACAATTGATTCATTTCCATTTCATCGTTCGGGAATGGAAACTGTCTCCAGGAAAAATGAGAAGATATAGAAGGATGATGATCATGATGATAAACGAGAGATAGACAAAAAAACCGAAAAAGACCACAACTCCTTTTTCTCGTTTCATTTTCTCCTATTCAACGCAGTTTTTCTTTGATTCAATCCATTTCTTCGTCTTCTTCTTCATCATCTTCTACGAATGTTCCGCCCCCATTTTTTGCTTTATCCCTTTTCTTTTGGGACGACCGTTTCTTTTTCTTTTTCATCCCGAAACTGACTTTCTTTTATACGTATTGATACTTTTATCTAGGTCGTCTCTATATAAAAAATGATAGTAGGGAAAAGAAAGAAGAGAGGGTTCCAGAACAGAAAAAAGTTATCAAACTTTCGTCTTCTACCCGTTTAATTGACAGGTGTGCTTTTAATGATAATGATGTTAACCCGATAATGAAGAACGAGAAATTGAAAGTATGGGGAGGTTTGAGTAGTAGGTTTAGGGCGGTGGTAAAAATGTCATTCGTTTGCACAACTAGGAGGTAACTCTTTTTTGAAAGACTTTCTTTAAAAATTGAGCTGGTTACCATTAGTTCCATGCTATAAGTTTACTGTAAGTTCCAAGTCTTATTTTGGCCTCTTGGCACCTAAAGTTCAACTCTTATAAGATCAAATTGTTTGTAATCATTACGGTTCGGTAATAGAACAGGTCAATTTTCAATGCAGTTCACTAAAGTAAGGGATAGCTGTATTGAGAAAAGTTTTCTGTTTAGACGAATTTATGAACTTCAACAAGGATCACAATTGCGTCAGTAGACTAAGGACAACATCTTTGATTGTAACATTTCAAAAATTTTCTTACATAATATTCGTTTCTAAACTGTAGAGTTCTCTCTCGAAGGTAACATCCATCATTTCGTAGGTAAATTTCAACAGAATCAGGGCTGTTCTTCAAACAAGAAGCAGTTGAATGATAAACTTTTTTTGCCTAAACATGCAACGCCTTCACAAAAACCAGAACATGAAGCTTAATATTTATCATTAGAGGAGACACTCTAAAATACCTTGCCAACATCCAGATCAAATATTGATGAGAAGATCAGAAGAGCGTGTTCTTCATTACAACCCCAACGCTTCTTGTCTATGAGCTCATAGTGAGAGTTCATTGTAGAATTCAGCTGGAAACTCGAGAGTTGCTTTTCCTAAATCTTCAAGTTTTGAATGTATGAGAACGTCTGGATAAGAGAACCTTATGCCCAATTCCATTCCTAAATTAACATTATTACCATCAGAGCACGCTTGCACTTTCCCCGGCACGAAACTAGACGCACCGTATCTAATGTGTCTGATGTTGTAGACCAGATCAGTTCAGAAAAACTAGGGTGCCCAATGAATAATTGACCCCCATTTTCGCCTTCTTCTCTCTTCTCCTTTTTTTCTACAGATTATCTGTTCTTCCTCTTCTTCTTATTCCTTTTTGTACATCGTTCCCTTTTTTCTTACCTTCACTTTCTCGACCGCCGCAACTTATTTTTTTCTTTCTCGGTACATTTCAAGTATAAAAACTCTCAAATTCTTTTCATAATTTCTTCATTATTAAAAGCAGACCTTTCAAGAATACAGTTTTTCAGGTTCCAAACCACTTCTTTCGCCTAGCGAATCCCTTTTAATCCATTTCGGAGTCCAACTCCATTCGACATATTTTCACTCTTTTTTGAAAAGAGTTCAACATCTACTGGAACCATCAATAACCCTATTCAAAACATCGATCAAATCGAGACAAATCATCATTGCTAACCACATTTTCCACGTGGAGAACGCTCATAACTTGGGTAATTGGAAACTGGAAAGTCTGGATCAGAACCAAGGTGAGTGAATCGCAGATTCAAAATAATTATGGAATTAATCAAACCACCTAGTTCAAATAGTTCATAGATCTTTCTCACTAGTCACTCCTTCTTCGATCAAAGTTTCAGACAAAAGGTACATTGTGACCTATCACCAATTCTCTTACAACTTTGGGCTCTTTCTCATTTCATTGAACACATAAAAGTGTTTTTATGTTTTCACAAATGTCTGACTCGTTATCAATTCGATGCTGTCTCGACTACTAGTACAGTAGCATCACCTTCTAGTTATCTTTCACAACTTTTCCATAGTAAAAATGTAAAGTCACGGAGTTTTTACGACCTCTTATTACTTTTCCTACCACTGAAAATGGTAGTATTCAGACGGAGAAAACTGGGAGATAAGAGGAAAAATTGGGAAGAAATTGGAAGAATTTGTATAGGAATATTGGTGTAATCAGAGAGATAACATTTTTTGAATCTGTTATGAAGTGAACTGAACAATTATCATAAAAAGAAAGTTAGGAAACTGAGCATGATGGGTAAATGGATGCAAGTCTGAAGATGAGAATTGTGAGAACTTGCTGATCTGAACATCATTCCCTTCACTTCCTTATTCCACTGAATCGTTCCATTTCCGGATCGAAATACCACCAACTATTAAAATACATTTCAAAAGCTTGTGAGTGCAGCTGTTTGCACTGTGCACTTTTGCATATTTATGAGTCTTATGCTTTAAAAAAAGAGGTACTATTCTTAACGGAAATAGGAATTTCGAAGATGAAAGGGAAGACGAAACAGGTGGTGTGCACGTGTTCAAGAAAGGGAAAACGAGTAAAAAGGGAAAAAAACGAACGGTCGGTTCAGAAGAAGGAAGGGAAAAAGTGCAAGAAATTCAGAGTTCTTTCCATTTCATATCTTTTTTGGTTTCCAAAAAGAGGAAAGAAACGGTTTCTGTGACATTTTCAGAAAGGTAACCTTATCTTCATTTCAAAATTCAAAAACATATCATTTTCGAATAATCATGGATCTTTATCTTTCCCTTGGCTTTTCTCTCATTCCAACAGTAACATTTCCCTCTCTAAAGAAACTTCTCATTACCCACCATACTCTTGTCCTTGAGACAGGTGCATTATGTTTTTATTCACTACGCAACAACAAAAAAGATACAAAAATGGACCACCTGCCCAGTTTTTCTATCTCTAGAACTCTCGGTTTGGCTACGGTAGATTAACTCCGCCTCTTTTTTCATTAGTTATTCATCCCAATTCATAGTTTTTATACACTAAATCTATTCGAAAACATGTTCCACTTTGGAGACGTCCCAGACTTTTGGACTAACATGCAGGTATGACAGAGAGTAGAATGAAAGAAGGAGAACTAACTTCTTATTTACAAGAAGATAACTTGTAAGGCAATCCAAAATGTGTTATTTTTCAGCTAAAAAGAGCCGGGAATTACAACTACAACTGTGCTAGTTTCATTCCAAGAATGGACCAAACAAGTGTACTTGACTCGGCGTTCAACTCGCCCGTTGACTCAGGAATCGGTGGAACTAACGGTTCTGGATCCGGATCAACCACTCATTTTGGAGTCGGAACTAACAGTAGGATACTCATTTCAGATAGTGAGAACACAATGCATTTTCAGTGAGATCTTCAAGCCGTTCAACTGATGGCACTGATTCTACAGACGGTGCCAACTCGGACAATGTCACTGGATCCACAGGATCAACACCAGCTCATCACTCAATCACTAATCTTAACATGGCATTGTCTCAACACTCGGTTGACTCGGGATCTTCTGCTTCATCGGCAAATCCATTCCCACATTTTAATCAAGGTGAGTTGGATGCAAGATGGATCAAGATATTTTTAGTTTGACCAAAGTTTCTGAAAAACTTATAACACGAGCTGTGAAAATATCGAAAACTTCTATATAGGGTCATTCTTTCCTCCGGAACTCCAATGGGAACGTTCGATTCATGCGGATTTATTTCCCTATCGTTTTGATGGACTGATATACGAACGTAATAATTGTTCATAAAATCCTACTGTTCCATGTCTACATTATCCTATGTCGAAGAAAAACCCCAGTTCAAAGTTAATCGAAAAACCCCTTGTGTATTTCTCCCATCTTCATCTACATCAAATCTCCTCAGTCTTCATATCCATTTTATTTCAGCCGATCTTCTGAACTTCCATCAAAATTCTCTTTTGCCTCATCACATGTTCTCTCAATTTGGAAGATATCCACAGGTTTGTTTAGTGATAAAAACGAATTAGGTTGAATTGAAATTTCGAAAGTGAGAAGGAAACATTCCGAAATCTAGTTAGAAATGCATAGACTGAACTGCGACCAAAGGGAAGAGAGCCGTATTTTTCGGGTTTTAGATACGAACGTTTCATACTTTTTTGAAACTCAGAGAGTGGGTTTCAACTAGTGTCATGGACTTTAATAGATAAGTGATAAGCATCAGTAGTCGGTAGCTTTAGTGTCCTCATTCTGCAGGCAGCGCCCTTTTATTAGGGGTCTCCCGAAACTAGTTTTTCAAATTCCCTGCATTCTTTAGAAAAACAAGCATTTACCCTCAAAACACAACATTTATTTACTCGAACTCTGTCCTTTTAATGATCAAAATCAACGCGAAGCACAGGTCAGAAGCATCGGGGACTAATTCATTTTGGTATTTCTAGGTCATTTTACTCCGTTAGGATCTAAATAAATAAAAGTTCAACACGATCAAAATGTGCTTGTTCTTGTTCCTCTGATCAAGCTCAATCACCACTATCACTTCCGATTTATCAAGGTGTTCCCCGCGCCAATCCAATTTCGTTTTTTATATTCGGAGCAAACTTTTCGATCGCGCCTTTTTTTCCTTTTGCAGGAGAAAGTCCAGAACCCGAACCGCCCGTAGAAAATATATCGCCGTTTTTCTTTGTGTGCTCTTTTCTTGTCCGTCTGTTCATTTTCTTTCTTCTCTTTTTTTGCAAGAAAATGGTATGGGAAGGAAACAAATAGAAACAGAGACTGTTGTTTTTTCTCGAGAGCCTGCAATGTTGCGCGTCAGAAAGAAAGTGAAGGACAAAAAGGGTACATAGATCATTCTGAAAGTAATCTTCAAACTATGTTGAATCCTCAAATTTCAGATTACGAAAATCAAGAATTTCCAGAGAACGTCCTTATACCGAGCAACTCTAAAAGAGCTCGATTTTAGTGACTAGTGCGTAGTTTTTTTTTGTTGACCTAGTGAAAAGGAACACGAAATGGTTGGAAAGAGAAAAGGGAAAGAAAATGTGAGAAACGCAGAAAATTCGCCTTTCTGTGTGCTCCATTCCCGCCCCCCACGTTTCGGTTTCGACGCACCGGGCACCCCCTTTTTTGCAACCACAGTCTAGGAATTTCTAAATAGGCTTCATTTGAAATTTGAGTCCAATTTTCAGACTTAGAGCTTTGGTTACAGCATAAAACCAAAAAACTGTTTGTGAGCACAATCAACTATCACATCTTGATATTTGAAAATCCAAATCCTCACAAGTTACCTCGGTTTTTCCTACTAACCAATTTCGTTTTCCTCGTCTCTTTCTTACTTTTTGAGAAACATCATAACTCATGCAGACAAATATAATGATTGGGTTTGATCTTGTAGGAGTAGTTTTATAATTATAGACTCAGATTGAGAGTTGTAAAATGTCTTTCTTTGGCTCAGGCGAGTTTATTTTCGAGTACTCTTACTTGTTCTGACCGGATTTCCGTTGGTACAGCTCTATCATAACACTTGTGTTTTGGAAAACTCTGCTCAATAGGCTCAATAGTCTACTGAGACTCAAAGTATTTTTGGTTAGTGATTCTTCCACGAAAACTCTCCTGGTTAATTCAAATGACCCGGTACTTTCTCCGGAGTATCCCACATTCTTCAATGTTGCATTCAAAAGTTGTTGTGTCTCTCCTCGTAGCACCATCAACTATCCCTTCACCTCTCTACCACCATCACTTTCCCAAGTGACCAGTCCGTTCCATCCGGTCCCCTTTCGTTTTTTGTTCGTCCATCTCATTTGTCACTTTCCAATTCCAATAAAAAACAGTTGAGGGTGGATTACCTCTGCGGGCACCCTTTGTTCAGGAAAAGGGTGTTTCTTTTGCACATTCACTAGGTCACCATTTCAATCACTTTCTCTCCTTTTCACTCAATCCAACACTTCTTACTACTTTCCTGTAACTTTCGACTTTTTTCCGAAACTCGGATTTTTGTAGGATCTATGAATCGGAGCTAGATAATAATCTTTGTTTGATGGCTTTTTCTTGTTGTCACATATCCCAGACTGTTAATCCAAAGCTAGTAAAATTGAGATAATAGCTTTCTACATTTCCTCAACTTAGGCTACTGAGAGCTTTTTGATTTATAGTTCTCGTCGTGTTCAAGTAGATTTTCAATCGGGAATATTCAAAATTCGGGATTTAGACTCGATAACTCTACAAGTTATCAAATGCGTTAATGGTCTTTTATCTAACTAACATTGCATATGAAACAACTTTTAAAGAAAACCCTTTCTCGAACTGATTCAAGAATCATAACTTAATTAAGTCATACACATGAGTCTATAATTTTTCGAATCTCTGCTGGAAGCTGATGTATGAGTTATAAAGTAAAAGGACTTACTGTTAGTGGCTCAGGAATCTGAACTTCTAGAAACACCGCTTAGAGTTACCCATCAACTATGTAAAATCTCAGATACCTGACCCAGTCAAAATGTAACTTCCAACCTCTGCAACCCCTTCAAAGAACGAAAACATTCGTTACAGTCCATGCCCTCTCTAATGTACTTCTGTACTCCCTTTCATGTCCTCACAGACATTTTTACTTGCTTTTTGGCGCATCCTCGAGAAGGAAGAAACACGCACTTTTCGCTCCTTTTTAGGTCATTCAGCAATTTGAGGTGCTTGCGTGCCTCCTCCTTCTTCCACCATCCCTCCAGCCATTTTTTGTGTGACGGCGGCCTTGAAATCGAACGAGCGTTTCGAAAAGAAGAACATGTAGAAAGGAGGATGAGACAGGGAGGAAAACTGTCACTTTTACAATCTTCTTCTTGTCCTTTTTTTGTGAAAAAAAGGGAAAAGTGCGGAGGACAGCAGCCGACAGAAGTTTTTTACGTTCCTTCCTATCTAATACGGAATACGGATTGTCTAGAAAGAAAAAGTAGGAGAATGACCTAATTTGGAGAAAAAAGATGTGAGGGTACAAAAAAACGAGAAGATGGGTGTAGAGAAAAAAAGTGTGGATGAACTGGGGGTGATGACCCAAAACGATCGAAAAAAAACGACTGGGAGTGAGAAGAGAAAAAAAACTTGCATGTGGTCAGTCGAGACGATAGTCTCTTGGATTGACTAGTGGTCAGCTGAGTGACAAAAAATGACAGGAGGTAAGAGTATTCCTACTATAAGTAAGTTAAAATATCGAAGAGTTCCAGTATAGGGTTACGGTATCAGTGGGTTCGGTGCTAGTTTATTGAACCTTATTTTGTATTCAAGAAAGGCTATTTTTTTACAAAAAAAAAGATTTTTGATCTTCGAAAAGTGGTTACGGTATTGAAAATTCACAGTATTACGAAAGTTCATAAAGTTACAGCATATTTGAGAATCATAATACTTTAGTGGGCTACTCCTGAGTGTTACAGTCATTTGAATGTTCGAACTTTTACAATCAATCTGGGACCTTTTTCAACTGTTTTTGAGATTGAAATTTTGCAAACTCTTCTGAACTTATAATTGCCAAAATTACATATGAACTTGAAAATAAAAAATACCTTTCTCCTGAACTAACTAACCGAGTATGTTTTTGATATCGACAATTCTTTTTAACTCCGGACCACAGTATGCTTCAATATAACCTGGTAACAGAAAGTAACTTATCTCAACTGCTAATTCCATGTGTAAAGCAGTTCTCGACATAAAAAAGTAATTAGTAACTGTGCTCGAGAAACAATAGCAGTACGCAGATTTTTGAGTTAATAAAGATTAGAATAATACTAAAATGCTCTAAGTGTAACTCAACTATTAACACGTGGTTTTTTTCTAGCTGATCAATATTTTCCCATGTCATATGTTCTTCAACTTGAACTATGATCCTTTACTGTTTCTGAACTTGGGATCAAGATCTAGCTCTCTAGCTGAACCAATTCTTCAATTTTTTCTCTACAAGAATTTATCTATTTCTTGAACCAGTTCCAATGTTTTTTGTCGGAATCCTTCCAATAAAAAACCATCCCAAAAACCAAAAAAACCTTCTTCCTCCTCCTTCGTCGACCCTAGGAATTCCCGAAACCGGGTACCCCATAATTTCTTTTTTTTTTTCATTTAACGACGGGCAAACGATACAGAAGAAGACAGTTCAAAACGCCTACTTTCATACTTACTCGAGTTTTTTCACTAGTTTTTTTCTGAAGTCAAAGTTTTGATCACCAAAAATGGAAGATTCTGAAAACCGTAGCCTGCTCCATGAGTTGATCGCTAGTTCAGATATCGTTAAGCAGGAATTGGTGAGTGGTTACTGTAGAATCAATCACAGTAGAACATGAGTATGTAGATAAGCAAAATGTTCGAAGTGTTATGTTTCTGAATTGTTTCAAATGTTACTGTAGGCATTATTCGAGCCAGCAAGGAATTTCCAGTTAGGGAAGCTGAAATTTCAAAACTTTCATGTTGTAAAAAAACATTGAAGCATTCCGTATTGGAAAAGTTACTTAATTTTTTTATGGTAGCTCGAAACTCAAAGTAAATTGTTCTGTAACATAATTTCGATGTCTCAGAAATATATCAAGCTCATTCATATACTGTATTTAGTTTGTTGGTTTAGAGTCCCCTGAGTAAGATACAGTAATACCTTCCTAACCAGAGTATGTTGTCGTTGTAGCTTCCCTATTCCACATCATCATCATCATTTTCGTTTGGACTATCAATTTTACATGCATCGTCATTATTGTAGACATCCAGCCCTGTACCAATAAAATATCTCTCATCCCAAATACCTACCTGTCTCATTTTTTCATGATTTCCATTATTCCAACCAGTTTCATCTTGGTTTTTTGTCCCTTTACTTCATCCCATTTTCTTATTCGTCTTCTCCCAAGAAATGTTTCCATTTTGGCCATCTTCTACAGTAATCCATGTCTTTCTTTCTCTCCTTGAAATGTTCCACTCTCCAACTTTTCCCCTTCGAAACCGGTGTGTGCAATAGACCGGAGAAGACGAAAAGGAGATGGAGAACGGGCGGTCCAATGGATTACGGTAGAGCGCGAGGCGTTTCGATTGGTCAAGAGTACTTCCAAGGTGAAGAATACATAGAAAGAGACACTTTTTTTTGGCTTTTTCTTACCTAAAAGATGCCTCCCTTTGAGATTACATTCGGTTCCTACGTCCAACCTTTTTAGAGGACAACATCAACAAAAAATGAGTGAACATTTTACTTTTTTCCGTACTTTTACGGTTTTTATATTATTGTTTTATTATGGGGTACAGTAAGACTGAAGGACTCTTGAACTCATTTTGCAACATTTTTGAGTCTTCTGCTACAGTTGTGTCCGCTCATGCTTACTAAATTTTTAGATTCGTTTTTTGAAACAATGGTTTTTCCAGCCATTTTTGTAACACTCTCAAAATTACTTTAACGTTAAATACTCAATCTGAAAACCAATTGACAATCAATTCCTCCGTTTTTATTTCTTTTACGACTTAATGGGTGGTTTATAATCAAATTATCTTCAATTATCAGTTTTCTAGGGCTGGCGTCAATTAATTGCGCTCTAATGATAATTGCAGGATTTCCCATCAAAGCGAATCTATAATCGGAAATATAAGAGCACTATTTGGAATTACTCAGAGTACATACCTGCACATAAAATTGTTTGAAACTTGCTCAGAACCCTATTCAAATCAAAACGATTCGCAACATTAAAACAATGGTCAGACTCACTAAATCATCAACAATCAATAAACTAAAACACAAGAAGGGCTTTTCGATTTCTCCGTAAAAAGTGCACACAAACTCTTTCTCTGTCTCTTTTTTTCATTGAAGAGTGCGAGATGACACCCCAAAAAGTCAACAACCGTTCCTCTTCTTCTTCATTTTTTTTTCGCCATTCCTCCTAACCGTTCGTTTTGAACTTTATTTTTTAATGGTTATTTCTTTTAAGAAGTTTTGGGTTTGACATGAAAAAGTAGATGGTTCAAGTAGTCTTGAAATTCTAGAAGCCAGGGACATACGTGCTATCATCCATGGTCTAGAAAAAAAAATGGGTCAAGAATGTGTGCAACGGAGAGCTCCATTGTTTTGAAGTTACAATTCTGATTTTTATCATTAGAAACAACGTTGAAGTTTTTGTTCATATACTTCATGGTTTGACTTTTGGCTGAAAATATCTTTTTTTTGTTTCGAAATCTAGTTTTCTTATTTAGAAACCATCTAAAATCATTATTTTTCGAAAGCAATGCATGAAATTCACATTAGAAGAGTTGTGATTCTGATAGGACACCTAGCCTGACTGAACTCTGAGTTTTCAATCGGCTTGCAATATTTCTTCTTTTCGTATTCTGCCTATTTTCATAAGTTTCATTATTATTGATTGCTGTTCAGAGCTCTGGGTCACTCTTTACAGTACTCTATCCTCTTTTTTTCTCTCTTTCCGATCTTTCATCACTCTTCGAGGAGTTTCAAAGTGATGTCCCTTCAACCGTTTTTTCCTCTCCCTCTCATCTTTCCACTTTCTGTTCTTCCCTCCTAAATAACTTTATTCATTTTCCAATTTCCCATCATCTTTTCTACATATATATCGAAAAACTACAGTAACCTGTGTCCTTTAAGAGAAAAGAGTTCGCCTTGAAATTCATTTTCGGGGCGCCCTTCCTTCGATTCCTTCTCGATATGTGTAATTTGATCGGTATCTTTTTTGTCTGAGAAGAGTTTTGTTGCGTTAGGCTCCGCCCACATTTTTTTATTTCAAATCTAAAGATTTGGAGAAGGTTATGAAATTGATGGGAATAGCGGAGATAATTTTGTGGAGGAGTGTATACATCAATAGATTTGACCTCGAAAAAAGTTTACGGTGAAGAGGATTCAAACTTTCTGGCAGGCTATGAATAATGTTAGATCACCGATATGAACACCTGTGATGGACATCACTGCTTACCAGTAATATCAAATTATACAAAATATTCTAACATCATGCCTGTGCGTGCAATTTCAAGAAAAACTCTTTGACTCTCAGCACCTCAGCAAGTAAATTATCCTTCCAATAATTCTAAAACCTTCTCAATTTTCGAAAATCGAAAAGCGCTAACAAGACCTGTGGTGGAACGGAGGTGAACACGAATGGGACGGGGGTAGGAGTGAAACCGAACAAAACTAACATCGAGCATCCACTCCCTTCTCTTTTCCTCACTGCGTTTCTTCATATCATACAGTTTCTTTTTTCAAGGATTGCAAAGAAAAACGGCTGTGTGTATATGGAAATATCAATCGATTGATCAGCCAGCATTTTAAGTTGGAGCTATTTAGAGAAAAAGAGTTCGCACTGGGCAGAGAGATAGAGGCACTGTCTACTGCACTTTCATAAGAAAAATGGTTAGGAGAGAAAATGAACAGTTTGAAAAAAGCAACCATCGAATCGATTTTTGGTTCAGCTTGTTTAGTTTTTTAGAAAATAGAATAACTGAGAGAAATATTCAGTTTTCTACTGAGTTCTCACACTTCACACCATTCCAATACATTAAACCTTTATGATAGGGGTCTTCGAATTTCAAGATGTTCCTGATAGTGTAACTGAATCTTAGTTTAGTTTGCAGAATGAACACTATAAAAGTGATTAAATTATACTGCAAGAGTTCTTGAATATTCATATCGGGACCTCTACTCGTCTGGACTTTCTGATAGATCCACCCGTCTTAATTTCGAACTACATCCTAGTCGACTCTCGTGGGTTTTGTACGGTGCACATACAAACACACTAGTTTGAAATCGAAACCGTCCGTCCTTTTTTCCAATTTTTTATGTAGACACAACACATGTTGCGAAGTTGTTGTGTTTGGGCAAAAGTCGCCGGGAAATAGAACAAAAAACTGTGGGTTTGTGGAGGAAAAAAGTCTCAACCGGAGAGTGGTGGTCAAAAGAAATTGAGATGTGCAGACGGAAGAAAATGAATTGAAAAGAGAGCCGATCGAAAAAGGGTTCAAATATTTTCTTTCATTGGCGATTTCTTGCAAAATAGTTTTCGTGGGGGTGTTTGAGAGTTATTTTTATTGTGGGGAATCCAGAAACTCAGAATTGTTGAGCACAAAAATTGAAGCCCCATTTAGAAACTGTTAGATTTGTAGTTTGACACCCAGACTGTTTCGACACTTATTTCAGTGAGTCATTTGTGTGTTGTGGGAAAACCCGTTCCATTTGAAACCAGTCATCTTAGAAAAAAAATCAAGTGCTATCTTTGAATTTTTTGAAATCGGATGAACTATCAATATCTACGATTTATTTGGGGTTCTACGGATATTTATCTTTTGATTGGACTTTTCAATGATTTAAATCAATAGTTTCGAAAGATTTCAGCAAGCTTTAGAAGGTATGTAACGTTAGCTGCCTCATATCGTCTATGATCTCACTTACCGTACTCCTCCTTCTCATATTTTATTCCAAAAAGTAAAACAGTATATCATTCTCTTCTCCTTTCTCCTCTCTCTTTAGTCCTAGTTTTCCCATATATTTCTTCAATAAATCACACTTTCCTCATCCTCATTCTCTTCGAACTCCAAAAAAAAGCAAAAATAAATCAGTTTACCGTTTTACCTGTCCCTCAATCTACTCCTCTAAAAGACCACACCGCTGAACTTTTTTTCCAAATGAGAAGAGATGAAAAAGATTCAAATTATGCGGATTCCACGCCCCATCTCATTTTCGAAAAACGTTTCATCATTTTCATCTTCAAATGTTTTTTGATGAGAATGAAGAAGATGAAGGAAAGTGTTCCTTGTTATAAGTACACCATTTTTCCAATATATTTGCTTTTTTGCGCACACACAATGAAGGGACAGAGACTCTTTCTCTCCTACTTCTTCTCTATAGAAATTTGATCTTAAACCCCACAAAATACTTTCTTTTTTTGTGAGAGAGCAAAACATGATGTGAATTTTGATCGAATTGATCCGAAAATGAATCTGATCCGATACCAAATTGGTACTTATGGAAGAGATTCGTTGTGAGAAGTTTTGTGTTTGCGAGAATCTTAGGATCCCACTCAGCCCAAATGATAATCTTCGTTTATAATAATTTATGTTTTCAAAAAAAAATACTCATTGATGAATAGACGAGCCAGTACTTCGTTATTACTTATGAGAACAATAGCACTTCGTTCAAAATGTTAATTATTCTAGTAAAATCGACCATTTTCACAAAATCCCTCCCCATATTATTTTTTTACAGTTCGAACAGAAGCCGGACGTGGGGGTGCTTCAGCAACAGATGCAGATGCGGGAAGCAAAACCCTACAAGTGCACCCAGTGCGTTAAGGTATGCGATGGATATGACCTTTTCTCAGAAACTTTCAAAAAGTTTCTGCTTCTTCAAAAGAGCCCCATTAACACACTAGATTCTTTGTAGGCGTTCGCCAACTCTTCCTATCTCTCCCAACACATGAGAATCCATCTCGGAATCAAACCATTCGGACCATGCAACTACTGTGGAAAGAAGTTCACACAACTTTCACATCTTCAGCAACACATCCGGACGCACACTGGAGAGAAGCCATATAAGGTTTGTCTGCTACCGGAAGAGCCCATTAATCCTATGTTTCAATTACAGTGCAAGTTCACTGGATGTGATAAGGCATTCTCACAACTGAGCAACCTCCAATCCCATTCTCGATGCCATCAGAGTGATAAACCATTCAAATGCAACAGTTGCTACAAATGTTTCACTGATGAACAAGCTCTCCTTGATCATATTCCGAAACACAAAGAATCAAAACATTTGAAGGTAAGTGAATTCGTGTGCGTCCAAAAAAGTAAATTTAAACATGTATTAAGCGTCTTAAGATTCACATTTGCCCATTTTGCGGAAAGTCCTACACTCAACATACCTACTTGCAAAAGCACATGACAAAGCATGCTGATAGATCAAAAGCCAGCAACTTCGGGTAGAATTATATATCAATTGTTTCATAGTTAATGAGAAATATTCCAGAAACGAAGTTGTACCAGCTGATCCCTTCGATCCCTCCCTTCTGTCATGGAATCCAATGCAAGGAATGGGTGACAATGGCCATGATGCGTCAAGTTTCAATATCAGTAAGTCACTATCACTCAGATCATAATTCATCAGCTAAATTCAGGTTCCCTTACAGACCAATTTGCTGCTAATACGATGATTGGTTCACAGGGAACTCCATACAATCCAGCATTCCAGAACAGTGCATTCAGTCAACTGTTCAATATTCGAAACAATAGGTATTTGTCAGAATATCCAACGAGTACGAAGAACGGAGAACGGGCTCCAGGGTATGTTTTTTATCTGAAGATTTCTCTCCAATTGAACTAAAAATCGGCAAAAAAAGTGAATATTTGTTTCAGTTTCAATATGATCACACCACTGGAGAACATCCAACGATACAACGGAGCATCATCCGCTACTGCAGTCGTTACTGCTACTGGATCAGCTGCCGTCTCATCGACGCCTTCATCCACGTCATCATCTTCTGCCACATCTTCTTCAAGTCAAGGAGGTGTATTCAATCCACAATCATTGATAAATAATATGAAAAATCATTCCTACTAACTCTTCAATCTTACCACTTATTTTTACCGTTTTGCTTCTATTTTTCTAATGCTCCATATTCCAAAACTATTCATTTTTGGGGCCAAGCCCACCTTCCAAATGGAATAAGATCTTCGTTTTTTTTTCATTAACATTTATTATTATTTTCTATGTCACTCTCTTCAATTGTTCTCTTTCTCTAGTACAATTCGTGCAAAAACGGACTTTGAGCTCCCGTGAGCAGAAATTTCTGTAAATTTATTCAATGTGCATTTTCCATTCTTGTTTTCTAGAATTCCCTTTCATGTTGGCTTTATTCTAGCACCAATTTTTCCATTTTTCCCCCCCTCTCCTTTTCTTTTTCCCCTAAAACACACAAAAAAACATTGCCAGTTCTCCTTCATTTATTATTATTTTTTTGAATTCAAAATGACCGCTAAGCGGTTCTGTAACCCATCCAATTCCGTTGTTGTTTTCCTTCTCCGGTGACACAATTTCCTAAATATTCGTATTTTCTAAAAAACACTGTTCCTGCCACTCGTTTTTCTTTTTGTAAGCGTTTCAAACGCCGTCTCGACCAACCCGGTTCTCCATCTTTCCATCCTTATTCTATAAATCAGCATTTTCAGCAATTTCCCTCTCCCAGAATGTCTACCTTTGGTGAATAAAAGCGCCGCTAAACTCGCCACAACTCTTTTTACTAGATCGATATTTGTTGAAATCTCATCGGAGAACTTGTGTGAACTGATATTTTAAACATCTTGTTTTTAATTGTAATCCTTCTTCAAAGAAATCTCCAATTTTTGCCTCTCTGTGTTGCACCCACTCTTACAACTCGGTTGTTGTGTTTTCTCTCCCATTTCCCTTCAATTCCCCTCCAGTTTTCTGAAACTTTGAATTTTGAGAAACATTCTCTTTGTCTATTTATCGACTGATTGATTGAAAACATAAATAATTGTGTACAAAATACAATACGAACATTACTTGAATCTAACGGTAGGTTGTTGCATTGGAATTTAAATCCAATTATTAAAATTTTTCCTCTATCTGAACCGGAAGATTATGGTGTTTCAGAAGAAAAAATGAAAGAAAACCATTTTAAAAACGTTTGAAAACAATTCTAAAAATACAATCTACAATCTACAATTTTTCTAGAAGAACACATCAACTAGGTCAAATAAAAGGTTTCCCCCAAGAAACTGGCAATAATTATCTACACCTGGCCAGGTCTGGTTACATGAAACAATAAACCTATCATGGGAAAAATTAATCTAGGCAGACAAAAATCAATGTAGTCTGCGCGTTTTTTTTGGTTGTGAAGAAATGGGTTTCAAAGACTCCGAGCAAAGACTTTTTTAAAGTCAAAATTTTGCGATACATTTTTCTATCATTTCGAACAAAAACTTGGTTTTATTACAAAAAAATATAGTCTCTATTCATGGAATTCCAATATTATTTCCATAATTATTTGATCGAACGCTTTTTTGTCGACGCAGCAAAGGCACCCCACTGCACTTTTTTCTCTATTTCTCTCTATTCTGCACGCTCTTTCCTCTGTCTCACATGTCAACTCCCTTTCTCATCGTTACTTTAGACAGTATTCTTATCCTGTATTGGCCAGTCATTCACTATTTCAATTTTTCAGATACACTATGGGTAATATAAACTCGCTCTTCACCACAAATCCATCAGAAATTTTGCCTGTCGAGGTGTATCTCAACGATTTATCATGCGACGCCGTGGAAAAGTAAGTGTTTCATAAGAAAATTCAATCTAAAAAACTGAATTTTCAGTCTTGGAAGTACTCGTTTCATGAAAGTAGCTCGAGGGAAAACACATGAAGGTGTTTTCGTGTATAAAGTGTTCGTGAGGCAGGATTTGGCATCTCTGGATCCGTTTCCTCAGCGAATTATCGATATTCGGAAAGCTTTGATGAAGAGTCCAAATTGCTGTCCTATCAAAAAAGTTCTAGTGAAACAAAAGTATGCTGTGATGGTCAGAGCATTCCAAAAACACACACTGTTTGACCGAATGAGCACCCGACCGTTTGTGGTAGAAGCTGAGAAAATGTGGTATGTTTTCTTAAAAAGTGAAAGTGAATGAAAAAACTTTTAAAAATACGTTTATTCCGCTGATAAGTTGATCTCAATCATCAATCAAAACAGTCAGAAACTCTGATGTATAGTTCAACGGCAGAATTAGATTTAAGAACCTTCTCAAACGCTCCTTCTTTCTTGGTGAATGTCTCTGAAGTCACCGAACTGGCCGTATATGAAGCTGAACTTTTGAGAATGTCCAAGTTTTCGTAAATTGTTGGTGGCGTGATAGCAGCCGGTGGTGGTGGGCGATACGGTAACCCATACTTCTCGTTGAGATCAGTCAAATCCACCAAAGATCTTTGTTTACGAACAAGATTATCTGCACACAAACGATCAATCTGGGTCATAGTGACAGACTTTGGGGTTTCGGAATTTGCGGTCTTTAAATTAATAGATGATAATTCTGATGTTGGTGCAGATCCGATAGAAGACTGATCCAACTAAACATGCTTATTAATGAAACTTGTTGAAACATTTATCTGTTACCCGAGTAGAGCTCACTGATAGCATCGGTACGATTCCATGGGAAGCAATTGTAACTGGTTGAGATTCTTGAAGATTTATCAATGAGTTCGTAGCAGAGAGAGAAGTACGATCCACCGTGTCAGCCACATCACGGATGTACACTGAAAATATCTGAGTTATGAAATGATGAAACGGTGAATATTCCACCTTTATAAGTCATGTCAAAACTTTTGTTTGTTGGAAGATTCGTGAAAAACGTATTGAATGTGTTGATTATAACACTTGGCGAACTGTGAGCAGTCTGAAAATTGAGAATTTATTCACGGACTTATTTTCTTCAGACGGCAGATTGAAATATCAATAATGATAAATACGAAATAAAAAAAATTACCTTGTTATTGGTATTATCGCTCATCGTCCTCTGCTCTTCTTATGGTTATTCGTTGAATCAAAATTTATGAATATGAATAGTGAGAGAGATAGAGGCTACAATGTTGACAATAACAACTTCCTTTTTTTGATTTCACGAATAAATTATTATTAGTTTTTTAAACGTGAAATTTATTTATAAGTCCTTTTTTCTAATCTGTTTTACTTTCAGGTACATCTTCCTCTTGTTCAAAGCTCTTTCACAATGTGAGACCGCCGGAGTATGTCACGGAGATCTAAAATCACAAAACGTGCTGATTTCCTCCTCGAATTGGCTTCAAATCACCGACTTTGCTCCATTCAAACCATGCTTCCTCACTCATGATAATCCTTCTTCATTCACATTTTTCTTCGATACAAGTCGTCGTCAAAGTTGTTACATTGCACCAGAACGCTTCATTTCTGCGACAGAATATGATGAAAAACTGAAGAACGGACAGGATGAATGGCTTTTCGGATCACTGACACCTGCAATGGATATGTTTTCTGCTGGATGTATAGTTTTCGAACTTCTCTGTGATAGACCACCATTCACTTATAGCTCTCTTTGTGAATATAGAATGATGAACGAAGTCGATGCCGACAAGATGCTGTTGAGGTTTGTGGCTAAATTATTCGAATTGTTAATTTGAATAACTCTCGTCTCTACTCTGTTTAACCTCGAAGCTTCAGATTAATCCAAGATGTACCAACTCCATATCGCCAACTTCTCCGTCTCCTTCTCAATCGAAATCCCACTCGCCGGATATCAGCAAACGCAGTTCTAACTGGTGCCGCTCTCAAATTCCCTCATATTTTGGAATCATTCCTTTTCCGATACTTTGATCGATTCCGGCCACTTTATGGAGCTTCTACATCTACAGATCCATCAACAGATGATTTCAGTCAAGCTTTAGAATTTTCATATTTGGAACCAGATGATATAATCAGCAAGTTGAAACGTGAAAAACAATTGTGGTGGGCGCGATTATCAGAAAACGAAGAGTCGAAGTCATTTGCATTCCTTTTCGTATCACTCATCACTTCGAATTTGAGAGCGTTGCGAACGATTCAAGCGAAAACTGATGCGATTCGAATGCTCGTTGAATTGTCAACTATATCAGATTCGGCTGTTGCCATTGATCGCATTCTCCCATATTTTGTACATCTTTGGGCGGATCCAGAGACTCAAGTTCGAGCAACAGCTGTAACAGCAGTGGCGGAACTTCTGGCTCCAATTCAACCGAAAACGTATGAAGAATCACTGGTTTTTGTTGATTATCTTTTCCCACAATTGGTGAGTATTATTTTCCGGTCCGAAAATAGTTGTAAAAACAACCCCACATTTCTAGAATGCAATGTCGAATGATTCCGTTGATTGTCCGCAACACGTTCTCTTTGCAATTGCCACGTCACTTGGTCAATTCGCTGATACTGCTTATCGTTTTTTCACCGTCGGTCGAGAAACTAAGCAAGCAGTACCATTCGACGACGAAATTGCAAACATAGGAGATCCGCAGCAGAATGACGATGCCGGAGCGTTGCTTCATGGAGTTTCTGCCATGTTCTCAGCGTTATGTAGCAAAGATCCGATGGTAAAGCGGTGTTTGGTTGAGAGCAAATCACTCATATTGCTCTACCATTTCTTTATAAAAATAGGAAGTCAGTTTATTGAAAAATTAATTGTATTTATTGAAACCCGTTTCCAGATGACGACACACTTCTCCGATTCCTATGCACATTTTTGAACGCCAAAACGGAATGGAGATTACGAGCTGCGTTCTTCGATTCTCTTCCAGTATGTGTTCAGAAGCGGAGTGAAGGAATGGTACCGTTGTTGCAATTGGTAAGCTTTAACAGTACATTAGTTTTTGACACAATGATTTTCACTTCCAGGGTCTTCAAGATTGTGAAGAGCATGTTGTGACTCGCGCACTCGGATGTATTCACATCCTCATTAAAAATGAGAATTTAGATCGGTTATCTGTTAGAAAGTTACTTGACGATGTTCTTCCGTTTCTAGTCCATCCGGTAAGAATTTTCTGTATTCGTTCCCATTTTCTGAACTTTTTTTTTAATGTAGAACGATTGGATTCGATCGGCTGTCTGTGATATACTTCTCGCAATCGGATCTCAATGGCATAATGCAGAAGTTCATGTAAAACTGATACCATTAATCAATCCATACATAGAAGAATCAAAGCGGAGAATACTTACACTCAAATCAAAATCTGTTCTCATGAGTCAACTCATTGATCCGATTCCTCGAACAACGTTCAATCAAATTGTTGAGTTGAGCTTAGAAAATACGAAACAATTGACAACACTATTAGGTACGTTTTCTATTCTGAAAAGTTATTTCTAACAAATAGACAGTTTCAGAAATACATTTTCAAGTAGGAAAAGCGTTCGAAGCGCAAGCTTCATGGTTCAATACGATATTCCCAAAAATCAAAATGGAAAACAAGACGGGAGTTGTAGAGCATAATGATTTGAAAGCGGCGTTGGAAGCTAGGAAACGGTTGACACAAGCGGTTCATTCGTTTAGGAAACTTTTCGAAAGAATGGCAGAGACTAGAAATACGTGAGTGATATTCGAATGTTGTTTTTTTGTGTATTCGATATTCCCTGGAGTAAAAAGTTTTCAGCGCTGGAATGGAAACTTTTCTGACACGCCAACTTGGTACAATTGATCTCTCTGCACTTGTTCATAGTCGTGTTCGAAGAAAAGAATTCATGTATGGAGGAGATGAATCTGCAATGACTGGAAACTCCAAACCAATGACAACTATCAATATTCCAAATCATTCGACAGAACGTCGAGATACTCTTTTATTGGGAGGAGAAGTTGTTTATGAAGAGGAACGAATGGTCACCAATACTCCGACTTCTTGTAAGAAAACAGTCCTCCGGAACAATTTTACTAATAAAATTGCAGATTCTACAGTCAAATGTTCAACATTCGATAATCAAGTCAATGATATGCTCGCACATCTTAATGAAGTTCATATGAAGAATGTGAATTCACGACCGAGAAAACCACTGACATCAACGACTAGTCTCCCAATTCTGGCATCTTCGGCATCAGCGAATTCTTTGGGTGGATCTTCAAATAATGTGAAAGGTACAATCATCACTCACCTTCATGAGCATTCCGGAAATGTTACAAAGTAAGGAAGTTCAGTGCTCAAACATGATGTTAATATTTCTCTGTTTCCAGATTATCTTCGAATCGCGAAGGTGACTTTTTCCTCAGTGGTTCCGCCGACGGAACAGTGAAAGTGTGGAAGACAAGGTCAGTTCTTGGAGAAGGATATGGTGCAGCAAGAAGTGAAGACACGTGGATTCCTACCGATAACAGTAGACAACATGTGTATGCTGTTGGATGGAATGATCAATATGCATGTGCAGCAACACACGATGGGTTCGTTAGATGGGCTGATGTTGGACAAGGCGCTGCTCGTGTGATGACACAAGTTAGAATACCTGAAACAGAAGGAGAACCTGTTTATTTACATTGTAATGGTCCGATGACAGTTGTGAGAACCCATCATGGAGTACTTTATGGAATCGATTTGAGAGTGGGAGTTTCGGAAGGCCCATTGAAAAAACATGAAATCTGGAGGAAAAGATTCCAAGAAACTCATGGACTTGTCACTGCATCGGCTATCGATCCGTGGCAACAAAGTTGGATGGTCATTGGAAATAATTCTAGTCAAAGAAATTTAATGCTTTATGATCTCCGATTCCGGGAAGAAGTTCTTAGATGGGAATCACCTCATTTGAATGTTCAACCGCTTGGAG
>GL379930.1:44904-119820 GCA_000143925.2 Caenorhabditis brenneri | reverse complement strand
TCGAGCAGACTGAACGAAGAAGGCTGATACTCTCCGATATGTTTATATGTCATCAGTAGTGCCTAAGAACATAATATAATCGAAATCTGAGATCATGCATTTTTTCTCACGTATAGGAATACGTGGAAAATTGTCAGATTTTCCTATATATTGGCATTTTTCGACCCATTGGGCAAAGTCGGCCACTCTAACTATAGGGCATTCCGACGCAGAATGATGCGTAGAATCTGATGCAAAAGTCGATTCCACCGGTCTCGGACTTTTTTAGACCGAAAAATCGAAAAAACTGAGAAAAAAGTTATTTTTTCATAAAAATAGCCTTTTTTCGACCTGAAGACGTCGAGCTAAAATTTTGTTCTGAACACAAAAAATGTTTCAAATGATGCCTACTATCGATTTCCGGTTTGATTTCATCATTACCTTTTCGGAGAAAAAAAGTAGGTTTTTGACTTAAAGTGCCCCTGTATTAGAGGAAAGGGGGCGGAGCTTAATGAAATGTATACCATAAGTTTAAGAAGTGTTAGGGTAACCACCACACATAATACCAATCGATAGGTATCGGTTTGAATTTTTTGTACAGTGCAATTCTCGATGTTTACAGAGAACTTGTCTGTAATGGCAGCTCCGTTTAGAAAGTTCTAACTTGGGAACGTTTCTGAGTTCCGTCCCAACAAAATGGGAGTATTGAGCAATCTTGTAAAACATCATAATGTTTTCTTCAGAAGTGGTGGAACAGGAAAGACTTTTTCGGGGACTTTTCATGCAAAACAGAAAAAAGTTGTTGAGCACCTTCAAAAGATCCATACTTCCTCAGCCAAAATCCACATCCTAGCTATTTCCAGACAATCTTGTAATCCTCCTGCTCCTCCAGCAATGGTGCCAGATGTGCCACGTGTTCCATCAGATATACCAGCATTCTTACAATCCCTTCTTAACTGTGCTCAACAGCAACAACCAGGGCCTGGAAACATGTCAAGTATTCCACGAAACATGATGAACAGACACAGAATGCCACCGAGTTTTGTTGAGGCCAGCAAAATGAAGGTATGAATTGGTTACTGTAGTTACTAAGGTACTTGTTAGGTTAGATTTACTGTGGAAACGAAGATAATTAGTTCGATTATCCTAGATTTGCATACTAAAAGTCAATATCAAATTCTATTGTTTGTGTATACTTTCCGAGTGAGCTTCAAACATCTGAAAACATTTACAGGTTTGTGAAAACTGTGGAGCCAACATCCATCGAAATGCTCCAACTTGTCCAGTGTGTAAAATGAAGACACGGAGCAAGAATCCAAAGAAGAAGATCAGAAGAATGTATTCCGGAGCTCCTGATCCAGCATTTTAGGGTTTAAAACAAACAGTGCAAATTTTTGAGATTTCATTTCTTTTTTTTATTGTAAAACTCTCCCTCCCTCTTCCCCCCTGACTTAATAATAAATCTTGGCAAGATGCCAATTCTACCTCTTGAACCGTGCAACAGGCAGGCCAACCAAACAAAGCTTACCACATAAGGTAAGTGACGTCACTTTCCGTCTTTGTACTCCATTAGGAAATAACCATCTGCCTATTCTCTGAGAACTGTAAAGAAAGGAAAAAAGACGACGAATACTACACTTAACCATCACGCAATCTTAATCCACATCTTCTCTTGTTACTCAAATTATGATGACGTGATAGGAGAAGTAGTATAGAAACAGCTGGGACTTGTCTTCAATAAATCGGGTTACTGTTTTATTAATTGATTGTTAATCCAGAAGAAATAAACTTCCACAGATATACTTATTTTCTGTTAGTATTGGTTATGTAACTGTATCGAGCACCAGGTGCCGCTCAATGGAAAGAACTTTTCAGTTCAAATTACCACCAGTTGCGACTTCTTAGCTTTCTCTTTTTTGAACGGAACAGAATTTGATACGATAACCCTGATGCGTTACTAACGTCAATCACAACTTTCTCTGCAGTTCCCCAAACAGATCACAACCAAGAGACTAGTGAAACACAGTTCCTCATTGGCCTTCAACTTTTCTCAAATTCTGAGATCCAGGCCAAGCTGAATGTGTCTCTAGTCATATGACCGTTCTCTGTGTATCGTCTATGACTAACGAGCACATCCAGATCGGCCATTCTCTCTTCGTCTCCTTGGCCTAACTTACTCGAATCAACCCGAGACTTTTCAGTAACACCTGCCTGCGACAGCAAGTAAACTGTGATATGTCGAGGTTATGTTAGTTATGGCATAAATCACAAGTTCCTTGATATCACGGGCAGTGACACCACTTTTCATTCTGCTCTTTTTCTTCTTTTCGATTTCTTACAAAGAAACCCTTCAGGACCTCTGTAGATGTTAACCCGGTGAAGAATATCTTTTGAAACTTCACCGAAAAGGCAAACATCCACAAAGGTCCGACAAGGGTTGAGGGAGAATCCAGGGACATCAGACGTCGGGGTCTAGGAGAATAGCAGTACAGTATGAATGAGGAGAGCTGCTTGAGCCCCTGAGCTGAATAAGGAATGAGGTATGGAGAAGGGGAGAAAAGGGGGCGGTATTTGGCATTGAGGACACACTGAGGTGACCATCGGTACTGTGTATGTCTGTGTATGTGTATGCATGTGCGTGACCCGATTCATGGGTTGAGTCTAAAAGAGTATAGAGATTCAAGAGAGTAACTAGAGATATCAACGGAATAGAGGGCAGATGGCCGGCACCCGGTCGCTTTTTTCGATTCGAATCCGCCTCCGACCGTTGTGTGTATGCGTATGTGTTGGTGGTGGAGGTGGTTATCGTGTTGAGAAGATGAAGAAGAAGTAGAAGACGACGACGACGATGGAAGAAAAAAGAGTAGGAGGAGAATAGAATGTAGAGTCAAGGTCAACTTTTGCAATAGACACTATGGATCTGTTACACGGATTCCGAGAATTGGAACGAAGAGATCTGAAATTAGAGGATTTGTGAATGAGCTGCAACCCGATTGAAGTGGGATTTCAGTGGCAGTATGTGAAGTCTAGTAACGGGAAAACCTGTGACAGAGTGGCATTGAATAAAAAAGGGTATCAGAATGAGAAGTTCGGAGTGGATTTGAAAACGAATACGAGAAAACATGTGTCAAAGAGGAAATAAAGATAACTGATAGTTTTTAATGTAAATTGTTTGAGAATTTCAAGATCTTATCGTTGCTTTCACAAGCAGGAATAGCTCAGATGTCAAAACAAACTTAGGAAAGAAGGGTGTCTGAAAAGTGAACAAGACAGAAACTGCTCAATTCGTAAGAGCATAATAATTTGGAGCATAATTTTCACTGACTATCCTTTTTAAAGAAATAAATAAATATTAATGAAACCCGTTAGAATCCTGGCTCTTCTTCTTCCAAAAAAAAAACGAATTTCTAAAATCACTTTTCTTATGGTTTCTCAAATGTCAGGTGTGAAACCTTCATTTAACTTTCGTACAATCTTTGACTTTTTCTATGTAACCCAATTTTGTAACTCCTACCTATTTGACTTTCTTAGCAAAACCTTCATCTCTTCCTCTCTCACTCTCAGAATCTTTGAATTTCTACTCTAACTTTTCCCAAGTATGAATCACCACTTCTTCCACTATTCTCCTTCCTTTTCGTGCAGATCGAGATCGTCAAAAAGTTGTGTTATCGGTTCATGATATCTATGATTCAAGTACCTCGTACCTCGTACCTCTGCGCGAATACATAACACAAGATTATAAAGATTCGTAAGAAAGATTACTTTTCTGGAAGAAATACGGAACAGGGGGAAGTTAATTGAAACAGGAAAACTTCTTTTAGGAAATATCTGAAACCCTTGCTGAATGATTTCAAAAAGAGAGGATATCTTGAACAGGTTGGATGGTACAGAGTTTTGCAGAAAAAATTGAACTTTTTTATTGATAAGCAGCTAGAACTTGAATGAAAAAACAGTGACTAGGTACAGAAATAGATTACGAACGGAAGGATTTTCAATTTCAATTTAGTTTCCTTCAAGTTGTGTTTTTGGTTGATATATCTATGACACGTATCCAAGAGCTTCGTTTCAAAACCTCAAATTTCTAGCGTTGCTTTATAAGTTTACTTGAATTTCTTGTTCGGAGTTCAATTTTAGCAGTCTTTCCAATCGTATAGAACAATAACGTGTAAGTCCCTAATTCCTTGTCACTCAATCATCTTTCTCTTTCTAAATTCCCTTTTCAAGCATCTGCTCTACCACCTGTTTCATCATTTTTCCATCCAGCCTAATCTCCAATAATATTCAAAAAAGAACAGTATCTTGTCACATAAAACTGTCGTCCGCATTGTATGCATACCCTATAATTAAGCCGCCGCAACGTCATGCGACACATCGGAATGTTGGCAGATGGTGGTAAAAGGTACGCATCATTCATGCATCCATAATTAATCATGATTCTTAATTCCTCCTTGTACCACGTCATCATGAACGGATAACTCAATATTTGAATTTCTGGAGGAGAGACCAATTAGAAATGGGAACCTGTCACAGTGCGGATCGTGGATTCCATTTCCACGTTGAACTTTGAACTGTGACAGAACTAAAAAGATTCAAAACAGTATCCCACTGAGTCCTAATCCTCTGTAATCTAAAAAAAGGTTCCAAACTGTTTACTTTCCCACCTACTTTTCTATTGGTTCCTACCAAAAAATGGTACACTTGTGTCATTTACACGTCATTATCATATTTGAACAGAACGGAACAGGCAGTTGAGTGAGGTGCTATGATTTTAAGAGTTAATGAATGGAATATGACGAGCAGTGACTCGTTCTGATGTTTGAGAAGTTTAATCCGAGTGGGTAATGAGAATGTTCAATGATTTTTAGAGGAATAAAGCTGGAAGATGGTGCAAAGAGTTGCCTGAAATTGAGCTGAAAAATCAATGTTCTGATAAAATTTTCCAAGTTCGATGTTTTCAAATCAAATATTGATTTTAAAAAACTATTCGCTTTCCCTAGATAATGTTAATTGTGAACATCTAAAGATGTTAAAAGAAGAACTCTGATTTCTTGATTATCCTGAAATTAGATTTGAATCAATCGGTAAATTGAAGTTCGAAAAAAGTTCTTTTGACTAGTTACTATGGAAAAAAGATCACTGAAATTTGGGAATGAAAACAAGCATCTGATTGAAGCAATGAGCCTTGAAAGCACATATTTTCAAAAGTCAATACTATTCAGAAAAAGTAAAGTATTTAAGAATTGTTGTAAATTGCAGGCTGAACAACTTCGTTGCTGGTGAATATTATTTTGAGATTATTACGCTGCTGAGTTATCAAACTTCTGATGAGTGCTTTTATAACTCGACGAGCTCTACCCAAAGATGTCAGAATGGCAGACCCCCTTCGAAAAAGCTGATCTTTCGAAAATTGCTTGTGATGAGTTGCAATAATTGAGAGCTTCAAAGAATCACCAACATAGTTCCACTGGCTGCCAAGATATGACTTTCGTAGAAACTCTTATATGCAACTCTAATAGAGGTTTTCTGGTAATTTCTCCGACTATATTTGAACTCCCACAGAACAGAAGTGTGACCCGGTGAATCAGAAAGAAGTGCTTTTTGAGAAACGTTTCAAACTTTTCTTGATTCGTTATGAATACCAGAGGCATCATCATCACCTTGTTCTCTAGAATCAAAATCCAGAAAAGCAAAATCTCATTTTTACTTCGGACTACTGTTACTTCAGTTTTTCTTCAGTTTTTCCCTCATTTTCTTTTGCCTCCACATAGTTTTTTTTCATTTTCAAAGCCTCCAATTCGTTGTCAAAGTGCAACTAGGAAAACGGTGCTTGCTTGTTTCCCGTACCGGTCGGGTGACCCATCAGATTCAAATCTTTTTGTCCGTTTTCTCCATTTCCCATTCTCTCATTTTCATCATTTCTCCTCGTTTACATCGTTTCGAAATTTACGCGCACAAAGAAAGAAAAGCAATAAAAAACCTGGCGGGTGGTGGTGTTGGGTGGACTCGGGCCAAAATGAAAAGAGAGAACTCGAATCAAATGATATTTAGAGAGAAAAAGATGGATACAATAGGACAAAATGGATTGATGGTAATGGAAGAGGGAGAGAGGAAAAAGGGCATCATGACAGAACAAAGATAGTTAATTTAGGTAATGGTGCCACATTTTCGAATAACGGACAGCGATAGAAATAGATAAAAGAGCACTTGAGTTCGATTTGAATTCAAATCAAAAAGAGAAACAGGTCATAGAATGACGTGATGAGCAGTACGGTAGTTGTTACCTTTCGTTCAATATGGAGATCAAACAGTTTGGAGATGAAGGTTTAGTGGATGTAAACCAACTGTTTTCAATCTAAATCTGCAACCCTTAGGTTCTTAAGAGTGAAGAGAATCTAGAAAGTTCATTTCCAGACTCCTGCAAGGACTAGCGAGATCCATTTGTTGTTACAATGAGAAGACGTTCGGGTTTCGTCTTCGGCAAACAAAGCCACTAGATCTTCTTCACCTCGGAAATTCTCAAAACATAAACAGGTTTTGAACACATTGCTCACGTAGTTTTGAAATTTTTCTCAAATCACTTCTGGAAATTTTTAGAAGGTTAATCACAGGAACTGTAAAGAAATTCTACGACTCGACTGATCAGCTGTTCATCTATCCCACACGTTGACATCCCGATTTGATATCTGGTTGGAAGCCTAATAGATAAGTATCGTTCTTCAATGAGAATTGTTCTTCCGATTTTCAAAACTTCGGCTTGCTTGTTGATTCTTTCTCCAGACATCAGCAAAACATTCAAAGAGTTACCGTACTCCTCTCCTCTCAGCTTTGTTTGGTCAGTCTCGTGTTATGTAACTTCAAAGCGGCGCCAAGGTTACTCTCAAATATTTCTCTCAAAAACCTCTTTGTTCCGTAACATGTTAATTACAAGTGTCTACGTAGCTTTCCGAAAACATATCTTATTCAAAAGTTATGAATAACGGGATAAGTTGACTCGAGATCAAATTAGCGTATTCAATGTTCAATGTCACCGGTTTTTGCGGTCACAATGCTAGAAATGGCGTGATATAGATGAAGGAATTACAGCAGGAAAACACAAAACAAAAAGAGATTCGAATGTTCATTGCAGATTTATAACTCTAAACGCAAGAAAAAACTTGGTTTGAACTAGTCGGTAGTAAGTTCAGTAGGATGAATTTCAAAGTTTCAGATACCGGAATATATTTTTATTTTTTTTAATAGTACTATTGAGTTTTGTGATTTTTTTTAAAGACCTGAACTAAACTTCTGACTTCTTTGATGACTCTTTTTACGGAAACACTGCGAAGTAGAAGTTTTCAAAAGGAAATCTAGGAACACGAGGATGATATTCGTTACGAGAGCGTGTTCTCTGAAGCTATTTTTGACACAATTTAAATTCCCAAAAACAGCTCTAGACACCAGATGAAACTGACTGAAACGTAATGATTTCAGAACATTCTTGTTTGAAAATTACAAACTTTAAAAATGAGAATACTCTAGAAATCTTGAAATTTCGTTCCGCAAATACGAGACCCTTTCTCTATTCCTTTTACCTCCTTTCAACAAGTTGGGAAAACTGAAACATTTCAGACACTTCTTCAGTTTTTTATTCGTTATTCATCTTCTTTATCGACTGCAACTTTAAAACTCTTTTCAAGTGTTTTCCTAGACGTTAATGTATCTCCAGAAATCTTTTCTGTGACTCGTGGACTTTCATTCTGGCTAACTTCCACCAACTGCACTTTCGAATGTGACCGTTTAAAGGCCAAACTCCGCCCATTTCCGCCTCTTTTCCCGCGACTCCGCCCCTCAAAACTCCAAAACTCTAAACTTTTGCAACAATATTTTCAACTGTTTTTTTTTCTGTCAATATGTCTCTATCTCTTCAAAACTTCTTCTCTTTCTACATTCCGAAACCCCGCCCACTTCTTCGTCAGTCTCCTCTCTTGACATTCCCTTGTCCGCCATTTCCTTTCTTCTGACCCTTTCACTTCTCTCTTTCATTCCATCCCTTCAACCTATGGCTTCTTCTTTCTTCAAGTATTCAGAGAAGTTTCTTATTCTGAAAACGAAATGATACTCGATCTTCTAACAAGTATTCAGTACTACCTATACTAATGGTACAGTTACCTAATACTGTTCGGGAAACTGCCACGCTGGATGTGCTCGTTAGTCATAGTAGCCTATCCTGAACGGCCTATGACTAGAGACACATTCAGCTTGGCTCCGATATCAATTACAGTTTTTTTTTTCGTCTTTAATATAGCTGCTGGAAGTTTTCCACATAGTAACAGAGGACGGTACGTTATCTGCACAGGAAATCTGCCTATTCTTTTCTCTACCTCTCCCAATTCACCTCAATCTCTACAAAATGTTCGACCTCAAAACGGTAGGAGATCCCAAGGACACAAAAGTGATCGATAGGGCGGACAACAACAGTTGGAGGAAGAACAAGAGAGGGAATATAAGGGGAAAAACGACACGAAACGACGAAGGACACAAGACCGTTTACGACTTGTCTCCATTCTTCCAAAACATCGAAATAATAAACCTAAATGCATAAGTCGTTCAGAATTCAGACGGTTATGAGTGAAATTTTCATTACACACTCTTTTCAAAAGAGCCAGATAATTTCAGAAGAGCAGGGGAAACGTAGTTTACTTTTAGAAAAATTAAATTAGAATTTTTAAAAATGGGGCGTGAGTCAAAGAAAGAGATTAATTGGAGATATTTCATATTACAGGGTTTCTTTTCATAAACGAAATAAATGTAATTCTTAGAACTACGACAGGTTTTCGGGGGGAGGAAAAGCGGGAGGTATAAGGAGATCGCTTGAATAATTTAATTAAATAGAACGAGAGTCTTAAAACAGGGGATGGATAAAAACAAACAGAAGACAGTTCATTGAATTTTAATCAGAATCTGAATCGACGACACGCTTCTTCTTGCTTTTTGGTACGAAATCATCATCGGAATCACTCAAATCCATATAAGCAACAGTTGTTGCTTTGCGAGCTCGTCCACTGAAAATTTTCATTTTAAATTGGCATTCTTTCCAGATGTTGAACTGACCTTTTCTCTCTTGGAGCAACTACAACATCGTCATCCTCCTCATCGTCGGATCCAGCAGTCTTCTTTGTTGTCTTCTTCTTTCCAAAGAACTCATCCATTGTCTTCTTTTTTGGCTCAGCCTTTTTTGGCGCAGCTTTTTTCGGAGTGGCAGCCTTCTTACTTGTGGATGGCTTATCATCATCGCTTTCATTATCAGAATAATCGCTGAACTCGCTCTTCTTTTTCTTTGGAGCAGTTTTCTTAACTGTTGAAGTTGATGGCTTCGAAGGCTTTTTCTTCTCGGAGTCCGAGTCAATAATGATGTCATCATCATCCGACTCGATCTTGCGCTTTTTCGGAGCAGCTTTTTTGACTAGTTCATCTTCATCTCCGGATTCGTCATCAATGATTACCTTTGCTGTTTTTGCAGCTGCGCGTGCAGTTGGTTTTCGAGGTTCGCGCTCGACTCCGTCTTCATCATCATCAAGAGTCACTTCGTCCTGAAAATATAGTTACATGTCCGGCTAAAATGAAGTTCGAACTTACATCGAAATCCATAGAATCATCGGAAAGCTCTTCCGAGTTCCAGCCGTCCTTTCTAACCTTCTTTGGAGATTTTTTATTTCCTGCCGACAAGAATTGTTTGATGTCTTGTCCTTCCTTCTTCTCTTTCTTTGGTTCTGTTGGTTCTTGCTTGACACGTTCCTTTTTCGGTTGAGCCATCTTTTCGTATTTAGCCTTTGTAGCAGCATCTAACTTCGGTTCAACACGTTGTCCGTCTTTTGATGGAAGAACTTCAGTAGCAACAGCCTTCTTGGCTCCACGTCCAGCCTTTGCATCGGCGGCCAACTTCTTGGCTGCGTTTTTCAAGCTCGCATCCTGATCCGCCTTCTCACGAGCCTCTTGGTTATCCAATTCAACAATGAATTTATCGAGATCCTCATGCCAGAGGTCCTGCCATGTCTTCTTCTCTAAAGTCTTCATCTCTGCCAACTTATCTTCCGACTCTTTGATCAACTTGTTCTTCTCTTCTTCTGAGAGTTTGATGAGTGCCATTCCAACAAGATAGTCATAATCGGATAATTTGGTTTCAACAGCTTTCGAGGCTGAAGATGAAGATGTTCCTTCTCCGTCACTTTCAGCATCGGCAGCAGCTTGTTCCTCTTCATCGAGTTCAATCTCGCCAGATTCACGGAGTTCTTTGAGCTTTTGTTCCTCTTTCCACTTCTTAACCGGATCAGGATCGAATTTCATCTTGATCAATGTTTCAACAATGCTCGCCTTCTTCTTGTTCTCCAGAACAATCTCATTGTTAATCTTGGCTAGAATGAAACGAGCTTGATTGGTGAGACGTTTGCTTTGAGCTTCGAGAACTCCAACAAGGTATTCCTTTCTTTGGATATACTTCTCCTTACGACATTCAAAGAATTCTTGGCAAATTTCTTCAGGAGAAGTATAGGTACGAAGACATCCAGCTGCATCAAAAAGAACCATGCAAGTGGTATTAATGACTTGTTGAAGCTTGAAGACTTGATGAAGCTCTTGACTACGTTCCAACTCTCGAAGTTTCCCTGGAGTTAGTTTGACGACGAACTTTACTGTGATATCAGTATGGTACTCCTTGTAGTCAGTGATAATCGGAGTCTTCTTGTCTGAACTTTCCAAGAGCGTCTCCAAAACTTTTTCTTTGTAATCTTGAGTCCACTGTTTGACTGGTAACTCGGTGATCTCAATAGTATTGTCATCAAGAACGGCAACTTCTCCGTAGCAAGCAAAACGAGATGAATCGATCTGGATAATGTTTCCACGGAAGCCTTTGTACCAAGGAGAAAGAGCTTTTTGTGCTTCTCCGGCGATGAGACGCTTAACGTTCTTGACAATATCTCTTGGGTTATAATTTGGAATGTTTGTCGACCATCCTGTACCGATTCCTTGAGCTCCATTGACCAAAACCATTGGAATAACTGGACAATACCATTCAGGTTCGATACGTTGATTCTCTTCGTACAAGAAACGAAGCACGTTGTCGTCATGAGCTGGGAAAATTGAACGGGTAACTGGAGATAGTTGAGTGAAAATGTAACGAGCTGAAGCACTATCTTTTCCTCCTTGAAGACGAGTACCGAATTGTCCGATTGGAAGGAGCAAGTTGACGTTGTTGGAACCGACAAAATCTTGAGCAAGATTAACAATGGTTCCCATCAAAGACTGTTCTCCGTGATGGTAAGCAGAAAGTTCTGCCACAGCTCCGGCAAGTTGAGCTACTTTCACTTCACGCTTGTCAGCTCTCTTGAAACAAGCGAACAAAACTTTACGTTGTCCTGGTTTGAAGCCGTCGACAAGACATGGAATAGAACGCTCGTTATCAAGATTAGAAAACAAAACCAATTCACGATTGACAAAGTCTTTGTAAGAAACTGAACGAGTATCCTTGTTGTAGAGGTATTCATCGGCAAGACCTTGTTGCTTTCTAACCTTCTTTTCTTGCATCCACTTGGTCAGCCAGTCTTTTCTCTCCTCAATTTTTTTCTTGGAGAAGGCCATATCAACAGCGGCGTCGTCATCTCCACCTCCATACTTGAAGCGAATACGATGACGGAGCATGTCAGAAAAGTACTCCTTTGCTTCTTTTGATGTGGAAGTACCCAATCCTTTGTAGTATTTAATTTTGTATGTTTTCCAATTATCAGTATTCATTCGCCACTCAGCATACTCTGGAATAGAGAAAAACGAGACCTCCTCTTTGCCTTTAGTTGCCTTCACAATTGGAGTGATAAACTCTTCAACAAAGTTTCTTTGAATGAGGGAAGGCCAGAAGTGATGAACAAAGTTGATGACAAGACCTTTGATGTGAGAACCGTCCTGATCCTGATCAGCCATTACCATCAATTTTCCGTAACGAAGGGATTTGAAATCTTCTTCGGTTTCGTACTTCTTTTTGTATTGTAATCCGAGAATTTTAATCATTGCATTGATTTCAGCATTGTCAGCAATTTGCTTCATATTTCCGTCACGTACGTTGAGAAGTTTTCCTCGAAGTGGGAAGACTCCGTACTTGTCACGACCGACGACAGCAAGACCGGCAACTGCCAAAGTTTTGGCAGAATCTCCCTCCGTGAGGATCAATGTACACTGCTGGGAGTTCTTCGTTCCGGCATCGTTGGCATCTTCGAGTTTAGGGATTCCCTTAAATAACTTCGATTAAAAATGTTTTGTTCGATCACTATATATACCTTCAGCTTCGAGGTCTTCGTCTTTGAACATTTTTTATTGAGATCATCCATTTGCTTAAATCGAACCCATGACATAACGGCATCAGTGATTCCAACATTGGAAGCTGCTTTAGAAAACTTTTCGCTCAACACACAGGTGGAACCGAATTGCTTGGATTGAAGTGTCATTGTTTCCTTGGTTTGCGAATCGAAAGTTGGATTCTCGATCAGAGCATTGACGAACACCCACATGTGATTTTTAATCTGAAAACCAATAAAAAGTTTGAATAACCTAATGATATTAATATATTATTTCGTGTATCAAATAAACCGGGAGCCTCAGATTCGCCTTTTAGTAATCACTGTGATACAATCTTTATTAGAAAGTCTAGATTTTCGTCGTAACGATAATCAAGCTATTCTAAGGAAGATTTGTATATAAAACCTATTCAAATGTAGCGTCGCGCCTTTAGACACTGAATAAAATTTTAATTCAACGTCACTAATGCGTCGCAATTTGATTTCTCTTCTGAGACCGATTCTCGAACAGAATCAGAGTTTCTCTAGCGAATTCTTGAACCATTAAAGAATACACTCAGATTTGAGACCTCATAGAGTTCATATAACTAGGTTGTGTCATCATCGGCGAGTAGATGAGTTCTTTGAATAATCAAACAGTAAGATAAAATTACCTGGAAAGGCTTGATGTTCATCGAAGTCTTTGAAAGCTTTCTCTTGATCGAATCGATGAACTTTGTGACCATCTGATCTGCTACATAGTCAACGTGACGACCTCCTTTTGTAGTAGCAATGCTATTGACAAAAGATACTTGTTGGAAGCCTTTCTCAGAAAGAGCAAGAGCAACTTGCCAACGATCTCCGACTTGTTCATAGGCCACCTTTATCGGCTCTCCGTCATTCGTGAATTGCGAAGTGTACATTTTCACGTAATCTTCGAATCCTTTGACGGGAATTCTTTCGCCGTTCAGGAAAACAGTAACGCCTTTTGTGGATCCAGCAACGTCATAGGCCCGACGTGCCATCAAATGGCAAATGTCGTCATCGAGTTCATCCATCTTGAATTTGGTCAAGTCTGGACTGAACGTAATCTTTGTGAAGTCTTCACCGGTGTTCTTTTTAATTTCTGGATCCTTATCACGTGTCATATTGTTGATCCATGTCTGTTTGAACTGCTGACCGAATTCTTTTGAAGATGTTTCAAGAACGAATTTGGTGGAGAAAATGTTACAAAGTTTGGCTCCGTATCCGTTACGTCCTCCCGTGACCTTCTTTTCATCATCATTGTAGTTAGAAGAGGTGAGAAGAGTTCCAAAAATGAGCTCTGGGACATACACCTTTTCGACTTTATGTTGGGTGACAGGAATTCCTTTTCCGTTGTTGTAAACAGAAATAAGATTTCTTTCCCTGAAAAAAAAGGTTATAATTAAAACTGGAAATCACTGTAAACTTACTTATCGATGGTGACTTTGATAGTGTTCATTTTAGAATCTCTTTGTTTGTTATCAGCTGCATTAACCAAAATTTCATCGAAAATTTTGTAGAGTCCAGGAACATATTTGATTTCACGCTGTTCCAACTGACTTTTTTCGGTATTGTATACCCACATAGGAGTTCGTTCGGTGTATTCAACAGATCCGATGTAAGTGTCAGGACGAAGCAAAATATGCTCAAGTTGAGATTTCTTTTGATAAATGTCTTCAATCGCCATCTTCTTCGATCCACCTCCTTTTTTGTCGATGGAAGTGAAGACGTTACGATCCTCCTCGGTCATAGCCATAGATGTGTTGGCTACAATAAAAACGATAACTACCAATCATCTTTTGAGTAGAAGTTGAATACGAAAATTTAACTCACCATCATCGTTCTTCTTTTTCTTCGGAGTCGTTTTTTTAGCTGGAGCTTTTTTCGCCTTCGGCGAATCATCCATGGCGAAATCACTGTCTGAGTCGCTCATTTTGAGATCTACAAAAATTAGGAATGAAAATTTTGAGTGACAATTTTTGATATTTTACACGTGCAATAGTCAAAATTTCCGAAGACTCGCTCAAAAAAGAACTAGGCCAATGAGGCACACAACAAAAACAGGATCGATGCGAGGCAGGCGGCTAGAGCGCACAAATATCTCGCGAGTGAGCGAAAGTGTGTGCGGACATTCGAATCTGGCGGCGTTTTGGCGGGCAACAGGTCTCAGTGGGTGCATAGGACACAGTTGAAACGAGTGTTACCGTATACAACGCCTCGAAATACAAATTTTCGTTTTTGCTCTGGGTCTCCATTGAATTAACACGGGGAGAGCGAAAGTTGCGAAAAAATTCAAAATGAATTTTATTTCAGAATCAGAGTTTCGCGCAAAAAACAAAATATAAAATAGAAGATTAGATTCAAAACCAAACTGCAGTTTTTTCTTTACACTTTCATAAGCTTTCAACGTAGTTAAGTAGAGAATATCGGAGCATCTCAGCTTCGAAAATATCTTCATCTGCCATTTCCAATGAAAAATCCTCTGAGAGAATGTTTATTAAGGGTGAAATAATATTGTTATACCGCATAATCCGCGTAATGATTATACTTCTAAGCCTGTATTTGATTTCTGAAATATTTTCAGAGGTACACGAAATGTGGATTGAGATTCGTAAATTTTACGATTTTGTCACCACATTCACCGAATTCGACGACGATGACAAACTGGACGACCTTTTCTTATCACTGGAGAAATACAGATGGCGACTGACAAACGTTCTTCAAAATCCGGTACTGTATTTTATCACTGAACTAATCCTTATTCTCGAAAAAAGAGTTACTTTAAGAGAAAAACAGTTATTGATCGCGAAAAAATCAAAGCGAATGGAACTGTAGACATCGGAGGAGTGGAGCTTTCTATGGATCAGCAAATTTGCTCGGAAGCTATCATAATTTCCGATTGTTTCCAACTGAATGAAATCGACGCCGTCGATTTGGTCCTATCAGGAGAAGCACAGAAAATACATTTCGAAGGACTGAACAGAGGGTTAATTGCTGTTGTTTGTTATTATGATGCCCACAGACTACTGATTGCTGTAATGCGCCATATGTTGAAATGGGATCGTGAAGATGTTCCTACCCGTATCACTACATTCCTGGAGGAAACATACCTTACTGAAAAAATGATCAAAAATCTGTTTCGTGGGTTTTAATTATGCCGTTTGCTAATATGAAACAGTATGGTTTCAGAAAAGTTAACTGCACTCACAGTTCAAAACGAATTCGCACGCCTTCAAAACCCGGAAATCAATGGACTTGGCAGTTCCAAGCATCAAAAACTGGTAAAACACAAGTACGTCCACTTCGAATACATGTTACCTTTTTTCAGTTGAGAAACGCCATTGAGGAGATTCGTAGCGAAATAATTGGGTCTATTTCTTTGATTTGCGAGTTTCCTGGATCAGCAGGCGTGGCTATTTCCAATTTTCTATTCGGAATTGTGAAGGCTGTGCCGCCAGAAAGGTTGAATGCCACAAACATGACCGCTTGGGTATCTCTTGTTAAACTCACGTCAAGTGAAGTGCTATCACAAGGTAAAGTATCCTAATCTAACAATATTTTATCTTCTTTTTTTCGAGACTTTTTAGTACAAGACGCCCAAAATGTCCTCACAAATATGATTACACACATTCGAAATGAAACGGACTGGTCAGATCAGGCAATGTGTGGAACTCTTCAATTGGCGTGTGCCGTGTCTCTCAAATCAATCGCATCTTCACCATCGGATCATTTGGGAATTGAAAATATTAAAGTGGATGTGGAAAGAGTCATTGACAGAGCTATCCGAAATTTGGCTTTGCAATACCTGCGTCGAGCGATTATTCAATCTGAAAATTTTCGTTACGCTCATCAGTTCATCATTATCGATGAGCTTCTGAAGCAATTAGTTGCTTACTTCCCTGCGAAGCTACTGGAAACTGAAAGAAATTCGACAGATGAACTTTTTGCATTGGACGACCAACAGAAACAAGTTGCTGCATCTACTTCCAAGCCAGATCCACGAAACCAAACAGTGAATATAACCGATAAGATTACCGCTCAAATTACAACGACAGATTCTACTGGAAATTATGAGACAGCTATGTCGCATTACGAAAACTTCTTGCGGTGCTTCGTGGACTTGTACGAGATGCAAGTGACCGATTTTGTGCATCGAAAAAATGCGAAAACTACAAGAGAAAGAGAGCTACAAGAGCAAATTGAAGAGAGTAGTATGTCATTCAGCACGGAACGATCGGTAAGTGTAGGATCAGAACTAAAATCTCAAATTTGAATTTCTAGATTGAGCTGTGCCGTCTTCTGGAGCGATCAAGACTTCCAAATCACCACGTTGTTCACACTGTGGCTTATCTCGAGTTATGTGCTGCAGTGTGTAAGAATCAGTTGACTGCTGGACTTCTCTATGATGTCTTCTCGAAAGAACACGGAGGACCCGATTCTTACGGATGGGATTCTCTTTCTTCAGCACTGAAAGGTTATGACCGACTTTTCAGAGAGCAAAAATCTCAATCGAACTCTCGGTTCAATCAGAGTCAATCTATGAACATGAGTGCAAGCTTTCATCAACAAAATCAACCGAGTCTCAATCTCACTCTTCGTCCGGGTGACAAAATTTGTATTCGTTCACAAGAGCTGAGTGGCCTCGTGGCTTGGCTTCATATGGCTACGAAAGTAGCAACTTTCAATGAAAATGCTGCTATGAGGTTTTCTGACGACCCATCATGGACCATGTCTTCAGCAGTTGCATCGCTGGCAACGTCCCCTGTTCCATTATCACTAAAAGCCGCACTTCTTGATTTGTTGACATCCCTCGCGAGATTAAAAGGAACAGCACCACGAATCTGGCAAGTGATTCATACTAATCGACTATGTTATCATGCGGATGGTGGAACTTTAATGGGAATGCAACAAGAGTTAGAACAAAGAGAATGCATCGAGAAGGATTATTCTGTATCGTTGGCCTTTGTCAAGTTGATGACCACTCTTCTAATGCATAGGTATGAACAGTATCAGACCAAAAAAGGGACGAGACTCGTCCTTTTGTTTTCGTTTTCCTTACTATCAATACTTTAATCTTCTTTCAACATCAAAAATTTTGTAGATCCATTCCTGAATATGCCACTCCATTCATCCAATATGTCACTCGTAGTATCTTGGGTCATTTTGCCAACCGAAGTTACAATAGCGTTATTCAAATGTGGGAGCTTGCCGAATGGTCTCTTCGTGCTACAAATGCTCTACTGGAGTTTGGAATTGTAGAACCAAGAGCTGTTGCTCAGAATGATGTGCATATTTGTATCCTAACTCAATGCTTGAATGACTCCCCAATGTTTAGAGCGGTAATGACAGAAGTGAAATATGTTATTAAAACCCCAATAATTTCAGATAACAAGGGTTGTCATGGAAGACTGTCAAGCTCACAACGACCCTTATACAAGTAGACAGGCACCATCATCCGACGCTGCTCTCATTGCGCTCAGAATTTTATCTCGTGAGTTTTGCATCAAGGTTGTGATTGATTATCTTGAAAATAATTTCAGGAGCTATTATTCTCCACCCAGCTCTTCGTGCATGCGCCCGTGTTTCATCAGGAGATATCATGGTCGCATCGATTACATCATTAGTGTTCTCACCAATTACCTCAGCTACTGCCTGCACACTTCTTGATCTCATTTTCCATTATATCCACATGACAGATGATTATCCTGTTCACTCGCTCTATGCAGCTCGAATTCTCAGAGATGTGATGGCCACTCGTGGTGCTGTTGAAGCAAAAATGCTGGAGATTCTCCGATCGAGGAATTCAGCTCCTTCTCATGTCAGAGCTGTTCGAACAGCTATTTGTGCCACTTCGATCCAGTATACAATTGATGACTCGTTGTCAAAAGGTAACTTTTAGTAATTACCCTAGAATAACTATTAGTGATGGAACATATTTTTTCAGAGGAAGACACAGACAATCCGAATTTCGCGCGAGGAGAAACGGCTCGTCTACTACTAGAAACTCTTTCCGATGCTATCGACAGCCACGTTCTTCGTAGTGGAAATCGTGTTACAGACTTCATGAACATCTGTTATTACCTTTTGGCCTTCCGACCATCGAAGGCGAATTCAAAAGAGCTATATGAAGCAGATGATGCGCTGACTGGAATGCACTACGTACTTCACATCATTGAACAGTTTGTACAATCTGAGAAGCCCTTCGATTTGCCGTTCTCTGCGTTGATCGAACCGGCTTTTCGATTGATGCAAAGACTTGTTGCAACGTCATCTCCATTCTCCCAACCAGTGCTCTGTTTCATGCGATCCTCAAATATTATTGAAAGACTTGCCACATCTCCATTCATTTGTTCTGCTCTCAAACTAGAAAACGAAAAAGACAACACATATGCACAAGGAATTTTCGCTGTTCGTCGAATGATCGTTGGGTATATTCTTCACTTCTCAGCTGTCGAAATTTCTGCAATGCTGACAACTGGACACTTTTCAAGACCAGAGAAACTCTATCGAGCACTTTTGGAATCATCATCACTTGTAGCAGAATACACAGAAGAAGATATGGACAATGATGAATACGTGGCGGTCGATACGAGACCACCGGGAAGTGATGGGAACCCGAATCTGTTATTTTCATTACTTCGAAGAGCTACAGTACCAAGGCACAATAAGCTTGATCATCCAGATCTGGTACATTTCGATTTCACAAAACTACAAGAGGTTTTTGATGCCTGCCTCACAGTCAATATTTATGGTGTTGCTCAATACGACGTTTGTTATTTGAATCGACTGCTTCGAAGAGAAATAGAAGCCGTGTACACAGATTCATCAGTAATGAGATATGTGCAGGATGAGTTAGAGAAGGTTCTGAAGTACTGCACCGAAATCAATGCGAGCCTTCTTTCCGAAAGCGCTAGTGAACGTATAGTTTCCGGTTGCACAGCTCTTCTCAGTGTGTTTTCCGTTTTCGCTCCTGTACATTTCTTCTCGAACAGAATGCAGTAAGTTCAGATCTATAAAACATAAAAATTTCTACATTTTCAGACTCGTCATATTCCGTGATGCTTGTTACGTACTCATCGAAATGTGTTCTGGAGTAGGCGGCGCATCTCTTCTATCCGCATGTCAGACTTTCCATCGACTCGTTCTGACTGTTACTAAACTGGCGCAAGTAGAATACCCCAAGGTACGTTTGAAAAGAAACAAAGTTTTGAAAAAGATAATACTGTTATGCGAAATTTTATTTGTAAACAAGACAAAAACAAGCTTAAGCCTTTTGATAGTGATCGGCAGCGTATGCTCCTGATCCTCCGCTTCCACCGGATCCTCCACGTCCTCCGGCTCCACCATGGGATCCACGAGCTGGGCAGGGGCAGTATTCGCTGCAAACGTTTCGAATTTAATTTTCAATAAACCCAGTAGAAACTTACGCATCTTTTCCTGGTCTTCCGACCTTTCCTTCTGATCCTGGTCCTCCATCAAGTCCTTTCTCTCCTGGTCCTCCTGCGCCTCCTTGTGGTCCTGCTGGTCCTGCTGGTCCAACTGGTCCGTTTCTTCCGTTATCTCCGACTGGTCCACCCTCTCCTTGAGGTCCACGTTGTCCCTTTGGTCCTGGACGTCCGATTGGCTTGCGTCCATCAGCTCCTTTCTCTCCTGGACGTCCTTCTGGTCCTTGCTTTCCTTGTGGTCCTGGGGCTCCCATCTCTCCTGGGTGTCCTGGATTTCCGTCACGTCCTGGGCGGCCGAGAGCTCCGTCCGCACCCTTCATTCCACGAAGTCCTGGGTGTCCGTTTGGTCCTGGTGCTCCTGGTGGGCCTCCTGGGCAATATGAGCATAGCCCGGTGTCTTGTGGTTCTGGAGTAACATCCAAAGAATCGTGACCTGGCTTTCCGTCTTGTCCCGGAACTCCGTTTGGTCCTGGAGATCCTGGAGATCCCTTTGGTCCTGGTGGTCCGGCATGGCACTTGTTTTCAGCCGCAGATTGGCATTGGCAAGATCCTCCCGATGGTGCTGGTCCAGCTGGGGCTTGGGCTCCAAAATCGTGAGCTGGAGCAGCTCCAGTGTTGTAGCTTCCTCCAGTGTTACCAGAAGCAGCATAACCTCCCTCGGAGTATCCAGCTTCACGACGTCCACGTCTGTTAGCTGCACTATTAGTTCCGATGGTCACCAAATCTTTCCACATGTTGTCGGTCTCTTGCTGAAAAAAATCTTGAATATGTATTCAGGAATAGTTATTAATATTACTCTGAAGTTAGTGATTTCGGTGTCCAACTCTGTCCAGTATTCTTGAACATTATTGAAGATCTGGCCAAGAGCCAGGAGAGAGCACAAGAGGGCAATGCCCGACAACGAGGAAGCGATGAATGTAGCGGTATGCACTTGCATACTTGATGCTGAAAAATCGTGAATTAATATTTCAGAAAAAAACAAGGAAGTTATGGTTTTATGATCATCACTATTCTTCTTTTATACCATATTTTTTTAATCCATAACCAGTACTTGAACGCATCGGATAACGCTGATATGATAAACAGGAGGCGCGGAACTTGTTAGCGTATACAAGAAGCGGCGCATAGAAGATTGATGTTGTGATGGGAAACAACAAAAACAGATAATGAGAATAGAAACAAGTAGAGAGAAGTTGTCGGAAAAGCTTTGATTGATATGGCGTTGACAAGACAATAATATCAATAATAATTATTTTGCAGCTTCTCGATCAACGACTTTTCTTCGCACCATTGTTCAAATCGATGATTGAACTTTTGTTGCAACCAGGAGAGAAATTCGTCGATGCAAAAGTGAACATTCAAATATTACATTCAGAGAAATGAAAACGATGTACTTTTCAGGTCCAGCTCTACAAGACAATGCGTTTCATTTTGCGAACGCTGTTTGAGAAGAATAGTATTGATGTAAGTGAATGTTTGAACATAATCAGGATTTTTGTAGTTGCAATTAAATGTTAATCTGAGAAATTGGAACTACGTTTTAATTTTCTTATTTTTTCAGACAATCAGTGAAGCTGAAGGATGGCTCCTCGATGGTCTGATTCAACCACCGAAACTACTTTCTTCTGATGAAATCGTCAATATAGTTGATCGAATGGGTGATGAAATTGCACGTCACTTGGAAGGAAGTATCTCTGATATGCCAAAACATCGGAAGGCTGCTGTCGTGATGCTGGCCAACGACTTGATCCATGAAGATCTGAAGAGCAATAAAAAAGTCTGTAATCACATTGCGAAAAGTGGAATCCCGAGAATTCTATGTGAAGAGCTTTTGGCAATTGATTTCGATTGGAACATTGTCTCATCAGCTAAGAAAGAAGGGAAAATTGGAGTCAGTCAGGCAGAACACATTTCTAATTACAAGTTGTTCGTTTCAATTTTGACTTTTTTCACACGATACGGTACATCTGAATCCGGATGGATTGTTCTCTCGGAACTTGCTGCAATTGAGATTTTCACGGAAATGCCTGCTTTTACAGAACCCCCTAAAGAACTTTTCCTGAAACCAGAAACTGTAAAAACGTAAGTGTTTTGATTAATAGAAATTCAATATTAGGATTTTTCAGAAAAGGAACAACTGCTTATACTTACGCAAAAGCTCTCGATCTGGCTCTTCACTTCTGCGAGCAACTGTGCACAAAAACCAAATGGAAGAAGCAATCTCTGAAAGTTATTGCTTTTGTTCAACGTCTTGGTGAAGTTTTCCAACAACTGATGCGTGCTGAAGTACAATGCGATTGCCTTGAAACAGCTAAAGCTCTCGTATACGAAATTTCCATTAATGGTCAGTTTTAAAGATCAGTTGCCTTTTTATAAATGATATGTCAAATTATAGACGAGGCCCTTCTCGGGGTTATCAATGGTGATCAAGTGCTCAGACAGCTGAAACAAGCTGAAGAATCGAAAACAGTGAAATCAAACGCCCGTTGTAATTATGTCAACGTTAATCCTGATTTCGGAGCACCTCGTCAACTCTATTCCACACTTCAACCGGCATGATAGGCTTAGGAGTCTTATTTTTATTTTCAATTATTTTTTGTTGAAAAATTTTATTTAATCCATACACCCACTCATTTTCTTTCCTGTTTTTCTCGTTTATTTTGCGAAACGGTTGAATAAAATTGATTAAAATACTAATTAGAAACAAGGCAACACACACGACTCTAAGATCTCGATTCTTTTAATTTTAGTAATATTTGAAAAGCGCCAATTGTGGAAAAAAGACGTAGTAATAATCTGTTAGAGTCCTAATGTCTGGTTTTTTCGCAGAAGCAGGTCTTGTGAGTTCTTCACTAAGCCGTTTTGACGCTTACATTTCGATGATCTATTTTTCAGAGCAACCTGAGATAAAAAAATGTTCGTTTTTGTGGCCCATAAACTAGTTTTTCAGATGCATTTGAAGGAAGAGAAACACAAAAGATTACGATAAAATTGGGAAAAAAGGATGTGGATTAACTAATTGAATTTTCCAATTCTTTGGAGCGGTGCATGGAATAAGCAACAAGAAGTTCTTATTTGAATTTGTTTGGATCCAACTGGAGCTAACGAACAACTCGAAATGGTGCTCACATAATCACAATACCAGAGAGACACCGAAAACCTTCACAATCTGAAATCTCTATTCTGAAATTCAGCAGTGTGATTCTTCTTGAGTTCACAAAGAAACATGTCGCTCCTTCGATTACAAATTTCAATACCAATCATTTTCTGGGCTTTTGTTGCCTCTACTTTATCATGTTTGTGTAACTTCTCCAAAGATTTCTCCACTTTCAAAAACTTTATTGTAGGATTTTTAAATCAAAAAAAAGTTAAGAATTATAGAGACATGACAGAATGCTAGTGATTTTCGAAAAAGGAAACATATCGGATTTATCAAATGAAGAAGAAATGCTTTATCATTTTTGGTTGAAGACTGCGGTTGATTAGACAAAGAACTTGGCGAGCTGAAATTATCTGTTTGACTAATAAAACAAAAAATTTCGGTCTTCTTTCTTCAGATGAAATATTTGAAAAACTTACCTCAAGATGAACGATTTGATCGTTGTTGATCTCGATATAGTTGTTGATGTGCATGACGATCATTGCTTCTAATTCAAGTGTCGCATTCATGATCTTGAGTGCTGCCTCATAAGCAACATCCAGAAGCTTGATGGATTCCCCGTGAGGAAGATCTCTTCGGCTAAGTCTTGCATCCAATTCGCGGACAACAAAAGTGAGATTACTCTCAAAGTGAATCATGCTTTCATAGATACTGGCGATACGACGACGAACATGATTACGTTTTTCTTCGAACGGGCACAACTCCATTGGCATCTCCGGTGTTGACAATTTCTGAGTACAAATTGAATCAGAAATTGTCAATAACGCAAGTGAATGAGAAGAATGGTTTAAACGAATGAAAATTCAACGGAACGCCCACAGTTTCCAGATGTGTTGCAGGTGCTCTCTGAGGACATGAGGATGACACCATAAACAAGTGTCAAAAAATAAAAAAAGTAAGAGAGACATAGAGAGTTCACGAGTGACAGAAAAAATGAATTGAATTGTCCTTTTAATTTAAATCGAAAACGTACAAGTCTATTTTCAATTCACCTCATTTTTTGAATTCTTTTTGAAAACGAAAGAAAGATCGAAAGAAGGAAGGAGAAGGTTTGACTACTGTAGACTAATGAAGAACCAAAGAATTCCTTATTTTGTGCTTCAAAACACTATAAATCTTCAAGAAATTTAAGCGAAGAGAAGAGCAAGAGAATTCAAAACGAGGCTCCCTCAATTCAGAAGAGGCAGTCAAGGAGTAAAATAAAATTGATGTGGCAGTTTGTCTCGCTCAAAATTTATTATCGTCGAGAAAAATGGAATTCAGGAGGTGCACCATATTTCATGGTTATGCAAATCTTATGGTTTTTTATATTTTCATTGAATCATCTGAAAATCTATTCTTCACTGATCTACCAACTGTCCAGTACTGCATGTTCAAAGCAGCATATCTCGGATGCCTTGAAAGGTATCAAGAATTGTTCAACTAGTAAAATGTTTAGAATGCTTTGGTTAACATTTCTTTAATCGACCACTTTTTGATAGCTTCAAAGACAACCGAGATATACTGCTTTGAGCATACAGTACTGGGTGGGCCTTTATTCGCAAGACTTGATTTTCTAGGAAAATTGAATATTTGCAGGCCCAAGCTCATTTTGGAGTGAAGATACAAAGAGGTTGTCGACAAATAAAACGTTCAGAATTTAATTTTACCTAATAAATTAGTTGACCACTTTTTGATAGCTTTGAAGGCAACAGAGATGTGATACGTTAAAAATACAGTTATGAGTAGAACTTTGTTACAAGATGTCCGCTTTATATTCACAACATCATATCTCGGTTGCCTCGAAAGCTATCAAAACGTTTTCAACTAGTAAAATGTTTGAATTACTATGCGTAACATATTTTTAGTTGACTACTTTTTGATAGCATCAAAGGCAACCGAGATATACTGCTCTAAACATTAGATTGTACCTAAATTACACGATTTATTTCTTTAAGAGTTTATTCAAGATCTCTTGTTAATTTCAATACATCTCAAACTTGAAAAAAAGTTATACTCATTGAACTTGAAATCCAAATACTCCTCTGTTCCAGGAATCTGGAAAGTAATGCAATTCGGAGAGTCCACGTCTTTTATGGGTGGTGATCCGAGGCCCGCTGTGAATTCTTCGATAGTCAAATCGTTATGAAGCCAAATCCAAGCCTCCTTGAAGTTCGGAGACAAGAAAAGTTTCTGAAAATAGTAACAGTAAGGTTAGCAGATTCAGACGCACATACTTCCTTAACCCGAACCAAATCCACCACAGTAATCTCTTCAAGTTCGATGAAGAATTTCTCCGCGTGCAAAAAGTTATCGATTGGAAACAACGAAAAATAGCCATCATACCCATCAGCCCATAACTGTTTTGCAAGTTTCCACTGACTCATATCGGCGACTGCTTTGGCTTCTTTCTCCGCCTCCTCACCTTCTGCATAATCAAAACCATTAATCGAAATTTTTTCAAGGAATCCCGGTTGCACGTGGGACAGCACACGACGGATGATGCTCAATAGGGTCGCGAAGAATTCCAAATACTCAATGTGCAGTTTGTGGTCCATCAGGTCAAATATTTTTTTGAAGAGGATCTCTCCTTGTTCTGCATCCAAAAAGAGATCACACTTATTGAGACGAACCATCGGATTTCGAGCGAGTATTCCAAAGTGTTCAATTCCAATTTCACTTGGAAATTTGCCTTCGAAAGTCTTCTGGATTTTCACGACGTCGCCACTAATTTGATCCGTTGACGAGTAGATTGCATCGCATCCAGTGTCCGTTTCGGAATAAGAGTACTCAGGGTAACCACTGGGAGAACTAATAGATACTTCTGTTCCACCATATGATACACAGTTCAACTTTACATTCCAACTTTGGAGAGAAAAATGATGATCCACTATTTCTTTGAATCCTTTGCAAACTTTTCGGGATTGGATACTGGAAAAATAAAACTGATAAGAGTTTACAGGCCCACGTGCTCATGCAGTGTCCAAATAGCACGTGCACTCTAATGCTAAGAATATAATTTTTCTGGATGAAACTCAAATTATAAGTTTTTCGATTTTTTCAGAAGTCGTATTTCTTTCTGCTGGCCGCACCATGAATACCTGCAGGCGGCTTCTACACTTACAATTCCCACGGATTCAAATTCTTCAGAATATGCGAAGTGATCTCCATAGGAAGATCGGAAATCGATGGCCGGTGTGACTGGCAGTTTTCCATGGATCAAAGTTAGCGAAATGAATTATTCGGAAAATTTTAGTTTTTCCTTTTTAAAGAAACATTTACACACTTCAACCGGTCGTTCACGTGAAATTTTTTTTTCGTAGAAACAATGTTTTCCGAAACTTTTTCAAGACCATTTCTTGGGAATTTTTATTGCGGCATTAGTTTTCCTTGGAAAAAAAAATCGGAATTTTCCGAAAATTGCTGCAAACCAAAATTTGTTTCTTATAAGGAAATTTCCGGAAATTTCTATCAGATTTCAAAGAAAAAATTCAATTTCAAGCCTTCTAATGTGGGTTTGGAATTTTCTGTAAATTGGTGTTCTGAAAGCAGATGTTTCTGTGAGTGGATTGTGAGATTTGTAGCCCTCACTGGAGCCTGTTGGTCCTCCATCTGAAATAGAAGCCAGTGACTACTTAGAACTTTTTTAGAAGTAACCCATAGGGCTTCCGCGGCTCCACCCTTCTGGCTTAACGCAGAACGTGTGAGTTCGCTTGGAGCCCGTCAGTATCAAAACACTTTTTTTTACTCAGTTGATCATCTAAATTTTTTTGAGAACTATCAACGCTACAAGGCTTGCAAGGAACGATATTTTTGACGGCTAGCTTTAATTTCCAAACCCAGATTTTGAGAAAAAAACAAAAACCAAAGCCCAAATTTTGTAAGATTCTAAGCGTCTTTTTTTATAGAGCACTATCAGAACTACAAACCCGATTTCGATCTCTGAGCCCAGTTGTATCACAGAAACTCTGATCCTAGAGCCGAAGGTTGGGTAAATTTTTGGTTAAAAAGAGAGGAAATGGTCTGTGTTCCTTGAGCCATCCGACAAAGCTCGAAGATATCTTTTTAAAAAACTAAGGGGAAATTCCTGAGAACTTAGAAATGTTCTTTGGCAATTTTAGTAGCTTTTAATAAAAATAATTCTTTTTACAACACAAACAGAGTCACGAAGCAGCAGCAACGAGGACGAACGACCCGCCCGGAAACCGGAGAATGAAAAGTAAACGGGGACGAGAGGAAAACTTGAATGGGGAACACGATCATTTTCTGTAGCTACCGGAAAGTTTGAAGGGAGAACAGCTCCGGGTTGAAAAGGTGGGAAAAAGAAAAAAAACAAAACAAGAAAACGGTGATCTAACTGGAAGAGATTGTGGAGACAAGAGTCTTTAGGAAAACAAACAAAGATAAGGGTGACAATCGAAAATCAATTTAGATGTAGAAAAAATCAAAAGTATGATCGAAAAATCTAAAAACGTTAGAGAAAAAAAATATGGAAATAATTACATTTTTCAAAAAACGAATAAATATAGTGAGAGAACAGGAAAAAAAACTACTAGAGCAATAAGAAAAATGATAATTGTATTCAATGTGATATGATCTGGAAACTAAGATCATTGTGCTGCCGTTTAAAAATTCAGCTTGAAAGTGAACGAAAGTGAGCAATGAGGCGAGATATTTTTTTACAGATGGTGAAGCATGTAGACGACAAACTCGTAAGTTCCCATTGTGATGGCAGTGTTGGGTACGGTTCTCATTAGCTGAAATAAATTTATTTATGAAAGGAAGCTGATAACTTCTAAAAATATTCACCTGTACTGATAAGCCACGGTACATTGCTCGGTGCCCTTCTTTATACAGCTGATAAAGTGTTTTGAAGAACCCACGAGATGCTCCGGTCTCTTCGCGGAGTCGTGTCCGAACCACCTCATGGGGATAGGCGACAACACAGGCAATGAACTTTGCCGATCCACCAGCCACCATGAAATTCAGGAAGTCCATTTTCCTCTTGTCCATTTCATTGGCTTCACTCAAAAGCATCCCACGGAAATATTCATATATACAGAATTGGATCATTGTTTCTGAGACACCGGCATACGAAGCAGTTACGCCCTGAAGATTATTATTGAACACAAGCGAAAGGAGAACAAGGTTCTTGACGAACAGGAAGGAAAAGGAACATAAACATTAATTTTGAAACTAACTTTATAAAATCCTTTGAACCCTTCTCGTTTGTAAACCCTCTTTATCATCTGCCAAATGCCAATATGACCTTGATGGAGTTGAAGACGTGTCTTCACCAACCAAATCGGATTCACAGCTGAAGCAGCTACAAATCCTGCAGATCCAGCAGATACCATGTGCACGATTGCTGAGTTTGGAATCAAGACTTCTGAATCATTCCAGAACCGTTTCGATGTTGAATACGTGTAGAAGTAAACAGCTCTAAAGTTGACAGTTATTGAAAATTGAATAAAAATGCTTACTTGGAAGGCGCTACTCCAATCAAATTCGGTATCAGGCCTTTGTACAATGCTCCAACGCCTTCTGTTTTTATGACCTGTCTGAAAATGTTTTTTCTTTACAATTCTGAATTATTTTCTCTTTGCAACTCACCCAATATATCTGAAAACAATAGTTCCGCGTCTTGGAGGAGATTGTGATGGTGTTGAGCTGGTGGAGAGATTTCTGACACAGTATTGAACTAGGGAGGTGGTCGCAGGATTGGAAACTGAATATTGAAGGATGTTCAATAGGCTTGAAAATAAACTGATATCAGTACTTGCAAAAGCTAGATGGTTAGGAAGCATGGGGATATAAATAGTAATAATAACAAGCAGGATAACGAAAACAATTATTACATTGATTAAAGATATTTGATTTGGAGAAGGCCGTGAAGCCTCCACCATGGAGAATCCTTTCCAATGCGAACTGTCCACCACGGAAATTAGAGCCTGAAAATAATAAATTATTTTGAAGCAAATGCCACAGTTCATAGGTTTTGAATGTTTTCACAGAAATTGTTAGGTGACATTAAATGGCACGATCCCTAATGCGATCCCGTACCGTCAAAAATAATTATTGAAATCTTTCCATATTCCGATATAAGTATATTCAAAAAAAATACGAACCGAAACCATTTCTCTGAGAAACGACGGATTTGAAGAATCCACTGGATTTGGTAGATGACGATGATGGTGATGACTTGGTAGAAGAATTATTTCCAGAAGAGGTACTTGGCCCAGATTGTGTGTCGAGCCCTCGTGACGATTGCATTCGGGTCTTCACAACCTCCAATGGGCATGTGATCGCGGTACCGGCAGTTCCTCCAACGGCTCCGCCGATGAAGTGAATTGCTGCCTCTCGATCCATAAACATATTTTTCTTTTATGTTTACCCTCCAGTTTTCAGTCGTTTTGTAATCGCTTCCGATTCCACAGTGTGACCACGATGATAGATTTGGTAATGTCGACGAGAAACGAAGGAAATCGATGAGCAGAATCGTGTCGCCGGATGGTGACAATGTGGCGGGGTGTTGTGGCGCAGGTGTGGTGAGCAGTTCGAATGGCGACTCTTGAAAAATAAAAATTGATTCTTAAAAAATTGCTTAGCAGTATTCCGATAATAAATATGAAGAATCTGAACAAAACGTTGATGATTTTTAAGGAAGAAAAATGCAAACAATTTCGATATATTTTTCGACATAGCAAGACTAGCATATTTTTGAATAGCAACTGTAAAATTCAAGCTTGAATATCCCTTATTGAAAATGACATTAAAAGGGGATGCCAGGATTTCAGACTTGAAATATTCGAGAACCCGCCTTTCAAATTAGGGGAATATTCCCGAGAATGGGTTCGGTGTAGAAATATAGAAGGCTTTTAGACGGATTATCTCCAAACTGATGAATTCAGAACCTTTCTCTAATATTTATTAGATGATTCAGAACTATTTTAACCTTTATAAAAGACATTTTTCTTTTTATCACAGATCACACAACAATCATGTGAAATATGGATAATTAAATAAAATAAAAATAGAGAAGAACACAGTGAAGAAGCAGCAACAGCAGTCCCTCTCACTTTTTGCAGAGAGAAGAAAGACGTGTTGTACTCATGTGATGATAACGAGATGGTGATTGTGTGGTGTGGGGTGGTGACGGAACGAAAACAATCGAGGAAGAAATAAAAGAGGTGGAGACCAAACTTTCAAAATGAAAAAAGAAAACTAATAAAAACTTTGTTAGTCTATATTTCAACTTCACAGAATTCCACCACATGCAGTGACAGCTATGAAATTCGCATCATGACCTCTGAAACTATCGTGTCCGATGAAAATCTTCACGTTTGTTTAGCAAGGGCAAGAAAAATCCGCTAGTAACAATTTTGTTCTGATTGTCTATACTCTTTTTGAATCGTATTCGAAATTCGTTCGAAACTGATTTCACGTGATTCGCATCTTTTATTAAATTTTCCTCCGTGCCAACCTTTTCGGAACAAACTCGTGACATTTTTAAGAATTCTACTTGCTCTTTTCTTCTTAAAACAGAAAATGATAAAGATAACCCTTTGACAGCCAATAAAATTAAGATGACCGCCCGTAAGCATTGCGCTTTTGCCTACTTCGAGGAAGGCTACGATCAAAGAACGTCCAATTCGGCCGAGGGAAACACGTCGAGTGCGACTTCGGTGGGAGGAAAGCAACGTGGGTTAGTAGCAAGTTCTGCTAAACTAAACACTCGTTTCAAATGAACTACGATCAGATGCTATTGCTTCGTAGAGCAATGGCACCTAAGAGAGGAGTGAAAAAAGAAGACAAGTGGCCAGATTGCTCTGACGGAAGATGAGAGAACGCGTCTGAAATGTTGCCAAAGCTGTCACCTATGTTCTGTGGATTTATTATCGAAAATTTTGATATTTAAAGAAAATATATGTTTCGGGTTAAGACTTTTTCTAACAGTACTTATGCTTCAATAGAAAGTTGTCAGCAAAACATTCTTAAACTTGAATTCTGTTTTGAATAATCAAACGCCAATGACAGCATGTGGGGTTGTACGTTTTTCCAGCAAGAGGTCATGTTAACTTTAACAAAAAACAAACTGGCGAAAAGAGAGACGATGATAAACATCAATCGCTTCCTGGTGTTTTGCTCTGACAGAATGATTGGCAGATGATGCTATTAATCAAGTTTAGATTCTCTTAAACTTCTAGATTTCGACCTAAAAAACAAAAAAGAGAATTGAAAAAAATTTCTAAACCATTCTTGAGGAATCATCTCTAGAGGCAGACATAAAGTATTTTGTTTTATCCTCAACTTTTTCAATAGGTCAACACCATGGCGCGTGTTCTTGTGTTTCTCCAACAAGTAAAAAGAACGTCTGTGGTGGGTAAAAACGATAGGACATGTGACTGTGGAAATGACTAACTGAATGAAGAAGAGAATGGCGACAATGTTGACGGAGATCGGTGGGTCATTGAGAGTTGAAGAGGAGCAGAGACACAGACAAAAACGAACTGCAATTGATAAAAAGAGGACAAATCGGGCATTAACTTATCATTTCAACTTTTTCCGATGGAAAATAGACATATTCTTTTTTGGGTTGAAATTCACGGCACTTAACCTAAACCATTCAGTTCTTATAATGAAACTACATCATCTCGTGATAAAATGACTGACATGTCAAATCTTCGAAAACAGGCTCTTAGACAGTTGTAGCTGTTCTATACATAGAAATGGTCGCACGTGATCAGCAACTGAGAGGGTCTTGAAAAATGATTTAATCTCTGTTTTCGATGTAAGCTAATAATAAAATGAGATCTGATAGAATATTGAGAGGCTTTCAATTCATCAATTCTAGCTCAGATTGTTTTAGGATCGAAGTTTCTATTCTACTCTAGGAAATGCTGATGGAAACGCGTGCGCCTAAAATCCACCAATCAGTCTTCAGAAACCGTTAGGTACAAAGTCTTCATTAAAGTGATCTTTGTAATAGATAAACGAAAATTATATCTCATTTAAGGGTCCTATCGTGGACGCAGAAAGATAACTTGAACAATAAGAAAGAGTTTTCCTAGGAATTTCCGATTCCAAAAATCTATTAGGATTAAAAGGAAATTGTGCCTTAAAATGCTTCTCAAAAATTACAAGACAACAAAAAAGCGGCCACGAATGATGATTCCTATCCGTTTGTCTCTCCTTCTTCCGTCTATTTCACGTGTTTACCACATGCTTTCTAAAACTTTTCTCCGAACTTGGTTCGATAAAGGAAATGAAGTATGAGGGACAGAGTATGTTCACAAGGAATGCACTTACTATCAAGAAACAAAATAAATGAAAAAGAAACTGTAAACTACAAATATTGAAAGAAAAAATATGTTTTTTGAAAAATCGGGCAAAAAATATTCCGCGGCGCGGAGAAGTAGGCGGAGCTTGTGATTTTACGAGAGTAGCAGGGGCGCCGCGCACTTTTCCTCAACTTTTTCTGCAGACTATGGCGACTTCAATTATTCTAAAAATCATGATAAACGTTTCATTCAACAAGAAAACCAACGAAAAAATATCACATTCAAAGCAAGGCACGGCTCAGAGACCAGCTGTTACGAAGAAAAACAAAATCAAAAATGGATTAAAACAATATTTTTGAATAGTTCAGTAAAAAATTACCCGTATTTTCATATTAAAATCCTCGAAAACATGAATCATCATCAAAAAGTTCTATCAAACGAGAATAAATATGAAGGAAAATTTGGAAATGGAACCTGGAAAAAATGACTAAGAGTTTCGAAATATCACAGGTATTGAGAAAAAATTGCATGATCATGCATGAGAAATGTTGATAACAATGGGAAGAAACACCAAGAGAAAACCCTGAGGCACCGAATAAGATAAAATATGACAATTTGAAATCTAAGACTACGAGGTTCATGAAGAATCCTGATCTTCGTCGCCAGCTCCAACGTGTACTTCGATTTTTTCGTTCCCAACCGAAATGTTAAGATCAGAAGAGTCGTTGATTGACACTCCACTGTCGTCAGATAGAATATTCAAAATCGAATCCTTTGTCGCCTGAGATTGAGCTTGTTGTTGTCTACGACGATTATCTGCTCCTGGGAAACACATTTCCAGAAGGCGTCGGTATTCTTCTCGAAGCTCCGCTCTGAAACAATGATGATTCTATACCAAACAATTATGAAGTCGAGCATCAGCTCAGAGTGACAAGACATTTTCAAAAACTTCGTACAGGAACTTACGCGAAATCATGCGGCTGAAGTTTAGGCTCTCCATGAACTTCTTTAATATGGGTTGATGCAAGATATCGCCTAGTAAAACTGGCTCCACATTTAGGACAACAATACTGCTTCTTTGATGCATGAAGACGTGCATGACGAGACAAATGATTCAGAAGATTAGCATATTGACCATGCCTTGAAATACTTTTCTTGCACAACTGACACTGATAGAGCTCTCCAAATGGTTCCTCTACTTTGGTCTTTTTAGATCTCGGCTCCTGGAAGTTCGTCTAAATTAGGTATAGAAACAAGTTTTCAAATCATCTACCACTTACCCGATCAAAGAGTTCCAATGCTTGGCTAAGAGTGAGATCTTCTAAATCCTCATCAACATCTAATGACATATCAGGATCTTCATTTCCTTCATCACTTGGCTCTTCTTTCACACTTATATCCTCGTATTTTTGATTCTCTTGTGGAGCACGATGTGGAAGGATCGGAGATACTGGGACGAACGGCCTTTTCAAATGTGACTGAAAAACGATAATATTGATTTTTGTTCTACGGTATAATGCTTCGGGGGAAATGAATTTTTTACTAAATGTTCATTTCTGAAATTTGATGGTCTCCGTTTTACAAGGAAGAACCTCACCTTAGCATCAGAATTCCCATTCTTGATTGGTGTAGAGCAAAGGAATTCCCGTTTTGGCGATGAAAGGGATGGAACGACAATTGCAGCAGTTGTTATTGTTGTATAGTTTGGTGATGATGCAGCCATTGAAGATATTGACTGTGCTCTGGGAGGTGTTGATGGTGTGGTTGGCGATGTTGTAGATGACGTCACAGCGGATGTTGTTAGGCTTGTCGACGTTTTCTCACACGTTGGACAAAGGTTTTCGATAGATTCACCAATCGATAGTTGGCGATGTCCATGGGCAAACTGAAAGAAGGGTTATGGTTTTGATGTTTTACAGAATGTTTGGCACCGTAATTAAGTACGACTACTATTTTTGGATTGGGAAATTCTTTCCACAGTTAAAGGGAGATGTTACTCATCATGACTTTGTTTGATAAAAATTCACTTTTTTAGGTTTTTTTAAAATTCCGATTTCCTTGTTCCTTTAGAAAATAAGTATAAACCCACCAATAATTGCACCACATTTTGGAGCATTTTATCATCTTTCAAGTTGAGTAGGACATACATTTTGTGTCCTTGTGTCTGAAAATATAACGAATATTCAGAAGGATTCATATTTGGAGATATAAGGCGTAACTACGAAAAATAGTTTAAATATTTTCAAAAAACAGTAATTATATAGGAAGTATGTTCAGTACTGTATAAGTTTTTAAATTATGATTAGCAAAATTTCGGATAGTTAGAGAAAACTCTTGCTCAGAAGCGATGTATCCTAAACTACAGTAATCCTATTTGAAATGGTAGCTCTAGATATTTCTAATGAAGGCCATTGAAAACAGAAAAGTATTGATGAAAAAGGACTATTGCGCCTTGGGGTGGTGGTAAAAATTTAGTTGGGCTGTGAAATTGGGAGGAGAGAACTGAATGATAAGAAGATAGTGTATGGGTAGAGGAGAGACAGAAAATCAGAGACACCCCCACACCCTTCGGGGCGAAATGAAGATGATGATGATGGGAAGAAGAAGAAGGAGAAGAAGAAGAATGAAAAGAAGGAAAAGCAGAAGAAAGAAGAAGAGATAGGGTGAAATGGATTGAAATGATTTGCAATCGTAACTGTGACCTCTTGGTGTCTCTGTCTCCTTTGAGACCCAGAGAGAAAGAAGGCGCACCACGGCCTCCCTGTCCGACTTCATCATCACTTTGCAAATATCGTCAGAGGGTGTCTCTCGTGCCCTCCACTCCTCGTTGTGCTATCTTTTCTCGTTCCCTTCTCCTGTACTACACCCAAATGATCGCGCCACGTTGTGAAGGTGAGAGATCACAACAATCAAAGAGATTCAGAAAAGGGAGAGAGTGAAAAGGAGAAAAAGAGATTCGTTTCGCCCCGGTCGGGAGTAGGTAGAAGGCCAAAGGGAAGAAAGAGGAATGAAGAGGCAGAAGTAAACATCATTTTAGGGACAGAGGAAAAATGAAAGACACCGGTAAAACTTAAAAAAAGTAGGCGAAAGGTGGTATACATTTTATGACCTACTTTTCTGAAATACTAATGGCTGAAATTATTTAGAGATTGATGGGGTTACGAAATGGAAGACACAAACGAGATCTTCCGGCTTACAGTACGTGTTTGGCCATAGGATACCTATCATCAAGACAATTTTATCAACTTCAAAGCACAATACTGTTTCATACTGATTGAATGGTATTTTCAATAAAAAACATTCTCATAGTCAACCATATGTTTCGTTCGGGGTTAGTTAGTTTGTATCAAAATTGAAAAACTTTATCATTTACAAAGCAGCGGTTTTCCAGATACGGCTAGTTTATTTTATTCAGATTCTCTTGACTTCTAAATCAGTTTTAATCCAAAGTAGTTCTTATATTTTTTGTTCCAGAGGATTTTCGATCTCTTTGAAAAAGGTGATCATTCATTATTCCCCCCATTTCCACTCTTCCACAAATTTTGAAACATGGGTATACTGTACCCCAATTACCTCTCTCTCTCTCTCTTTTTCAAGTCTCTCAACCAAAAAAACGTCATGACAAATTGCGGTTGAGGGACTCTATGTTGCCTGTACATAAATGTATGGCGACGCCACACGAGAATCAATTTGGCGAATCTCGCCTCTACTACAGGTGTCTCTCGAAATAGACAATAAGAGAGTAAAAGGGGTCGAGAAAAAAACCTACAAAGCGATTTTTCGGTACCAGAGAGAGGAGGAGAGTGTGGCGCAATCGCCACGCAGGTGTGATTCGATTAAAGGGGGCATGAACAAAAAAAAAACGTAGAAAGAGAAAAAGTAGGGGAATGTAGAATTTGTAAGTTTTGGTTTGGAGGAGAGTAGGGTTGAAGGACACTTTGTGAAAAAGTGTAAAATGAAATTGAAAATGAGTTATGGTTTTTCAAAGTGACAAAATAAAGAGCTAGAAATGAATTATGTGATGAAACCTACGTAAGACTCTATATAGATTCTAATTCGACTGCACTAAGCAACAAAGGTTCAAATTTAGTTTTTCCGAAATCTAAAGTTCAGAAACTTTGAATTCGTAAGCTGCTACTTACAAACAATGAACACCTACTGATTGTCTCGAAATAATGCAGAACTAATCATGAATAGCAGTAATATTGTTTGAGCTTAAAGTTGATGAGCTCAGCAAAATTTCTTGAAACAAATCGTGTTGAAATTCTAAAACAACTCAAAACAAAATAGCGCTCTTCTCATCTCATCCTCATATACACCACTACTATCCAATTATCTTTTTTTCCGTTTCTTCTTTTTATTTTTCGTCCTCTCTAATTCTCTTATATTGTAAGAAGCTTTAATGTTTGAGTATCTTCAAGACTATAAGCCTATCTTCTTCTCATTTTTTTTCTTCGCCAATAGAATGAATCTATTTAGTGGGTCCTATGTAACGAGTGTAGAAAAGAAAAATGAGCGAGAAATGAGCAAAAAAGGAGAAAAATGCCGTCAGGGTGGGTGAAGTGTGGGAAAGTCGGGCGACAGAAAAAACTGAAAAAGAGGCATTTTGGGTGAAGATCTTGGGTGTAAACAAGAAGAAAAGAAAAGATTTTCAGGATTTTCAAGTTTCAAGTGGTTTGAAGACTGAACCTCCACTTTCTGTAATGGGGTCATAAGAGCCGTTCACCAGATTTAGTATAAATCAAGGGTTACGGTAGCAACTAATCCTGGGTAAAAACTATTTAATAGCAGGTGGGGGTTCTGTCAGAATTAATGACGATTCTAGACACCTAAAAATCTCAAGTATGAACTGTCCGTTTCTCTTGTTTAGCAACTTCCTTCATCTGAGTTTCTTGAACGGGTGTTAGTCAGTAAGAACTACCTATCCTTGAGCTTCTTCCCCATGGAGGCAGTCATCGGAACAGACAGAAGCTTCGTACGAAGACTGTCTTCATTTAGTTTTTCTGCTCAACAGAGCAGTTTCATCGCTATGCTTCAAACCACCAAGCTACAGTATTCCTATGCAAAACTGGTGTAGGATTGTGGGTTCACAAGTCGGTGACCATAAAATATGAGAATATAGAACATTTTGAAAAAGTAGAGGGGAAAACTGTGTGTGTGGGGGGAGGCAGGCGAATGGAAGGGCGCGCCCGACCCGACACCATACTGTCTCTGTGTTTGTGTTATGACACAACAGTGTCCGATCCATCCACACACAGACAATACAGGGTAGGCAGAGGTAGGAAAAGAACGGAAATAGTATTGAAGAACTGATAGACATCCAGACAATGACAATGGAATGGGCAAGGGGGAAAACGAAGAAAAGGAGAATATGAGAAGAGTGGCGACGGGAGGGAAAAGAGGGCGCGGGTGTCTCCCTTAGTCTCTCGTACTCTCCTGATTTTTAATACTATTTGTGTATTGGAGTCTGCGGGAAAGGCTCCCGCACACATCTTTCACATAGAGGAGACGCACTCACTCTAGGACGAATACCTCGTCGCCGACGCCGCAAAAATCATTTGGCGACACCGGCGCCCCAAACACTGTGCGGACGAAAAATCGCGGAAAAATATTTATAAAAGTATGGGGAGATGGTGAAGGGATTGACTACCTGAGAACGAGGAAAACGTGATTGTGAAAAAGAGTCAGAAGAAATCAGGATTCTTTGGGATTGGGGATTGAGATCAAAAAAGACGTTCATTGAACAATTGGTCTTTCCTAATTAAAAATATGTGGTTTCTTGTTGGTGGGGTCAAGATCGATTGGAAAAGAACAGTTGTATTGAGCATTCAGAGAGAATCAACTTATTCAATTTTATATGCAACCCTCAAAATTATTATAATCTTGGTGGCAAAGAAAAACGTTCAACGCACCAACACAGTCTCAGAACAGTATACACATGTTTCTGTTCAAGATTAGGTCCGACCGTGTCTAAGCTATAGTAGGGTTGCTGTAAAAGCAGCAAAATGGGTGTTCGTGGTTTCCAAAAAAAAAGCGAAATTGGCCAAATCTGATAGAATTCGAATGATCTCGTGGTATGATTCTCGCTTTGGGGTCCCGGGTTCGAACACAGGTTCGGCCCGTTCTTTTCTTGGTTTTCCTCTACAAATGCTTGTAAAACCCATAGTAGACTTTGGTTAATGACTGAGGATTATTAAGAGGTTTTTCGAGAGCTGTGGATATAAGAGATGTTCTTGCAAAGGGAAGGAATCATGATGGATATATGAAAAAAGATGGGATTTTGAGATTAGAGAGGATACTGAAGTCTAGATTCTTAGAAATGACTGTCTATTTTGCCTTCAATGATAATGAAGATCGAGCCTACCTGCAACACATGGAGATGTAGACGATATCCATCGTCATTCATCCGTGATTCTCGAAAAAAGAAGGCGTGGTGGGAGTTGGAAAAAAAAGAAAAAAGAAGAGGTGAGGTGGTCTCGCTCTCCTCCTCCTTTGGCGTTGGGTGTGTGTCTCCTGTGTGCATGCGTTGGTGTGTGGTGAGACACACGGCGCCGAGGAGCACACGGAGCAGGACGCGAAAAAGAAGAAGAGAAGAGGCAGGAAGAAGAAGAGCCTCCATACGTGTGCCTCTGGGCTCTCGGCGCCAAAGCTCCTGAGCCAGAAAAGGACTTTTCATTTTGGTGGGAGAGAAGGGATAAAGGAAAAAAGGAAAGTTAGGTCAGACATCATCATGGTGGGAAACTCTTTTTGGCGACAACAATGAGATAACACTTGAGTCAGTTTGAAGAGAAAGTAAAAGGAATAGATCTTTTGGCAGTTATGAAAAATGTTTTTTAGGGAAACGGAAAGGAACGGTTTTTTGCCAATACATCAATGTTATTTCAGTTGGGGGATCAATAATTCTAATACTTCACTGAATATCAGAACCCCGAAACCTAGGCTCATCAATGAAAAAGTGCAGATTTCAAGCTACTGCTGCTGTGGTAGTGCACCAGACTGGTATTCTGGCGGCGTGGGTTCGTTTCCCATCCGGTGTCAAAGATTTTTTCTATACTCTTTTTTGAAGCTAATGTACAATAACATCATTTCTGGTCAAATAAGAAGGAGATTTCCAGTACCTTCATGTATAAAAAGGCGAAGGGATTCCCACCACAAAAATCTCATTGATTTCAAGTTGCAGTATATTTGATAATCTCACTTTTTGAAAGCAAATGTCAATTCAAAGAATTGAAACTCTTTGGAGTCTGTTTATTGTAAGTTTCCCAAAGTTAAGCACAAGCTAGGGAGGAATCTCTCGGACGGATGCTCAGAATCTGTTACCCTATGCCGGAGATGCGCGGAATTCCTACCATTTTCCGCTTTCTCAAAATGTTCTTCCGTGCATTTCTGTATTCCAAACTTCCCTGTTTCAGAATATGAAGTACAATTCAGATGCAGTGATTCTCCTGAGAAAAACTTTCTTAAGAACAAAAAAAATCTTTTCTCTGAATAAATTCCTTCTTTCCGTCCCTCCTCGTTTCCTAAAAACAGTGCCACCCTATTGTTAGTCACCACTCTTCATCATCATCATCACAAAAGGTGCTCCCATGTTTTTATTATTTTTATGATGCTTCTTTCTTTTTCATCTCTTTTGGTGTCTATGACTAGGTGGCACAACAAAAAACTAGAGGAAAACGAGAGAAAACTTTTTCAAGGGGCGAAAAAAAAAGAACGAGAGGTGGGCGCCTACAACGAAGGAATACTAAAAAGGGGGGCAAACATTGCGACCTAACGGGGCGACACTGCACCAAATGTTTCTTTTTTCTCATCTCGTTCTGAAAGAAGTGTTTCGTGAAATATTTCTGTTCGTTTTTCAAACCTTTCTCCTTATTTCGACACATCTCAAGGAGACGATACAAATTTGTCAAAAATCAGGAGATGGTTAAAGAATTGGGGAAAAGGCAATGAACATTTTTATGAGAACAATTTGAAATGCTATTGGACCATCGTTAACAATGTACTGTAATTTGAAGATACGGAGTGAAAACTGGACTGATCTTCAAATGGGTTTTGAGAGAATGACCAGAAAATGTTTCTGTTCATCTATTGGAGTCAAAAATACCTACCATTTTAATGAACTACTTCAAAAACACACATTTTCAAAAATTCATTTCTGCAACTAGATTTATAACATTTTTCCCAAATGATATTCAAGTTCCTAATCTGGCACGTTCAATTTGAAACTTTTTATAAGGAACATTGTAGACATTCCGAATCATTTTCAGATTTTCCCGTTTCTCTCTTCAGACCTCTCATCTAGCTACGATTAATTAGGTCATCTTGTCACTCTATCATCGAAACATATTCATTTCAACAAGGACACTTTGCAAGAAAAAACCAAACCAAAAGAAAGAAAGAAGAAAAACGAAGAAAAATGAAAAAAAGAAGAAACGAGTGGTGGAGAACCCTATCTAAATCTCTTCCACTCTCATTCTATTTCTCATTTCTTTTGGTCTTCTACCTGATGCCATCAATTTGTAAGACGCGGGCGGCTGGTGGCGCCCTCGGCGCTCCACCAATTCTTACACATTGGAGCTACTTCTTTTCAATTGGAACAGATTGAAGGGGTGGATTGAGTAGGTGGATGTACTTTGGAAGTGTTTTTGGATGAGATTTTCTGAGTTCAAATATTCGGAAATAGAAAACTTCAGGTTCAGCTTTGTTGATCAGAGTATGATATTGATCATAATTTCTGAACTTCAGAAAACGGATGCCATGCCTTCCTGTTACATCTTTCTGGGTACTTTTTTGATGCGCTAAAATCGGTCTGATGTAAAAAAAACTCGAATTCAGAAGAGAAACTGCGTAAACGGTGTGTTTGGTCACATTTTATTAAAGAAAATAAATTAATTCAACGTGAAGACACTTCCAATAATCTAGATTCCACGTGAGTCCACGTTTCCAAAAAGTGGTCCTAGGGATAGAATCAATTCAGTACCGCTGTCAAAGCAAATCAGTGATTTTGAATCGGAACAATGCCACGTACCAAAGTTTTCTTCGACATCACTATCGGAGGCAAGAAGGCCGGACGAATCGTAATGGAGGTATGTTATATCCTGGAGGAATTTAGAGCTGTTCGTAGTTTTGATTCTTTCAGTTGTACAATGACATCGTACCAAAAACCGCTGAAAACTTCCGTGCTCTTTGTACTGGAGAGAAAGGAACTGGAACTTCAGGAAAGAAATTGCATTTCAAAGGATCACAATTCCATCGTATTATTCCACAATTCATGATCCAAGGTGGTGACTTTACGAAAGGAAATGGAACAGGAGGAGAATCAATTTATGGAGAGACGTTTCCAGATGAGAATTTCAAGGAGAAGCATACCGGACCTGGAGTTTTGTCTATGGTGGGTAGAGATTTTTAAATGTGGAGTTGTTGATTGAAATTGATAGATAGTCGATATCTTATTTCCAAACCTGAGCATCTGAAAGATTCAAATGTTGTATCTGAAAAAAAGATTTTCATTAAAACCCGTTTACATGAATACAACTTTATATTCAGGCCAACTGCGGAAGAAACACGAATGGTTCTCAATTCTTCTTGTGCACTGTTAAAACCGAATGGCTTGACGGAAAACATGTTGTCTTTGGAAAAGTGATTGAAGGAATGGATGTGGTGAAAGCTGTGGAGAAGAAAGGATCAGAGGATGGTACTCCATCGGCTCCATGTCTCATTTCCGATTGTGGAGAGCTCAAATAAGCACTAATCGAATGGAACAAAAACTTCGAGAAAATGTTCTCCCAATACTTTAAATGAATTATTGTAATTTAGGGATCTTACTTGTTTGGCTCCTTAGCATATACGAAATAAAAAGTCAGAAGACAGATGATACGATTCCCCATTTACTATACAAACTTCTGTAATTTTCCATAGAAGATAACTTTGAAACACAATGACCCGTGTACTAACATTCAATCAAATTTTCGATAAGAAGACTTTCAGGAAGGATTTGTCTGAAACTTTTGGGCTATATGTGACTCAATGAGCTCTACCGAATGAGCCTTAACTCGAGTCAATCGGACCACTCTCCCACTTGTGAGCCATAGAAATGTGCTCTAATTTTGGTTATAGGACCACAGTTTCCGGCCTATATCTGGGCTCAGGAACCGAATTCGGTCTTCAAAAACATATGTGGTTGCAGCCCTGATGGTACTCTATGAGAAGGAAAATGAATTAGAAAATCTTTAGTTCAAAAATTTGCCAGTTCAAGGAGAAAACTGAAATTTAGTGAAAAACTGGACAAAAAATAAAACTAAATCGCTCTTACGTTACCATTTGGAACCGGACAACTTGGGTTCAGATGGAATTTTTACGCTGGTTTCAAAAATGATAATCATTCATCCGATTTCTGATGTTTCGGGGTTCACGTCTGAGGACCCATTTCAGAAATGAGAAAAATTATATAGTTAAATGAAGACGTGGTGGCCTTTCTGATTTTCTTTTTTCTATTGCACCGCAGGTCCCCAACGCATTCTAGTGTTATTTGAAAAACTCTTTATATTTTTTGTTTGAACTACCTTCTTCCTCAATCCTCTGTTTTTTTCTGTAACTAGGCTATTCAAATTATGCTCACCTCATTCTTCACTTTATCTAATTTCTTTACGTTGAATTAATAATGAAACAGTATTTTTATCGTGAATATTTCAGACGTCCATCGTATGTCAATCATTCCAGGGAAAATGTTTCTTTTAGTCCACCTTGATCGACATCGGGATCGAATGGGCGAAATATTGAATCGATTGGTGGGTTCAATTTTTCAAATTCATTCAATTATCTATAAATATTTAGGTTTCTGACTTTGGAGTTCCTGTATCGATCTGTGATGATATTCAAAAGTTCTGTCCAAAATGCTCAGGTTCTCCTGGATCTGAATCAGATAGCTCTACAATATCCACTACTGTATCAATCCAGAGTTTCGAACATAATCATGATGATCACTCAAAATTATCGGACAATCACCAAAAAAGTCTTCCAAAAGTTTTCCCACAAAATGTTCCAAAAGTATTTCCTCAAAGTATTCCGAAAACGTTACCGGCTGTACAAAAAGCATCAGTCAGCTCGGTTCCAATAAAACCAGTATTGGCAACACCACCACCAACTGCAAGGCCTACTCAAGCTCTTACTAAAGTTCTACCATTACCACCAAAAAACATGGCGATTCCTCTCCGAGTTGCACCAGCTACTCAAACGGCAAAAGTAGTGATTGCTCCTCCAAAAGCAACGACAAATGGAAATCATCATCCACCTCAACAATCATCAACACAGCATCATCAACAAACAACTCAAATGATGGTTGTGAAGAGGAAAGAATCACCAATAAATGCGACTCCAGAAGTGAAGAAAGCCGAAATTGACCCACCAGTGAAAATGATCCATGATGAGATCCTACTTAATGATGATGATGATTTGGGAGATCAAAGTGATATAATTCAATTCAATGGTTCAGGAGGAAGCAGTGATGACGGTGCATCTAATTCAAGTAATATTTATGATGTGGACGATGATGATGATATGGTGAGTTTATCTTTTTGTTTCTGTTTCAAATTATCAATCAACCGAATTTCAAAACGTTTTAATTTCAGAAAGAAGCTTGGAATCCAGACTTTCTCACCAATTTCATAACATCTCAACCGGATATTTTCAGTGCCACTACTCAAGAATCAGCACGTTCCTCTCTTTCAGTTTTTATATTTCAAAAATATCAATTTTTCAGACTCGTTTGCAGCAATCGAAAACTACTCAAATGAGCACTGGTAAACGGGTTGTTCCTCCGATGTGTAAGTAGAAAATGAGATAATTTTTAATTGAATTCCAAATGTTTTTCAGTGACAGTGAACGGAAAAACGAGGCGTGGAAGAATCGTATATTCTCTAACCCCCACAACACCAACTCCTGAAACCTTACTGACGGAAGAGGAATTCTTGAGATGTGAAAAGGAGAAGCTGAAGAAGAAGAAAGTGAAAGATTTAGCCGAAGAATTATTTGAATTCCATAGAATCGTGGTGGTCGAAAAGTGTCAAGCAGTGATCGAAATGTATTGTAAGAAGCTGACATCTGACTTTTGGAACAGCAAGGTGAGAGGCAGATTAATTTTATTTGTCACAAAATAATCATGCTTTCAGATTCAACCGGACCTCTACCTGCGAACTATGGAATGTTTCTTCAATATGCTTCACCATGCATCAATGTCATGCCTTCCAGGAGAAAGAGAACCAGTTTGCCAACTTGAGTTCGTTCTACAAAAGGTTCAGGAAATCCTGAACAACAACGGATTCACGATGAATCAGGTTGGAAATCGAATGTGGATGGAAGAAAAAGAAAAAATAAGAACTTATCCAGTGAGTTTAATAATAACCAGATTCATTTACATGAAAAATGTTTGCAGTACATCAAAAAGAGTTCGTTGTCCTACATCATCACCTTCCTACTCGATCTCATTTGATTTTGATCCTCTTGTGTTGTATGTGAAAATAAATTTTTATTTGCTCAATTAACCTTGATAAACATAGAAATATGTCAATTGTCCGTACTTTCCAGTTTCTAATTTGAAAGCGAGACCGACAAAAGGCTTATCATTGTTGCGTTCAGGTGAAAGAACAATACATTTTTTATCTCCGGATTCGGTTTTCACTGTGGTTTTGTTAACATCTTCAGATGGATCTGGGAGATATTTCACAACAGATTCGATCATTGTTTGAACTCCCTTGTTTTTTAATGCGGATCCTGACAGAACTGGAACAAATTGACGCTGAAAAAACAGATTTTTGGAATTTTTATTTTTTTATCTTTCGGACACTTACTTTTACAACAGTTCTTCTGCTGGTTTCATTTGCGCCTTGACCTGAAAGATTTTTTGGACCGATGTTTTCTGATTACGCCATGCCTTCCTGTTACATCTTTCTGGGTACTTTTTTGATGCGCTTAAACCGGTCTGATGTAAAAAAAACTCGAATTCAGAAGAGAAACTGCGTAAACTGCGTGTTTGGTCACATTTTATTCAAAAAAAAAAAATTAATTCAACGTGAAGACACTTCCAATAATCTAGATTCCATGTGAGTCCACGTTTCCAAAAAGTGGTCCTAGGGATAGAATCAATTCAGTACCGCTGTCAAAGCAAATCAGTGATTTTGAATCGGAACAATGCCACGTACCAAAGTTTTCTTCGACATCACTATCGGAGGCAAGAAGGCCGGACGAATCGTCATGGAGGTATGTTATATCCTGGAGGAATTAAGAGCTGTTCGTAGTTTTTTTTTCTTTCAGTTGTATAATGACATCGTACCAAAAACCGCTGAAAACTTCCGTGCTCTTTGTACTGGAGAGAAAGGAACTGGAACTTCAGGAAAGAAATTGAATTTCAAAGGATCACAATTTCATCGTATCATTCCACAATTCATGATCCAAGGTGGTGACTTTACGAAAGGAAATGGAACAGGAGGAGAATCAATTTATGGAGAGACGTTTCCAGATGAGAATTTCAAGGAGAAGCATACCGGACCTGGAGTTTTGTCTATGGTGAGTAGAGATTTTTGAACCCGGAGTTGTTGATTGAACTTGATAGATAGTCAATATCTTATTTCCAAACCTGAGCATCTGAAAGATTCAAATGTTGTATCTGAAAAAAAGATTTTCATTAAAACCCGTTTACATGAATACAACTTTATATTCAGGCCAACTGCGGAAGAAACACGAATGGTTCTCAATTCTTCTTGTGCACTGTTAAAACCGAATGGCTTGACGGAAAACATGTTGTCTTTGGAAAAGTGATTGAAGGAATGGATGTGGTGAAAGCTGTGGAGAAGAAAGGATCAGAGGATGGTACTCCATCGGCTCCATGTCTCATTTCCGATTGTGGAGAGCTCAAATAAGCACTAATCGAATGGAACAAAAACTTCGAGAAAATGTTTTCCCAATACTTTAAATGAATTATTGTAATTTAGGGATCTTTCTTGTTTGGCTCCTCAACATATACTCAATAAAAAGTCAGAAGACGGATGATACGATTCCCCATTACCTATACAAACTTCTGTACTTTCCCATGGAAGATAACTTTGAAACACAATGACCCGTGTAATAACTTTCAATCAAACTTTCAATAAGAAGACTTTCAACGTATTCCCATCCATATTCCTCCGTTCAAAAGATATCTAATTAAATCATGTGAGTCTTTCCGATTTGAAGCCCCTAATTAAGTTATAGACATTCCTTATATACATAACATGACTGAAAATTAAAAGAAATTGTGAATAATAAAGACGGATTATCTCTTCTTTTTTGGAGTCTGCCGATTTGATTGAAAAATAATGTATTTTCTATTACTAGGAGTGTGAGCAATGAATAGAGATTAGTTATCATGTGCCAATTTTTTCTGTTCTAGATTTTTCGATTTCTCTATAATTTTAGAATTAGGAGAGAGAGTCATATTTTGCAATAATAAAATTAGCAAGAAATGTCTAGATGGGTTGAAAAGAAGCTTTTGTAACTCAGAATACTGTACCCTCAGTCATCCTCCTTCAACCTCATCCCACAAGTCTATCATTAGCAAATAAAGCTATTTATTAGAAATTCAGCAAAACAAAAGAAACAGTTTGCAATTTTAAACTGATTTAGTTATGCACTTCAGATATTAATAATGGTACACTCAATATAGTTTTGTTGTACTATATGATTGATCTCATTAATTCCTTGGCTAACTTAAAACTAGAATTTTCATAAGGTTTCTAACTGTTCTTTTACCAATGATACTCTTGGTGTGAAAGATTCTGACTTATTATACTACAGTACTCTTATTGATCTCATCAGTTCTATATAATCTCTAGTTTAGATTTTATAAAATTCCCTTTCCTTTCCGTTTCACTTATTAGCATCCTTCCATATACCTAGTAGAACTTCCAAGGAAATTGAAATGTCACAAATCTCTTTTCGAATTTCCTCATTATAAATATATATCCGTGCCAATTATTTTGAAAGGGTTGTACCCTTGTTCGCTCTCTCAATTCCGAATATCTACAATCTTGCTCTTATAATCTTCTGCCCCGATTGACTTCATATTATTTGTGGTAGTGCTCTATCCATCCTCGAGCTAACACCGACTACTTGTGCTCGGCGGTACAAAATCCAGAGGCGGGTGACGGCCATCGATAATCCGTTAGTGTCTCAAGAAAATCTCTCTCGATTCTCTCCAGTCTCTCTATCGTTTATTTTCGCCATCATCATGAAGAAGAAGAAGAGGAGATATATATTTATGATTATTATGATTATTAGTGTTATTAACACGTTATTGAAAGTGGTCAGCCGACTCGTCTCACTTGTGAGTGAAAGAAGATAATTCCTTGGATAGAATAGAAGGGAAGAAGAAGAGGAGGAGAAAAAGTGGATACTAATATTAATCGGAAGTCTTGAGATGGACGAGCAGAAGCATGTTATTGCTTGACAGCAATACGTCTTCACTTATTTCTAGCTCGAAATGATTAGGCACTTCAATTCCCTTGTAAAAACATACAGTTTTTCTACAGACGAAGAAGATCAAACATCGAGAGAAAGAGAGAAAAGAGTTTTCGAACGATGTTGCATGGTATATGACTCAATATGAACTACTTGAATTTGAAATGATAATAGTAAAATGTTATGCTTCAAGTTCAAAATTCTTTTTGCTAGACTCACAAGTTACCCACAGTACTTTCTGTTGCTCCCCTAAAGAACATTTATTGCGGCTTACTGTAGGTCATTAACTTTCACCGTTTATTACATACATAAAACTCAAATGAAATCGATGACCAATTTATATTCATCAATTTTTGCGCTGCCACTGCTATAAAACTCCGCAAATGAGGGGTTGGGTTCAGGTTTCAATTCATCATTTCTGTATTCATGCATCGATTGTTTATTCGATAAAGTTTTTATCTTTCTCGTTAGCTAATCCAATGTTCAATTGTGAGTTTAATTAATCACTTCAGCTGTGATATCAAGAAATGCATAACAGCAGTTTGCTCAATTTATTGTTTCTTTTCCTGAAGTTCAAACTTCCATTTCGGAAATTATGTATAAGAAGTGAACGGAAATGAAGTGCGCTCATTAGGTTGTCATAGAAACTTTAGAGGCGAAACTTGAAAGCCCGACTTTCTCGGAATAGAGTTTCTAGGAAATGATCTCATTCAGAGGCTGAGACTTATTGCAATCTCTGTCAAAAGTTTATGCACATTGTATTCTCAATGTAAGACTGATACCAAACATTCAGGTAGCTAGTATGACTTGTCAAAATTCACTCATTTTAGAAAACAGAGTCTTGAGACTCTTTCCATCTTTTACATAACATCTTATTAATTTAGAAATGAAGCTGACCGAAGCACATTACTGCCTTATTTGCCCAACCACATCCACCCCCATTTCAGAATAACTAATTATGCCAAAGCGTTACTAAATATAAAAATATAAGAAACCTCTCTCAGCTATCAAGGTGTGTCTCCGTCTAATCCCCCCCCCCCCCCGTTCTCATCTTCATCATCTTCTCTTTCCTCTAATTACACTTATACCAAATTCCACGTAAGTAGGCATCGGTGCCGCCCGTCGCTCGTCGTTGTTTTGCTTGTCTTCACTCTCTGTCCACCTGGCCCTGCTTCTTCTACTTCTTCTCGTCATTTTACCTCCGAAAAGCTTACTCATTTATATATTTGCCCAGAGAAGAGTGGAGACCCCCCAACAACCATTTCGGCTCTTTTGGTGGGTCACCAATAGTCCTTACTCTTTTTTTCTATTTATGTATATCATTGAGCTTAAATGGTGCAAGAGTGAGTCACTAAGAGTTCTAGAGAAAACGTCTAGAGGCAGAAGCCTCTAGAGCCAACCAACCATAGAAGGTGTCCTCATTATCAAGGCTAATTAGGCGACTAGTTTTCTTTTTCCTCTTGACAAAAAAAAACTCTCCCTCCTCCATCTTATTTTTTCTTCTTGGCTGACTTTAGAATCTTGTGATTCTGTTGGTTGACTAATTACCAATCGATAATTACTTGAAGCAAAAGGGATTAGGTAAATATTTGGGTAGTGGTAGAGGAGAGGGGTTGTGTAATTATTGGTCTGTGACCGAAAATAATGGGACTCGTGACGAAATTGTATGCTTGATTTTTCAATAGGACAGATTCAGAGGATTTACAACTAGGTTTTCTGAAAATAGAAGGGAATGTCTAACTAGGCCTAACTTTTGATATTTATTTTGGATTTTCAAATCAAACGTCCCCTAAGTTTTTATCATTTTCACACGCCTTCTCCAATTTTCACATGACAATTAGGCATCTCAAATCCGAATTACGTAACTATAAACTATAAGTCCGATCCTTTTCATCCGTGTTGACATCATTATGTACTTAACGACGGAGATGATGTAGTTCTTTCTGATAGCACTTGGATATCGACCAATGATTTGACGAGCATTAACTAGAATTTCTGGTTAATTAGTTTTCGATGCACTACAAAATGTTTTCATGATGTAAATTGAATGCTTGACATATGGAGGAATAGTTCAAACTGATTCAGATTTCTAATCCGTTTCATCAGAAAGAGCAGTCTCATCCATTCATTGAACTTCGTTGATTAACTCACACTTTCTCTTCTCATCTAATTAAAAAAACCCCAAAATGTGCAAATGAGTGAATGTGACTAATTATCAGGCAGCATAATTTGTCATTTTTATTCATTTCTCCGTGGCGAAACCGCACCCAATTATCGCCTCATTCAACTATTATTGACACTTTTCTCCGATTTTATTTATATTATGATCATTTACTTCGTGTTGGCAAGTATCATGTTTCTGTCTAGAAGATGGTCTGACTTTTGACTAATTAACAAAGATAGTCTTGTTTGCTCTCAATGTGTCTCTCAGTTCGTACTGAAAAGTCATTTCAGCGTAGTGAAAGTGCAACACTAATTGAACTTCTATTCAGTGAGGTTTTCTCAAATTTGAGATTTTCGAATTCAACTGCGAGCAATCAAGTTTTTGGAAATCAAAAATCTGAATCTCTCCTTTCTTGGTACCAGCTGACACGAGTCAACAATATATTGCAGTAATTATCTTCTCCATGTCACCTATAATTATTATTATCAGAAGGTTGTTTAGTCGACTAAAATTATATTTTCGCACGATTTCTTATCACTTATTCGATATTATCAGCCATGTCAACAAGCCAATTTTTCAAATTTATCTATTATTTTTCACCTAATTTTTCAGTCTTGACTGGTACCGCCAGTCAACAAATGGCTTATTTTCAGAAAGAAAAAGATTATTTTTGAGGCATAATTAGAGACTAATGACCTGAATCCCTCAAACAAACAATAGCTCGTTCATTTTTCTCTTAGAGGCCAGAAGCATTCAACCGCAGCTTCTCAAATTTCTTTCAATAAAGAGAAGAGAATTCCCCGAAAATTCCTTTATTTTTTGGTAGTGACGGCCCGTTTCTCCGTTGCCAGTTTCGAAAACAAAAAATATACGTATTCATACATTTTGCATGACCGAAAAGAAGAGAAGAGCGAGAAGGGTTTTGTTATATTCTATGTCTCGTCTTCTCCTCACTATTTGCCTCAAAAAGATGCAATTATCGACGCAATTTGCCCGATGGAGGGCGGTGGTTCATGGCCAATTCTCTCCCCCCTGACACCAGATTACCATGATTTCCACTCTTATCATTCAACGGTTCACTCTTGATTTATTATATTTTCATAATTAATTGATAAAATTTGAAAAGGTATTACGTGCAGTTTTGGTTGATTTCACATTATAGTGAGCTTATTAGTTAATTCATTAGAGCGTAATTGATAATCAAATCAGTCAATGCAAACTATGATTCATAATTCTTCAAGTCAGGTTTTTCTCAGCTGCTTCTTATCAACTCATATCATCAGAAGTCTTAATTGCGTCAATTATCACCAATTCGTTGTGAATCTTAACTTCTTAGCCTAGTATTTGATGCCGCCTAATAGATTATATGATTGTAATTGGAACCGGTTCCCAATTATATCTGAATGCAATAAAATTAGTCTTCGTCTAATTAGTAGAATGACACCATATGTTTTCTTTCTTGTTTTCAACATACCTACATTTGAGGCAAATTGCTGCATCTTGTTTTTAATGTTAATTGTTTTTTAATTGGTTGAAAAATCAAAAACAGTTAATTCAGGATTCAGTAATTAGGGATTCAGCTTCATGTAGACTTATTCTGAGGTTATTCAATTGAATGATAAGACTAATTAGGGAACCAATTAGCCCATTTTTTGAGGTTGCAGACTACACCGTCAAGATCCAGAAGAAATTAACCCCAATTAACAAGGTATTCAAAGTTTTTTGGGACAATGACGTGAGTTTCAGAGTTTTTAGAGTACTTAAGAATTGTCAATTATGGATTCTTATTGATCTACTGCCTCTTAGACATTTACAGAAGACGTTCTCATTAAAAAACTCGATGCATTGTTCAATCTAAGCTCATTATATTATTAGTATTATTGTTATTTATCGAATCTCAATTTTCCGTTTCTCTCTTTCACATTCTTCCAAAATTTTCCCACCGAAAAGAGGCTCTTTTATATTCTGAGGTCCTTCTTTTTCCATCAATGTCTTGAGGCATTCAATTCAACACATTCAATGAATTGGCGCAAAATCCGTCCCGATTTCTCTTATAAACATTAAACAGAAAAGACTCTTTTGCCGTCCCCTCTCGACCACTTAACCAATTCCCTCTATCCTTCATTTTCTCTGATTCTCTCTGAATTTTGCACGTTTGGTGGCAATTAACTAAAAGGATCGTGTGGTTGAGAGATGGGTCTTAATCTGTGTTGTAACGGTGGAGAAGTCAGAGAAAAGCAAAGCGGACGGACCCTCGTTTACCACACAAAGCGGCAAATTGGAGGAAAACGAAGGGAGAGAGTTGTTGTGTGTGCTTAGTTTTATTGGTCCATTTGGTGTGTCCCTTCCCTGTCAGAGAGCATTCCGTCGTTTTGGAATTCCCATAGTCGTGATTTTCATATTCCACAGTGTCTTCTTTCTCTACTATCTCATGAGACAATCTGTAGATGTTATAATTAGATCAATTATTTCCTAATTGCATATTCCTCTGCCTCTATTCCAATCTCATCGATTTTTCTCACGAATTTTATTGAATTTCAGTTTTTTAAAACTGCTTGTTTATCTCAAGAAGCTTCCAGAATTAATTAGCATAATTAGATTGAAGTTTTTCATGACCAATTAACTTATTTTGATGTATACCTTCAATTGTTCTTGTGGACGAAAGCCTTTTCGTTTTTCTTTTTTACAATGAAAAGAGGTTTTGACAAAAAGGAATTCAAATAATTTGTTCCATGCTAAATTACTTTTCATATCTTACTTGAAAAACTGGTCTTTATATTTTTTGTTTGAACTACCTTCTTCCTCAATCCTTTGTTTTTTTCTGTAACTAGGCTATTCAAATTATGCTCACCTCATTCTTCACTTTATCTAATTTCTTTTCGTTGAATTAATGATGAAACAGTATTTTTATCGTGAATATTTCAGACGTCCATCGTATGTCAATCATTCCAGGGAAAATGTTTCTTTTAGTCCACCTTGATCGACATCGGGATCGAATGGGCGAAATATTGAATCGATTGGTGGGTTCAATTTTTCAAATTCATTCAATTATCTATACATATTTAGGTTTCTGACTTTGGAGTTCCTGCATCGATCTGTGATGATATTCAAAAGTTCTGTCCGAAATGCGCAGATTCTCCTGAATCTAAATCAGATAGCTCTACAATATCCACTACTGTATCAATCCAGAGTTTCGAACATAATCATGATGATCACTCAAAATTATCGGACAATCACCAAAAAAGTCTTCCAAAAGTTTTCCCACAAAATGTTCCAAAAGTATTTCCTCAAAGTATTCCGAAAACGTTACCGGCTGTACAAAAAGCATCAGTCAGCTCGGTTCCAATGAAACCAGTATTGGCAACGCCACCACCAACTGCAAGGCCTACTCAAGCTCTCACTAAAGTTCTACCATTACCACCAAAAAACATGGCGATTCCTCTCCGAGTTGCACCAGCTACTCAAACGGCAAAAGTGGTGATTGCTCCTCCAAAAGCAACGACAAATGGAAATCATCATCCACCTCAACAATCATCAACACAGCATCATCAACAAACAACTCAAATGATGGTTGTGAAGAGGAAAGAATCACCAATAAATGCGACTCCAGAAGTGAAGAAAGCCAAAACTGACCCACCATTGAAAATGATCCATGATGAGATCCTACTTGATGATGATGATGATTTGGGAGATCAAAGTGATATAATGGGCACTGTTTTGAAAGTACTTCAGAATGGGTAAGCATTTTTTGATTTTAATTAGAAGCTAATATATTTAAAAATATCAAATCATCAAAACCTTTCAGAGGTGATATGCAATTCAATGGTTCCGGAGGAAGCAGTGATGACGGTGCATCTAATTCAAGTAATGTTTATGATGTCGACGATGATGATGATATGGTTAGTTTATATTTTTATTTCCGTTTCAAGTTATCTATCAACTAAATTTTGAAACGTCATTATTTCAGAAAGAAGCTTGGAATCCAGACTTTCTCACCAATTTCATAACATCTCAACCGGATATTTTCAGTGCCACCACTCAAGAATCGGTACGTTCCTCTTTTCAGTTTTTATATTTCAAAAATATCAATTTTTCAGACTCGTTTGCAGCAATCGAAAACTACTCAAATGAGCACTGGTAAACGGGTTGTTCCTCCGATGTGTAAGTAGAAAATGTGATAATTTTTAATTGGATTCCAAATGTTTTTAGTGACAGTGAACGGAAAAACGAGGCGTGGAAGAATTGTATACACTTCTCATGAATTAAATATTCTGGAGAAATATTATGAAGAGGATCCAAATGCATGTGCAGATCCAAAGAAACGGGAGGTCATGTGCAAGACATTGTCTATTGATTATCATAGAGTGAGTTGAAGGGAAAATACAGTGATTTTGTCCTTGAGTAAAGTAGTTAAAATATGATTGTGAAACTATTTTTCAATGTGAATAATTTTAGAAATTGAAAAAAAAATTCATGAAAAAGAACTTTAATTTTCAGCTGAAAGTATGGTTCCAAAACCGGCGAAGGAAGGATAAAGTGAAGTCGCAAGACGGTTCAGTAATCAGTTTCAATGGTCTTGATGTACTTGACAGCTTGGATTATTCTCCAGAATCAACAAGCTTGATGACATAATATTCTGAAATCCTCTTTCTTAAAATTCGCATCTCATTTGTCGCTGATGTTCTCAACTTGCTCATTTTCAGGCTATTTTTGGTGTTCAATAATTTATTTTATGTGTCTTCTCCACGGTATTTCCCGATAATATAACACAAAGCGTTGATATTTTTGTGTATAATAAATTAGTTTGTGATATTTTTTGTTTTGCACAAGATTTCAAACTTGACGAAATACGAGAGAAGATAGAAAACACACAACTTCAACATTTCCATTTTCTTCCTTTTCGTTATTAGCAACGGCATTCATTGACTCTTTGCGGTGATGTGTATTTTGAATCAAAGTTTTTAAAAACTCTACATCGGAAAGCAGTGATTTCGAATCAGGAGGAGAAAGGAAAATAAAATAATTATAGTGTTACTCGAAGTGTAAAGAAAAGTTCAAAGCAGCAAGAAAAGATTACGGTAGTTGTTTGCAATATAATTCAGACGAATCACATATGACTCAAACGAATTCTAACACCAATGGGGCATTACAAAGTTATTTATCATAAGAGGAAAACAAAAAGTTTGGTTTATGCGAAATTTCAAATTTGTTTCTTGGATTCCAGAATAATATATCATTTCTTGCATTGAGATTAATAGAACGGCTAACTACGGACACCGGATCTTGGGTTAACTACGGGCAGCGGGTCTTCAAGAAAATATAGTCATCTCTTTGACAGTTCCGCTCTAATTTGCCGATATCCTTGTTGAATCATAATTGTTTCGGGTATGCGGGCCATATGGTATGTCGTAACACTCCATGGTAATTTAGAATGAGACAGTGTCTTGTACTAAATTGTATGAGTGGTCTAAGAGCTTCTAAATCGTTCTTTCATACAATTGCCTTTTCAAGTCTTCACCATATACTCTTGATCACGTTTTAATTTCCGTTTTTCATAGAACCCAACTATGGCATTTGCGCATGGAAGCATCTCTATTTTTCTCTTAGTTTCTCACCTGAGTTCAACTGCTCTAATCTTTTTGTTTACTACATCCCTTCCCTGTTGTCTCTCCAACACACTATTATAAGGTTGTAACGAGAGGTTTATCATGTGAGGAAGCTGTTGCTAAGAGCAACCTATCCTCTCTCAACCGCTTCATTCTTTTTTTGGATGCTCCAAAACAAAACATGTTCATATTTATAATAACCTGAACAAATCAGAACAAATTCTTGAGACGGAGAACGAAGGGGTCGGAATTCTCAGATGAGCAATTCTACGATGTCTAGGAACTTCACCCCACAAAGTCCCAACTCTAATGGTCTACTGAACAACAACCTTTTCCCATAGTACGAAGTCCCTATTTTGGAAATTTGCATGAGAAAACACGAGATACCCATTTACCTTATTATTAACTTCGAATTTCATATTTCCGTCCTCTATCCTTTCCACCGTGTGATTTCGCATGAACCCTCGTGCATCTGGATTGCTCATGTCTAATTAGTCTCTGCGTTTCCTTTTAGATATTATCTCTTTTTGAAAGATACCGCTTGCAGTTTAGTACAGGTGCATCGGGTGCATCTGCGGATCCATCCAACAGATAATCCTCTTCTGCTTCTCGTTGCATCTCTTTGAGTTCTCGGTAAGCGTCACACCATATGCTCACGCTTTTCGCTTTCCTTTTCCCGCCTTCTTCGATATTAGGTCTGCTGAAGAGAGAAACCTTCAGTGCTCATTATGTTTGAAACACAAGTGAGATCTACCTGTGACCGCATCAATATATTTAAGTTTCCTTGATTTTTGTCAGCTATGAGATGAGAAGCATTCGTCAATTAATAGTTAACTGCAATTCCACACTTCATACATTTTACTCCGAATCCCATGCAGGTAATTTCATTCATAGCCACTCATCTCAAGTCATATGTTTTCTACGAAAAATGTTTGTTAACATTTTCGTTTTTCTGCTTCCCTATTTTTAACTTCCACAAAGAATTTGAAGTTTGAAACCTTCTGATATCCAATCTCTCTCAAGAAGCTATATCTTTATTGACTATTTTTTTCAAACGTTCATTTATATATCTATGCATTCGACTTTTCTCCTGAGAATTCCCATTTTTCCTACGGATTTCCCTCAGTTTTTCTGTTTGTTTTTCAATCACCTTTTATCATTTTCTACGCAGCTATCTATAAGAGTTAGAATGTAAATGATTTCAGACTGTTGACCATGAATAGCGTCTCATCATTTGGGTTCAAATATATTGTAATTGATTTAGAAGATCCAAGCAACGTGGCTGACATTGGCAATATAATTCAGTTCTTGGTAGGTTCATATTTCTTTACTACTACAATCAATTTGCACAGAAACACTTTTTTTTCAGTCCAAAAGTCACAGAAAGTTTTTGTTGGTCAATAATGCTCAAGAAGTTTTGGAAGGGACTTCGACCCAAAACTCGCTGGATATCACAAACACGTCGAGCTCCGTGGAATCTTCTCACGTACAAATTGCTTCATTTCAACCATCTGAACATTCAACTCCAAAAGTTCCAGTCTCCAGTTCAGAGAATATTTCGGTTAACAATGAGGGAACTAGGAAAAGACGAAATGAAGAATCTATTTCTCCTGTACAACCTGACAGAAACACTTCCAATCAGCAAGCAGAACAAGATAGCTTATATGACAACAATCTCCAGGAAGATCTTTCAAATCATACGCCTTTCAATTCCACTTCAAATGAGCAAAACTATTCAGAACCCTCTGACTTCGAGCTGCTCGAGGATGATGATGATGAAACTGTGGCTGATTCGAATCGCATGGAAAACGAGAAAACATCATCACAAGATAATTTGGAAGAAATAGGTGACTCGAGTGAGAGCAGAGTTCGAAGTGTTGAAAGATTGGATTCGACAAACTTGGAGGGTAATACTCTCTGAAAATGAAGGTCTTATAAACATGTTTCGAATTTTTCAGATTCTCAAACATCATCATCAACTATGGGTCAAGATCCACAAAATTCACAACTCGATCCAAATGTTGCTGTCACTCATCGTCCTAAAAGCAATCATAGCATGAATACTGATTGTCTGTCATCTGTCAAAAGCCGATCTACATTGGAGAAGCAAGCTTCAGAGTTGACTCCTCGGATGGACCCAGTTCATCGCGAAGATGTGAATACTACAGTAGGGCCAGCAAATTTAACTGAAACTCCAATCGAAACGGATGTTCAAAAGTCTGCTACATCAGCTATGGATCTCAATAAATCAGCATTCCATCTTGTTACAAAACAATCGACGAGACAAAGCTTTGCTGTTCCATTTCATGGAAATATGATGATCCCTGGAATGCAAGCTTCTACAATTGCACATCAATTATTTACAGTACCTCAACAGACTGTATTCCCAATTGGACATCCAAATAATGTTGTACGTGTTGCTGATTTTAAAAACTTGCCGCCTCCAAACGCTTGTGCTGGAACTGATCAATCTATGGAAGATCCTCAAGCAGTAGAATTACTCAAGATACAGCAGCATCAACAAAACATGATGATGATTCAGGCTGAACGAGAAAGGCTTAGTCGACAACAAATGGGTCAAGAAAACCCTCAAGCTGTTCAAAGAGGAATTCACCCAATGATGCATCCGCTTCAGTTGGAGATACGAAAGCTTAATCCAGAGCAATTGAGTGTCCTCGGAATGGTAAGACTTGACAATATAGGTCATCCGGATGTCCAAGCAATGCTGCGTCAAGTTCATATGCCACATGCAGTAGTTGATTATCACCTTTTTCATCTCCGATTCATTGCGGATCAGAACAAATTACATCCTCACGGGATCACAGGAAAAAATCTTCCTGGTACCAGCCCTCTTCTACCTAATCAGACCAAACAAGCTCAACGAAAATTGCACCGCCAACCGCCGCAGCCACAGCAGCTGCCAATTCAGATTGGTGAAATTCATCCACCGCTACATCCAAACGATGCCAGGGTTCAAGCAATGATGGCTCAAAGATCATTAGAGAACCAAAACCAACAACGAAGTCGGCAAATTCGTGCAATGAAGACTCGGCCTGGTGTTGATGAGCAAATGCACCCAAAAGCACAAAATTTCCAAAATAATCGGCAAAAACGTCCAGATAACCGATCCAATCCGCCCGAACAAACGCCTCACATGCCACCCAGTGCTCATCATGCCCGAAGTTTAAATTTAGAACAAGATGAGAGCTCCCAACATATTTCTCCATTCAATGATCCTAACCAAGCACGAATGATGGCTCAACAGAGAAGAAGCCAAGCTCAGAATCCGCAACATATACAGTTTTTCGCCGAACAAGGGAATAATTATTCAGCTCTTCCGAATCAAGAATCTCAGTCGTCAAGAAGTCCAGTGACAACTGTTTTTAATGATCATTTTCAACAGCCTGCTCAACAGGAAGTTGCATCAAGACCAAACCCAGCTGGAATGAAGAAGAAAAGAGGACAGCAACAACCAGATAATTCCATTGATGCTTCAAATAATCCACATCGTCTGGACATCCAACCACTTCCTCCTTGTGAAAAAGAGACGTTTGAACCTTCACTTCAACCATATTTCAAAGATTCAGTGACATTCCAAAATGATCTAGCTGAGAAATCAAGACAGGTGCCCAAAAACTTGCACCCATTTCTTCGAGTTGATCAACCCGAGAATCCTATGAACTTATGCTCACCGCAGGTTAATCATCAATCATCTGGAACAAAACAAACTCAAAATTCACAAACAACTAGAAGCATTCAGCCCCGAGAATTCCAAATTGTCGGACCATTCCATTCTAGCAACTGGCCCTTACCCTCACGAGAAGATGCTCAAAATCGTGAAGTTGTTACTAGAAACCAGCCAGGGCAAATAGGCCATTCCGAAGGTACTTCCGCTTTGAAAGCTTTTCGAGATCCGAATCAAATCGCTCGTCCTGTTTCATCTCAATTGATGCCTTCTACATCACAAGAAGCCAACCCACAGAATCAAATGATTCGAAATGCTGACATTGCTAAACAGCTACCAGTAGAGCGAACGGAACAGATGCAGCAGGATGAAGACATTCAAAAGAGGATGGATGGAACGAATTCGGAGAGTAATGAATGCAATGACCGGATACAATTTGTTCCTAACTCTCATTATCAAATCAATACCTCTTCCAATCAACTGGAATCTTCAAGCAAAAGCGTGGAGAGGCCTTCACTCGCTTCGATAGAAAAGGATGGATGGGGTGAAAAACGATTGAAAGATTTCCAAGAAAACTTTGAGAAGAGCTATAAAACAAGAAAAAGTCAAGAAAGTTTATTGAAGAAGTCTCAAAAGATTCCAGGAACAAATTCTAGTGCTTCGAGTTCGATGGAAGAAGAACTCAATGCGTATGTGCAGGAACTTCACTCGGGGTCCAATCTGAACAAATCTGAACGCACTGCGAGGGAAGGAATTATTTTACTTTCCAAGAATCAAATGGATCCAGCCGCTGTAGTTAACAACCAAAAACCGAATTCAAGCGAAGAGCAGAATGTTGTTAATAGAAGTGAAGAAGGAAGTGAGCTTCGCAGACGAACGATCTCAGAAACAGGAGCCCCCATAACAGAAGATCAGAAGAAACAGATGGAAGAAATGAGAAGACAACATACAGAATTGATGCGTAATCTTTCAGTTTCCATTCAAAAACCGGCTGAAACACAACCTGTAACAACTCAAATATCCTGTCAATCTGTCAATCCAGCTGAAAAATCTAAGAACAGCAGCAGGCGTCCCAAAAGAGTGCTAAGACCAAGATCGTCACATTCGAATACGCAAGCTCAAAGAGAATTTGAAACTATTACAATTTCTGATAGTGAAGAGGAAGATAGTTATGAGCAGCGCTATCCAAATTGGAATGAGAAGAAGCTTCTCGAAGACGATGTTGGGTTGATAGAAGAACAACTTGAAGTCAAGCCACAAAACACTCCTGAAACAATTGAAGAAAGTTTGCCTGAAGAGCCCAAAGACGAAAGACATGAACGTCTATTGAAGAGAAGGCTGACTAGTTCTTCTGGACTAGAAAAGTGAGTTGTTAGAAGAATATACTAAACAGGACCGTACAATTTATATTTCACTTCCACTAATTCCATAGTTACAATTATAATTTCAATTGGTTTTCAGACCCGTGGAGAAACCTACAACTGGAACTGATTCGGCACTTGATTCATTTTCAATTCAACCACAACGACCAAAAAGAGTAAGCAACTTAGTATCATTTTTAAAAATATCGATCAGAATATGATTGTTTAGGTCAAAAAAGATGAAGTCGATCAACCAGAGCATCCGATGGATGTTGATATTCCGAATACTTGTGAGTTCAGTTCCTATAAGACTACCCACAATCATCTTTTTTAATTATAGTTGATCAATCTGCAATAAAATTATACGATGAGGTAAGTCGGATATACTTTTCAAATCACTATTTCGACTGAGATGTGCATGAAGTTAAAAAATGTCAACTGATTATGTTTCAGGGAGTACTCAAGAAAGAGTTTTCTCGGAATCGTTATCCAACTGAGGAGGAAATCATATCAATATTGGGTGAACTGAAATCCAACAAATGTGCAAAACAGGTAATAATAATTGCGTAATATAAAATAGATAAAAGTAGTCGGTTTTTCAGGTTAAAAGATGGTTTGCTGACAGAAGGAATCAGCTGGGAATCAAATCGAGAAAAGGAAGACGTAGAGTGGATGAATAAGAATGAATATTCTTGACTCGAACTTACTTTCTACTCGAGCATTCAAAAACGTTTTTAATCGATTTTCTCTGATCTCAATACTAACCATTCATCTAAGTTCATGTCATTATTTTTTTTTATCTCTTTTCTGTTATTTATCTAATTTCTGTAATAGAAACCTTACCTCTGTGTCTCAACTGTCGTATTAATCAAACAAAATTTCTAGACTCCCCATTGACAAAAATCTCAGAAGTTCTAAAACTTTCCGATTCATCTGACATATGTTTTCTTCAGGATCTTCCAGAATAAGTCATCTTTCATCGAAAATGAACACCTTTTCTTAAACACAATTTCCCACTTATCAACGTCACGAGCTCTATTTTAACTTCAAAGGTTCCGATATTCCCTCTCTTATCATGTTTCTATTTTCCAGCCAATTCATTCTTCCTGTCTTCCAAACTTTTGAATAAAGTACATAAAAGTTTTATATTCTTCTCTATTGCTTTTGCCAAATAAGAATATTTGAATACAACAGATTTTGAATACGTTTTCCACTCACTATTTACATACGTCTTTTGTGAGTGTGGCGGTTTTTGAATCGTGAATATACATCTATGGGCAAGACTGATTTATATGGTTTTTGGAATGATGAAGTATTGAAACTGTACGAGTGAAACTCTTGGAACTTCTAGGGCATATGAGACTGTTTCGAAGGTGCATTCGATGTCAAAACAGGAACAATGAAATCATTAGTGTTTGCAATTAATTGTTTTTTATCTGCTTCAAGAGGATTGGTGCTATATCCAGAAGACTCCTTGAAGTAAGAACGGGAATTAGGTTGGAGTTCATCTTCCCCTTAACTTTCAGAGTCAAAACAAAGTACTTATTATCTGTCATCACAAGTTGATCGGAATAATACTGGGTTTTCAATTTCAAATTCAAGGTTGGTTGAAGATTCCCAGAAAAAAAACCAGACGTTGCTTTTGAAGTTCACAGAATACGCCCTAAGTGATTAGCTTCATATTCAAAAAGTATTGGGATTTTTCCGGGAAAATGAAGTGTCATTCTACAGATTATTACATACAAATAAATAAAAGTAACTTCGCTTTCAATCAACAAATTTCGTTATCAAAGCTCTCCACCCAAATGACCAAACATGTTATGTTCCTCCCATTCGACGCATGTATAAATCCTGATAAGAACGGTCGAACCTATAACTCTGAATGTTTCTTCTTTCATCACTTCAACATTTCACCGCCACTCTCTTCTGAGTCAACACACAAAAACGGCCACTCCCCCGTGTCCCCCGTTTTCCATTCTTATTTCACCGTCTTCTCTGTGAGTCATAACATCTTTTTGCTTTGCTTCTTCCCGACTTCTTTAGACGTCATAACAGTCCGTCCGTATGCTTATTCGTTTTTGGAATTGTACACATTTTTCTGAAATTAATCAGAAAATCAGTTGAGAAGTATAGAGGTCACTCAACACGTTCCTCTCGAATGACTAATATAATAAGCCGAAAAGTTGACATAACAGCACACGGAGAAGTGTGCTTCATGCTCACTTTTTGGCTCATATGTGAGCATTTTGGAAACATTTTGGTTCCGTTCTTTGCTATATTTTTCAATGAAATCTTTGATTTATTCTCTGGAATTGCAAAGTGAATTGTACCTGAATTCTGTTTCGTAAGGTTTGAAAGAACAGAATCGGCTTCTCAAAAAATTTTGATTGTAACGGCTTGGATATTTCGTTCTCATCATCCGAATGATTACGGAGATCCTAAGAGAGAGTCTACAATAAAAACTACTTTCCAAGCAATTTTGAAAAAACAAAATTTATCTGTAAACTCAATACGTATGAACACATTTCTTTTTTCCACAACATATATAAATTGTTGCTATCGTGGCGTCTATACCGCTTTTTTGAACGGTTTCCGCTTGACTATCTTCTCTGTGTCTCTTATTCCTCAATGATCTCTCATCCCAGGATTTCTTTTTCGAAATCAAGTCGGTGGATCAGGAGGCTTGTTATGTGTGTGTGAAAATGTACATGTCAATCAGATAATTTACTTTTTTGTCTCCGGCGTTTTCGTTCCGCCCGTCACTTTTATGACAATTTATTCATTCCGTTATTTTCTTCAAATTCCAAGAACAAGGTGATGATTTTGAGCATGAGCTAAGTTTTTGAACGAAGAACCAAATAGTGTTTGCATACTGTAAAGCTCTGTCACCAAAGATTTTATGTCTAACTCTAGAAACTTTTCTTTACAGTTTTATTCCGTCAGTTCCGTATTTTTATGCTTACCACGTCTTGAAACTTTCCTCTAAACCACCATAAAAAGTTTCCGCATCTCCAACTCAAAAAATACAATTTTCATATTTATTTTCTCACTCACAAAACTCTCTATAGACTTTATTTTGTGTCATAAAATGGTAGAAGACTGAGTGACTCAAAAACTTTTTCTTCAAAAACTTGCAATGTTTTTCATTTCCTCTTCTATTTATTATTTGTTTGTTTTAGGTTGCTCTCCTTTATCGCCACCGCAAACTTTAAAAAATGAAGAGACGATGATCAACATGAACCGTTCACTTTTTGATCATCTATCATGTTCAAGTAACTCTACAGAAATGGAATTTTAAAACTTCCTCTGACTTTGTTCTTCCTATTATCTGTCTAATAATACTAGGACTCTCAGCTTCAAAAAAATTCAGTTTTACAGAACAAAAGTAAATAATGGGACACAGTCAATCGTATGACCTTCGTAATCCAGAAACCGGTGAGAAAATTCCAGTGAGAGGAGTCAGAAGAGTTAGTCGAGAACATCAAACTGATTTGCCATTTGTGAGTTTACATAATTTTTTCAAAAACTGTCTCTTCAACAAATTGTGTTTCAGTCAACGGAGAACACAGAGCCATTTGATTTCCGAGAAGAGGAATTACGTGAACGAATTCGTCGAGAGCAGTTGAGAAAGCGAGAAAAGGAACTGGAGTCGATGAGAATCGAGAAGCATGAAAGTCGAGAGGTAGGTCAAAACAGTCTGGAATTCATGAGGATATCTGATCAACTAATTTGGATCCTTAGAACACTTTGCTGAATTAAAATCTAAAAATGTTCCTGTGTGTTCTGCATATGCGATTTGTCTTGGAGCATGATGCATATTGAATACACACTACGTCATTTCTCAGTTTATACGCTCCGGTATTGTTAGCTTTCTGACGTTACCCCTGAGCTGTTCTGAATACACTCCATCACTCAACACATTCAATCATTTCTTCCAAAACTATCTGAAATTTGAACATTTTCAGCCAATCATCGACGCCTATCGCCAGACTCATTCACCACAACAAGCCACTGTTTACAACGAATTTAATCACTACGACTCACTGAAACATCCTTCTCCAGTGGATCCAAATACTTACTTCACATTAAAGAGAAAACCAGAGATCAACGAAGGACGTCGTGTTTCCATTCCGATGGCCAATGTCCGTTACGATCAAGTTCCAACGGATCCTTCTCCACAATCCTCTTTCCGTGAAGTTCCACGTGAACGTGAAATCCCAGTAACTGTATCGGAATATCCAACTCGTTCATCTGTGTTTAACGGCCGTATCTCTCCATTGCCACTTCAAGAAGAAGTTGATCCACATCCAATGCCGCGTTACATTCCACCAATGAGCCCAAGGTATGAAAGAGTCCCGACCGAAGGAACCCATTATTCCAAAACTACCACAACAACCACTTATAACATCTATCGTAGTGCTAGTGTTCCCCGTTTTGATGCTCCCGAAGTTCCATCCCAACCCAGTCCCAAGTTTTCTAGAACCTATTCTAAAGCATCTAACCTCCAAAAACATCCCAGTCCAAGACCAACCTCCATGTATTCCAAAGTTCCAGATAATCCCAGATATGATGAAGTTCCAAATAGTCCTAGATCGTCTACAATTTATTCAAGAACCTCAAAACTTCCAAAATATGATGAAGTTCCTAGAAGTCCTAGACCTACCTCTATGTATTCAAAGCTTCCCGATAACCCTAGATACGAAAGTGTTCCTATTAGTCCAAAACCCTCTTCCACTTACTCCAAAGCTTCCAATCTTCATAACATCCCGACGAGATATTCAAGAGGAACTGAAGTCACTAGATATTCAGAGATTCATATCAATCCCAGTGGTTATAACACATATTCTCGTTCTTCAAAACTTCCCAAATACGATGAAGTTCCCAGAAGTACGATGTATTCAAGGTCTTCTAATTCTTCTAGAAATGAAGAAGTCATCAGAAGTCCTAGTCTTCACAGTCTCCGTGTTCCAACCTATGACGAAGTTCCCTATCAGAAGTCTGATCGTTCAGTAACCCCCGTCTACATTCCTCGAGAAAAATCTAGTCCTCGTGTCCGTATTGTTCCTGTTCAAACGTCTCCCCCTGTCCCTAAACCACCGATTCATTTAACCCCGTTGCAACCAGAAGTATCTCGAATCCCTTTGAACCATTCGATCCATCATTCAACCTACCGTACTCATGCAGTTTCACCCAAATCGGATTCTCGCTCTGAGAGCCCAGCAATTGTCATTTATCCATTTTCTTCAAAATCCATGACTGATTCTCCTGTTCTGACTCCTACTCCCGTCTATCGAACCCCAGTGAAACCACCCAGGCCATCCAAAAATAATGTGAATCCTTTGCAAAAAGAAGATTCAACTATGACGTCAGATCACTACATGAAACGTCGTAAATCTCAATCGATGGATAAAATCACCATTACCCCTATCTACCGTTCTACTGTTGTCAAAAAGGAGACTTTGATTTCTGTTACTCCTGTTCCATCTCCAAGAAAAATTGAGAAAATTCATCAGATGAAAAGACAGAAAGAAGTTCCGTGGACATCTCTGGATCGATGTGTTTCCCTTCCCATCTACAGTACTCCTCCAGATTCTGAAGACGATGTATCTGATATGGTCATAATCCCATTCTCTAAAACCCCATCTCCGCCAGTTTCTGTGAAGTCTACGACACCAGTACTTCCGCTCCAGAGAGAGGTTCCAAGAGCTCCAGTGTCCAGAAGACCAATCTACTGCAGCCCACCATCCCCTGTAACTCCAGCTAGACCATCTCCTCCTCGAACTCCCTCTCCAAAACTTTATCCGATTCGTCGCGAGAAAGAAGTTCCACACATACCATTGGAACGGTGTGTATCAAGGAAGAGGACCGACAGTAAACCACCAACACCTGCGGTTGTAACTCCAGTTCCTGTAAGGAAAACTCCACCACTTTCGACACCTCCGACACCTCCTCCAACATATTTGACCAAACTTCATCCAGAAGTTCCACGAATTCCATTGGATGACTGCGTGGCCAAACCAATTCGTCGGACTCCAGTTTACAGTAGTCCACCAACACCAAGGATTATTAGAACTCCTCCTCCATCATCTCCTCCTCAAAGAATGCATTTGACTCGTTATCATCCTGATATTCCAAGATGCCCACTTGATGATCACGTTGCAAAACCGATTCGAAGAACTCCAGTCTACAGTAATCCACCATCTCCAGTATCTCAAACCGTAGTGTCACCTGTATCTTCTAAGCGTTCACCACCTCCCAGTCCAATCTATTTAACTCGTCGTGTATCTGACGTCCGAAGAACTCCACTTGATAATTATGTCAGCAATAGTCCTGTCCCCTCGGAAATCAGCATAAACTCTTCTCCACCTCTTCGAATGCCACCAACAGTTCATCATACCCAACTTGAAGATGAACTTCGAAAGACTCCGATTGAAAATTATGTGAACCGTGGTACTAACCAGAAAGTCACTCTATTCCAAGATCATCCAACAGAAGCTCCAATTTTGAGAGGATCTCCGTCCCCACCAGTTAAAGTCGTGCCGGAAATTAATGAAATACGCCCTGAGAAAGACTTGAGAAGTACTCCTTTAGGAGGATACATCAGAAAAGATCCCACTCCTCCATCCAAAGTTTATGAGACTTCATTGGAGCAAGAGTTGCGTAAAACTCCCCTCCATCATTACGTGGGCAAAGAGCCAGCGTACAGTAAACCCTCCTCTCCAACAGTATCTCGCGAGGTTGTACCTGCAAAGAAGAGCAGTCGATATTCGTCTTACATGTGCCCTAAGCTTCATTTCACACCTCTCGAAGAAGATATTCCTTGGACTCCACTTGGTAGTTGCATCAGAAAGGGTCATAACTACAGTATCCCACCATCTGAAAGAACTGTATCCAATCGATCAACACCACTTCCAATTGATATTATGCCACCAAGAATCCATCAGACACCACTCCAACAAGACGTTCGTGGAACTCCTTTAGATCGTTATATTTACAAGGCATCAAAGCTCCGTAGTCCAGCCACCCCCTCAGTCACAAGTTCTGTAGTTTCGTCTCGTAGATCAACCCCTAGATCGACACCTAGTCCACGAATGCCTCCAAAAATGCATCTGACCCCTCGTCATTCTGAAGTTCCCCATTTTCCTCTTGATCGTTTTGTGACCCGTTCTAGAAGCCCTACAGTAATCTCAATTGATCATTCTCCTCACCAAGAGAAGTCCGAACGTTCTTTGGATCGCTATCCAAAGGATGAAACTAAACATATTGAGAGGCGTTCCGTGACTCCACAACAAGTTCGAAGAGCTCCATTGTTGACTCGGCAACCGAGTAGCTTTACCAGACACTATCCCAACAAAAGTACCCAAACATCCCCTCGTAGTTCTACCGTAACCTGTCCTCGTAAAGTTTACGTAACCCATCTTGAAAAACTAATCCCAAAAGCCCTTTACTATCCACATCCTTCTCACAGTACCATAATTAATATCTACAGTACTCCAATCGCCGAATCACCAACTCATCTCTCTGAACTTCACGCTGAAAAACGAATGATTGTTGGAATTGATGAGATCGAAAAACCGGAGAATGTCACATATGTCACAGTTGCCACGTCATCAATTCAAGACGATTCTGAACCACTTCATCGTCATCCAGAAGTCGGAAGACATCCAGTTTATGTTGTTCCAAGTCAATACTGTTATGAGAAGAAGCCTCCACTTCAGAACAAGCAGACTCAGTATTCGAGAAGGCCATCTGAAGATAAAGGCAAGGTCATTGTACCATCGAAAAAATGTGAAATAGAGAATTGCACACATGTGGTGGTCAATGATGAGACTCCAGTTGTTGCCAGAAGAAGAATCAGTCAAGATGCGATTCGGGATAAGGTGAGTTGAGATTTCTCGGATTTTAACTGGATTATTGACTAAATGTAAATTAACAACTGTTTTTTTTTCTAGGAGAACCGTTTGACAATTTATGTTGACGAGAATGAAATGGAAAACGTTGTTGAGCTTGCAAACAGTGATGAGGAATCAAATCCTTCCCAAAAGAAAAGATGTTTTGAAGAGGTAATGTTTTTCTCCACGAAGTTTCTAGAACCTTTTCTGTTCCAGAAGCTTTATTACAACTCGTACATGCCAACACTTTCATTGAGACGCCGTCCGATTGTCGACTTCTACGACAAGCTTCATTAATACTGTGACCTCATGCGTCTCGTTTTCTTTTTTGCTTTCAATTTTCCAATGAGGAAAAGATTTTCTGCTGTTCATTTATCAATAATTTGGCAATATGTATAATAAAGATATGAGGAATATTCGGAATTTCAAAATCATAGTGGAGTTTTAATAATCTAATGTTGGAAATGTTTAGTGATCGGTGCCCATAATGTTCGGTTGCATTTCGCCTTTTTCTCAGGTTTTGGGTATTTCTTCCAGCACTCCACAACAATCTTGTCGCATTCACAGAGAGCAGCTTTGCACCCCGCATTCTTTTCTGAAAATGAAGAATTTGTGATAAGTTAACAACATAGTTTTCGAAGAAATCGTGAAAAAAGCATATTAAAAAACATACCGGAGCAAATCGCAGTAGAATTGAGACACTGCCAGGCGTAGTCGTCGACGTACTCGATTTCCACATCCATACAAACCTAGAATTGTTGGCTATTATCCAGAAAATCGAGTCTTTTTGAATATTTTATAATTCAAAAAATATTTTATTCTATTCATGATCTTACCTTATTATCTACAGCAGCATCGTAACACTTGTCATGATGCATACAACACTCATCGATTCCATCCACTGGCTCATGCGATCCCCCAATTCCACACCAGCATCCGTAGTTGTTGTAGTGCTGAAAAAGTTGTTCATTCATAAATTAAAGGAGTTTTGATAGTTACCAAAGCGTTATAATGCAATTCACATTCAGTAACCTCTTCCAAATTCCATAAAGCACGGAGTCTAGGGTTTGCTGATTGCGTCGATGCAATTGAGATTATGAGTAAGGTCAACAATCGGAGTTTCATCTAGGATAATGGATATAAAAATTTGAGCAAAATTTCAAATTTCAATGACATAACGAAAAAAAAAGAAAACGACTTTTCTTAAATTTGAATCTCCCTCCGAAATTGCGTTGCTGTTAAACTGCGTGCACCCGCGAAATAACGGAGCATCGTTTTTTCGAAACAAATTACTTTTTTTTTCAAAAGAGAAGAGTTTTTTCGCCGTTATTCAACCATCTTCAGTGACTAAAAGTGAGTTTTTCAAAAATTTCTTAACACATAAAATTCAAATAGTTTAACCAAATAGTTAATCAGAGCTTCACGACATTTAGTAAACGTCTCAACTTGAGAAAAAACTACTCTAGAAATGAGAAAACAAACAGTTTGGGATTTTTATACAAGTTACAACTATCCTTATCAGAAAACTAAAAATATCATAATATTAGTAACAGCAAAATCGTCTAAATATCTGAGGAATTTTTTGATTTGGGTTTTGACTCAGCAAGGACATATTTATAACGATAAAGGCTGAACCTCTAATCTTTTCATCTATTGAAACTTTCACTAAATAGCTTTTCATTATCAACACCAGATAATTGAATTAAAAAGTTTCGGCTAAAAAAAGTTTTCAGTTTTGAACTTCTAGAGAAGAAAAAGTAACATGCTACGTAGCATCTCGGATCTCTGGCATCTCTTTGAGTGTTAGGAGATTCCCGAGTTTTGTGCCGGTCAGGCAGTAAAACACGTGGTCTAAATGACCCGAATATCTTCGGAAAGTCGGAAATAATGGAGAAAACACGAGACAGCACAGTGTAAAAAATGATTCATTTCCATCACTTTATCTTCTCAAGTGTCTCCGCGTCTGTTCCTCTTTCAAGATAACATGATCTTTTGGTACAGGGTGTTCAAACCACAACAATAATGCAGTTGTTCAAATTCTAAAATGACTCACTATCATTATTATTATTTTCAGATGGACGACGACGATGGCCGCGAATCTTTCGAAATCAATGACATGGATTTGGAATATGCCATGAATCCGGGTGGCAGGAGACGGTTTCAGAATAAGGAACAGGCGACATATGGTGGGGTGAGATCATGTGAAAGAATAATGACTTCTTTGAGGCTTTACACACTTTTCGCGGATTCCGAACTGTTTCAATTCAAAATTTCTTTGAAAAAAAAAAACTAATTTTTGTTTTTAGGAGTCTTCGCGCCGGATCACGACAGTGATGACGATGAGCAAAGCACCAGTAAAGGACCTGCGAAGTGAGTTATTTCAAAATCAGTATTCAGTTTTTTCTAATCGCGTTAGCTGCCCAACTAATATATTCTCTTTCAGCAAACGTCAAAAATACACAACACCGTTGAACTTTGTGAGTGGAGGTGTGCAGAAAGGTTCCAAAGTCGACAAAACCGATCCTGAATCACTGAATCTTGGAACATATTCTTCGAAAGCAAAAGATGATGAGGATGAAGCCATAGAGCTAAACTTTGATAGACGAACGAAGAGACAAGAGAAACAGCAAGGTGCACAAGTTTTTGCTGGAATGCGCTCATCTGCCACCAAAGGAACTGCTGAAAATCAATTCGGTGGTTGGATGAAACATGGAAAATCTGATGTAATTATGAAGATGATGCAGTCAATGGGTTACAAAGCTGGAGAAGGTCTCGGAGCTAAAGGACAAGGAATTGTTGAACCTGTGACTGCAGCAGTAAGAAAAGGAAGAGGAGCTGTTGGAGCCTATGGAAAAGAAGCATCTTCTGCCGGTCCAAAGTTTGGTGAATCTGCTGCTGATGCACAGAAAAGAATGGCTCAAGGAGGTAATTCTACATGGAAAGATGGAGAAGAACAAGAAAAAACAGGAATTAAAATAAAAGGAGGATGGAAAAAGTCGCAAAAAGTAAAAACAACATATAAAACCATTGATGATATCATGGAGGAAGGCATGTCAGCGACACGTCCAACTCACCAACAATCGCAACAGTACTCCAACATCAAAGTCATCGATATGACTGGAAAGCAACAAAAAGTCTATTCAGGGTATGACTCGTTTTCTATGAAAACTCGATCACAGTACGACACAGTTGACGAAGAAGAAAGAACTGTTTTCGATGTTCCTGAGCTTCTTCATAACTTGAATTTGCTTGTTGATATGACAGAAGAAGGAATCAGAAGAAGTAATCAACAATTAATTAGTTTAAAAGATCAGACCACCGCTCTCGAGTTTGATTTGGGTCAAGTTCAGAAAGCGTTAACGACCGAAGAACAAGAAGTACAACATATTAAAGACGTATTCGAGCTTATAGATGGTTTCTCTGCTAATCGATCACCTTCAATGGAGGAGTGCCAATCACTTTTCCGACGTCTCCGATCCGAATTCCCTCATGAGTATCAATTATATTCCTTGGAAACTGTGGCTATACCAACTGTTCTTCCGCTTATCCAACGGCACTTTGCGATTTGGAATCCTCTTCAAGATAAGAATTATGGGTGTGATTTGATATCGGAATGGAGAGACATCTTGGATGATAGCAAGAATGGGAAGAAGGCTACATTTGGCCACAATAAGACGAAAGGAGATGAAATTCGAGCTTACGACAGAATCATATGGGAAGGAATCCTTCCTTCAATACGACGAGCTTGTCTCCAATGGGACCCTCGTACCGAAATGCACGAGATGATTGAGCTAGTTGAACAATGGATTCCACTTCTTTCTGCTTGGATTACAGAGAATATTCTCGAACAATTGATCATTCCGAAGATTACTGAAAGAGTCAATCAATGGGATCCAATGACAGATGAAGTTCCGATTCATCAGTGGCTTGTCCCTTGGCTGGTTCTTCTCGGCGACAGGATTCAAACTGTAATGCCTCCGATTCGACAGAAACTTTCAAAAGCTCTCAAATTATGGGATCCAATGGATAGAAGTGCGATGGCAACACTTCGTCCTTGGAAGGATGTATGGTCTTCTGGCACATTCTCAGCATTTGTTGGTCAGAATATTATTCCGAAGTTGGGAGCTGCACTAGACACAATGGAGTTGAATCCGACAATAAATCCAGAATATCCAGAATGGGCAGCTTGTATGGAATGGCTTGAAATGACCCATCCAGATGCAATCGCCAACATCGTCACAAAATATTTCTTCCCTAGAGTAAGTTAAATAAATAAGAGTCTATCTAACAACAGTTATTTTCAGTTCTACAATGTCTTGTGTATATGGCTCGATAGTCCTGGTGTTGATTATAATGAAGTGAAAAGATGGTATATGGCATGGAAGTCTCGAATTCCGCAAGAGATTGTCAATTATCCTACTATTCAAGGTAAGTTTTGTATATCTCAATACTGTAATCATCATTTTTGATTTTCAGAAAATCTGCGTCGCTCCATGATAGCCTTCGGAAAGTCCAATCAAGGGCACAAAGTCAGTGGTCTTCCATCAGCTCCGATCGCACAGATGGCTCCAACTCCGTCAGCGCCAATGTCGAGATTCGCTCCAACCAATCAACAACTCTCACTGAAAGAGATTATTGAGATCACCGCCTGTAAAAATGGGTTCACTTATCACCCGCAGAAAGATCGTTACAAAGACGGACGACAAGTTTTTTGGTTTGGTGCATTATCCATTTACATTGATTCTGAGATGGTCTATGTAATGGATCCTATGGAATTCGTTTGGCGGTCTACAGGTCTTAATGAACTTATTCAAATGGCCCAAGGAGCACAAGGATAATCTCTTTTTTGTACAGTTCCTCCGGTTTTTAATCCATTTACCTGTTTTTAATATTTATTAATTTTTAATAATTATTCATCATTTTCAGTTTTATTTTTACGAAATGAAATTCTTCTCGTTCTTTTTTAAATTTTATTTCTGATATATTCTTGATTATTTTCAGCGGTTTACTTCCCGTTCAATTCTCATCAATTCCGTAACTGTTAACTATTTATTTCATACTTCAACAATTAGTCACTAAAATGACGAACAGTACTCGTAATACATCTATTAGTATCTGATAAAATCAATTAAAACTAGCTTAGCCGAACTGACGTATGGCTGAGATTTGTGGCATATGATGATCGTCGAAGTCGATTAACTTTCCAACTTTTTCTTCGTTATTGTTTGAGAAGTTGTGAGAAGATGTAGGATCTGGTGGAGAGTATACATTCAGCTTTTCTGATTTAGTCGTAATAGGAGAATCAATTGAAACAGCTACTCGTTCCGATGGGAGTTGGACGATCGAGCGCGTCGGCTGAAAATCTAGATTCGAGTTTTTGGAGATAAGGCATGGTTCTTGAATCAACGTTTCGCCGAAATTGCTTTTTTATTCTTTGAAATAAGATTTACTGTTTATTATATGCGCTCTAAAGATCTGAAATAGATTACTGTCATCATGACTTATAGCTTGAGCTAAGCCTGGTTGCCATTTTTCACTACTCAAAACACTGTGCTTTTTCCATTTTTGTTTATAACTTACATGTTTTGGGAATAAGTACCAAACAAAGAGTCCTACAACAACTCCTAACACATGCAGCGATATTGAAATTATCGTATGTGTTGTGTAGGATAATGAAATAAACATCAAATCTGAAAATTTTCCATTTCAAATGTTGTGCTCGAATAAAAATAGATATGGTTCGGAACATTTAAAGTAAACTAAATAAAAAAAGGATCGTCTCAGACTACGAAGAAGTCGAATAAGAATGAAGCGTGGTATACTGCAGCGCGGCAGATTGGCCACAAACGCTTTCTTTCTTGCTTGTTTCTTGCTGTGCGCACGGAGGATTCCCGTTTTGCTAGCTTCTTCTGTTGTGTTGTCAACGGCTTCTATTATCCAACAACAGACCATTTCATCCGAAATGGCTTTTGTAAATACCTATCGGATAGATGCCAAAGTGGTGTTCTTGATAGCTTATTGCGAAACGAGAGAACGGAGTGGAACATGGAGATCTAGTTGACAGATTTCGAAACTCTTATGCTAAATCTGGCTCTTTGTGACAGTTTTTTGAGTTTGAATGATGGATGGCGTGAACGAAATGCTTGACACTGCGCCCAAATCTCATAAACTCTGATGTTTATCATGCCAAAACCACTGCGCATTTCGAAAAAATTACTGCACTTCTAATCAGTAAACTCGATTTACATGAAATAAGTAATAAACTGAATAGTCCAAAAGAAGTATTTTCCATCGCTTTCGATCTTTCGGACATCAGTTTTACTTATCGGAACACAAGCGATAATTGAAGACTAAAGTGCTTCTGAGAAACCGGTTCTCAAAGGCTTCTTCCTACTCGAAAAGATTTTGCGTCATTTACTGAATCTCGAAAGAGAAAATCAAATTGAACTAATCATAAGATGAGGCAGCATAAGAAAAATGGACATTGTGAAAGTGAATTGGATCCACTTGGGTTTCTATATGCAATGAGACTATAGTGACTTCTTCTATTTCTTT